>VZRR01001048.1:4865-199865 GCA_013398015.1 Oreocharis arfaki
CCATTTCGGGGAAAATGGTTTTCTGATGGTGTGTGTTGGAATGTGTATGTTTCATTTGTTACATTGCAACAACAGAAAGCCTGAGGAAAAAAGATTAATTTTGCCAAATACTAAGTTTCCTCTCAAGAAACACTGATAGAAAAACATAATGGAGCCTCATAAATATGGACAGTTCTTGTCCTGAAACAAAGGAACTGAACTTGCAGTGACCCAGCCAAGCCTGGGCTGCTGAAGCACCAAGGGAGGTAATATTTATAGGACCTCTTTCAAAGACATTTTTTCCCTTGTTCTCCTATTTCCATTAACAAGAATTACTGTATTACTTAGCAGCACTGTATTGCTTAGCCATTACCCTGCTGCAGGGAGGGTAATGCAGTGACCCTTCTCTCTGGCAGGGAGCACTGCCTGCTCCTCACAGTGCTACACAGACACACAGATCCTCCCCAGCCCAAGGGGATGCACCCAAAAAGGTACATGGGGATTTATTTTTTACCACCTGCAGGTGCTTGCAGTAGAGCAGATCCCACTGAGCTCCTTGCAGTGGCCAAGCCCAGAGAAAGGTGCGTGCACAGGGCTCACGCAGCCAAACTTTGTCATTCAGCCCAGGGTTCTTGAGTGCACAGGTACTTCAAGGTCAGCCCCTAGTGCCAGGGGTGTGTCTCCAGGCAAGATGTTACCTATGATTTCAGACACAGGGAGGGCATCTGACAGAAGCTGGCCTTGGCATCAGACTCCACACAAAATGGGAGAGGCCAAAACCAGCACTGTAAGAAGCCAACCAAACCAAGGATATGGGATGTTGTCAAAAGCCATAAGAGCACCATTTCCATGTTCTGAGCACATCACCAGGGCTAGCCAAGTCCTCAGTGTGCTCCCCTTGGAAAGGTATAGCCCCCATTTACACAGGTGGCATAGGAAACACTGCTCTGTGACTAGCAGAAAACACTTGCACAGAAGTGGAGTCACTTGGGATCACAACAGACACTTTCTCTTCCCATAGAGGGTGGGAGAAAGCTGAAAGAGAAACTTCAGTTTCATCACAGGTCCACAAAGCCCTCAGCATGTGATTGTGACAGAAACTGCAGTTTTAACAGTCTCATCAGGTTACCATCCCGCCTTCCTTTCTTTTTTAAACCAATTTAACTGCATCTCTGTGGCAAGGTTTTGTACTCATTTGCTATGATTTATAACATCTTATTTAAACATAAAGGCCCATGGAAATCCTTTACAATGTTTATACAATTTTTAATGTTTTCCATGAGGACTAGACACATTTGGGAGGGGAGGGAGGAAGGATGACAGCCCTATGCAGATTATATGGAGAGCAGCAGGCTTGACTGGCCCCATGCAGCTATTGAGGGGACGGCAACATTTTAAAATTCACATTTGCCCAGAAGAGTTTTACCTAGTCTTATGTAAACACCAGAAATGCATTAAAGGAAGAAGAAAGTCTCAGCATTTCCAGACAGTTCACTTTGACTTTGGAAAGATTGTTTCAATTCAAGCCTGTTGGTCCTTTTAACATGCTCCAGGTAAGAAAGGCACAGAAAGAGGAGTGGTGCAAATAATAACAAAAATAAAGAAAAATGACAAGGAGACTTTACTACCCCAAGCTACCTTCATTTACATTCTTAAATATAAATTAGGGGAAATATTTAATCATAGTCATTACTGACATCTCAGTTGACATTATTTTAATGTCAAATGCTGTTTAATGCTGCTAATTTTTAATAGCTTGTATTTAAAGAATGAAAGAAAATTAACACAAACAGATCTTTCTCACTAGGCACAACTCTTCATTTCAGTCAGAAAAGTCTGTCAGGCAGCCCAGATTGCATCAACAGCTTCATGAGCTCATGACACACCAGCAGCATAGCACAAACTGTTGCCCAAGCTGTCCTGGCAGGACATGCAAACCTTGATTTTGATCCTAGTTTTGCCCTAGTTTCACATTTCTGTAACTGCAGCAGAACAAAATCAGAGTGGCTGGAAATAAAATTGTGCCTTCATCGGACATTCAAGACCAACTCATTTTCTAGTCAGTTATAGCATCAATATCAATATCAAAGTAAATATTTTAACTCAGATTGAAAACTCTTTATATTTCTTCCACAAGCAAAATACTGAGAACTCTGGCCTAGAGAAAGATAAAAGGAGCCAATCTCCCCTTTAAATTACCAAGCAAGCCTGGGCTTTGACTCCTTTTTCAATGGGAAGTCAAAACGTCTGACTCCAATCAGTTTGTATAAACCAGCTTTTGTTTTTCCTTTTACCCAAATGACTCCACTCTTAAGGATTTATTGTAACTGGATTGCTTTTCTACCCAGCAGGGAGCTGTAGCACTAGCAAAGCTGTTCCACACAGTAGGTTTTCCGCTGATTGAATTTCTAGACTTTCAGCTCTTCGGAAATGTTTGCTCTTGTACAAGCTGTCAGAGGGAAATTGTGTGCAGTCGATTTTGTCTCAGCTAAAGCCAGGCGGGGTTCCATATGCAGCCAGCCAATGTGGAATTGAAAGAAGGAGGATCAATCAAATTGCAAAGGAAGAAAGGTCTCAGCACAAACAAATAAAAAAACCACAAAGAAACAAACCATACAACAGAAAAAGGGCAGAGGGAAGCAGATGAGAATGAAAACCATTCCTGCAAATAGGTGCACTAAAAAGAACCAGCAACATCCTTTCTTAAAAGGAAAGCTTTTATTTAAAAATCACTAAAATAAGGGCTAGGAGCCATATGAAGAAGTTGTTCCATTAGCCATGCACAAAGCCAACACCATTATATTGCTCCAACTCCGAGCTGCTGTGTAATCCCTCATCCCTGGAGCAGCCCACCCTACCAGCAGTGCCCCAGCTCTCAGTACCACAGTCACAGCACAGATACAGCCACAGCAGCTCTACTACATGGGCTGCTGGCTCTGTGTAATCAGGAACACACACTGGGAAGGTGTGGGAAGCCACTGGAAAGCACCTCAGCTGCCATCCTTGTCGCAGACCATGGAAGGTGGTTTAACAAGAAGGATTTTTCAGGCATCACGTTCTCAGGACCTTACAAAGAGCCCAAAGTCTGAGGCTCTTTAGAAATATAATAACTGACAGGGCCAGAACTGGACAAAGGGGCCAACACAACCAAGTAAGGCAGAAGCGACAAGCAAAGATTTAGACATCTGTATTAAAGGTCTTAGAATCTGAGTATAAGCAACACTTGCCTGTGGTCTGGTCTGCAATAGCTCTTATTTCTAACTCAATTGCAAGGAGAAATTTTGGTTCTAACTGCATTGCAGGGAACAGAAATGCTTGTACGCATAAGCCAATACTTCCAAATGACACAGTAACCCATGAATGGGACAGCACAGGTGAGCACTGTACTGGGAGTCTCTGCCCTGCCAGCAATGGGCAGATAAGCCTCACGATATTAAGTACACCATAACAGGACCAGGAGTGGTTGCACTGACACCAGGAACACCATCTTGCCTCTGTGCTGAGGTTTGTGTTGTGACAACCCCTCGTTAGAAAAGTTCTGTCACCTGTTTTATCTTTTAAGAAATATTTACATCTAGTGGGTCATTCTTTCTTGACATGCAGTGGAAATCAGAAAGCCATGTAACAGGGGTTTGGTTTTAAACCACTGACTTGACCTTAAAATACTTTTAAGTCCTACTCCCTTGTACTGCTCTGGACTTATCCTCATGTGTAAGTTCAGTAAATAGCCAGGCAGTGAAGCAGGGTCTGCAAGGACAGTCATTCTCTACCTTTTGAATGTGTAATGGGGAAAAGCACCTTGCAAAAGGTCTTTTTTAGAGCATCCCAAGTGTCTGCAGCAGTGACTAGTGAAGAGCTTCAGTGACGATGCAAAAAGGAACCTTCAGTTTGCTGTGCACTGTCTTTCCTCAGAAGACACTATACAGTGAGAGAAGATGACATCTATCATAAAACAAATAATAATAATGAGGATTTTTGCAACAACTCTTCTCCAGTCAGCTGCCTTCCATTAACAGTGGTTTTCTCTCTCAGTTCCTCCCTTATTCCACCTGTTAAGTGTAGCTCAGTGATTTTCCTGCTGGGAGTCTGTTCAGACACGCTTTCCCAACTCAGCACACTGACAGCCTGACATTTGTGCTCCTAATCAACAGTGCACCTCGACAAAGCCCTGATGATGAAAGGAAATATCCTGGCTCCAAAGTCTTCTGAAGGGCCACGTGCCTGGCGAAGGCATTTGCACCACTATTTACACCATATTTAATGAACCTCATTACTGAATCAGTTGTCTGCTCATGTTAGTCACTGAAGAGTTTCCTCGGTTTTTCTTTACCTCTTGGGAGGCTTCAGTTCCTCTTCGACCATAAAGAAAAATATTGCAAACACAAAAGAAAGAGGGCAGTGAGCAAGAAATTCCTGATACCCAAGAAGGAAGCACAAGGCTGCAAATGACCTGAAACTTTGATCAGTCTTTCCTCCTGATACTATTAAGATTTACTCCAGATGTCCCAGGCACTACCGCTATCAGTGCCCCAGCCCAGAGCTGTAACCAAGTACTGCCTTTAAGATAAAAATTCACTCATAAATCCCAACAAGGGTTATTGAAAGGTTATTGTTCTTTAGTTAGTATACACTGCCATTTTCAACTAAATGCAGATCTGATTCAGAGTGACATGGAATTTAAGATTCAATATTGGAAATGCACAACCTTCTGGTGTTCTATGGGAAAACCAGAACAAGGACTGGTTAATTCTCCCCATACAGTCTGAGGATGCTCTGATTGTCTGAAAGACTTTTTACCTCATTATCAATTTCTACCAAGTTTTCTATTGCACAATTTGGTTTGAGGGCATGTGGCTGCACAAAGAGCAAAGAATTGTTCTGGTGCTCACAGACATAACTGAAGCAAGGCAGGTATACCTGCAACACATCTTCTCAACAATTATCCCTAACCAACTGCTTGATTTCTTAGATCTATTCCACTTTCAGGTCCTAAAAACCAGAGAACAATATCTGAACTGTCTATCAAAGCTAGTGTTCTTCACTACGACCAGCCTTAAGCATTCTACTGACTTTGCTCTATTTACCTGCTTGTATAAAAGCCTGCCTTGCGCTTTTGCTTCTAAAAGAAAAAGCTACGAGAGAGAGAAAGAGCAATGACTGAGTGGAGCAAGATGCCATTTGGGGTCTTTGGAAAAGGAGGAGCACAACTTGGCTCCTCACAGCTCACCTCCATGTTGTCCCAGATGAGACACCAGCAAACCACACTAACTCACCTGGGCGTTGCACTGGAAAATACAAAATTCCTCAAAAGGTTAGAAGTTTGAATGTATGGCTCTGCTCTGATGTGGGCAATTATACAAAATACACATTGTGGATTCGCAACATCTCCCATTTAAGTAAATGGAAGTTTTGTAATTGATTTTCATGGCAGGAGGCCTTATTTCCAATGCTTAGCATAGGCCAGCTGCAAATTAATGCCCTAGACCATATGTCATGCCTTGCAGATCTCACTTTAGACTACAATTGTCTTTCATCCCAAACAAACTGCTGTCAATCTGCCTTTATATACTTCAACTATCACCTTACGGCTATTGCTGGAAACTACCAACTGACTGCCTTTGAATGACCAAGGCTGTTTCACTCAGAACCAGGATAATGACAACAGAATAACATAAAGTAAGAAATCTAGGAGAAGTTAAATGGATTGTTTTAGTATTGCTATTTTTAAAAATACAAAAGACATTGAGGATGGGAGAAGTTAAGAGACAAGGCTTAAAGACACATGAAGACTGGAAAACAGATGCAGAGAAGAAATTAAAGGCACCCAGTAATGGAAACCTTGCAGAGGCACTAAGCGTACTCAAATTAATAGTTCTTTTGAAACCAACTTGACTCCTTAAGTGAGCAAATTCAAGTTTGCAGGATCAATCATCTAAAATGAATGCTTAAAATACATGAAAGAAAGATACAAGATACCAGAAGAACAGCACAAGAAATATTGTATCACACTAATACTAATGTTAATCATCCTCATTAAAAACAAACTTCAAAGGGATACAAGAAACCTAAATGGTAATATAATCTTAATTTATATCTAAAAGATGATAGAAACAAGGCTAAGGTATATAATAGCACATGCAGTGAAAAGAGAGTAATCAGAAAGACTAAAGCAAAAAGGGAAACCAGCAAGGACTAGAGCAGGAAGGAAGATGGGATGTATGTCCAGAACGTGCCCAGATGTTTTATTCCCAATTTATTCAGGGCCACACCCTGCAAATATTTGTCACCTGATGAAAAGACTAAAGCCACGGCCATTACTGTGAATTTCAACAAGCTGGGTCTAACTCTAAAGGATATTCCTAGATTTGGAGTTGCAGGGGCTTCCCTTCTAGATGAGCACACACATGAGCATCTGCAGGGTTTGGACATTAGCTCAGAGCCCTTTCTGAGTTCCATTTTTCTTACAATATGGTTCCAAGAGCCACAGCCTTATTCAAGTGAGAATAAATGGCTGGGAGTGTGACAAAACGTGGTGCAATGCAGAGACAGATATCCAGTGGAGACTAATATTTCCAAGAAATTATGAACAAATTCTACTGCTCATCTGACAGAAATGAGATGGGCTGCTGGCTGACACCAGAAAGCACTGAGAACACTGCCCTAGTGAGAAAAGTTTCTGTGGCATGTAAATGATATTTCCTCAGATCGTGTATATGTAAAATATCAGTTAGGTATCAGCACCTACTACATACATGGAACTGCTTTAAACAAAACCAAAACAAATTAGCAAGAATTCAAAAGAAAAAAATAGATATCAAGAAAATAACTCCATGGATGACGTCTTTTAGTAAATCTCTTTTACAACCCTATGTTATGGAAGAAGAGGCAGATGAATTCTCTGCCAAATTTCTGCCAACAGTGTCACCCTGCTGAAGCAGTGTGGGCAGCTGACAGTGCAGGTCCTCACCCAGCTGCCCTGCACTGTCAGTACTACCCAAGGAATCATTTGAAAGTAGTCCCCAAAGACCCTAAATGAGCTGTTCTTACATCAGTGTTTGTAGTATAGACCTCACCCTCCAGTGTGTTGTATGGGGCAGAAAGCAGTAACTGTCTCCACAGGCACAGCTCAATTGTAGTAATCCATAACAGGGATGCTAGAACACAATAAAGACCTGAGAAGTGGGGAAAACACACAGAGATAGGCTAGAAAAGCACGTATCATGGAAGTAAAGGGCCTGAAAGCTACATCAAGTTGATGGAAAAATCAACTGCTCAGATGTTCATTGTAAACCTGAAGTCTTTCCAGGCTCTCCAGCACCAAAGCGGAAGCCCCAGCAGCTTGAGCTAGTGGACAAGATCCCTAAAATTTCACCTGATGCAGGCTCTGCAAACAAGATACAGAGGGGTTTGCAGTGCATAGGAACAGAACTTTACACAGTTTTCTGGTCCATTTGAATTGATGGATACTGTAGACTCAAATACTGCTGGAAAGCCCTGGGGAAGAATGTCTGCCAACATGTAACAAGCTTTTGACTTAGGGAAACCTGAACACAACCCGTCTTAGATCACAAAACACAGTGGGTGGGACAGTTCTGGCACACCAGTTTAGAAATTCTCTGCCCTAGGATGGGCTGAGGTGTTTCACATAGGCTGGCAGCATATGGATTTCACAGTGAAGTCCGAGGTATTCTCTATTTTCTCACACAGTACTAATAACAGACCATTTTAGCTCAAGTTCCTCTGCTTTTATGGCAAATAACTGCATACACAGTATTTACCAATTGAAATGTGGCACCAGAATCCCTGTTAACAGCTTAATTTTGTGAATCTCTTACACAACACCTGCAAAGAAAACTTTGCAGCTGCTGAGCTTGTTATGGGTTGGGTACTCCTCTGCACCCTGACTGAATCCTAAATGTACCCAATAAAGCTCCATTTATTTTAGCAAGGGATATTTCCATAGGCCTGTTTTGATAGGCAGAGCTCCCTCCCCTCTGCTTTAGCGTCTTTTCCATTTAAGAGTAACAAATTTAAAAGTTTAAAAATAAATAAATAAATGAAACAGGAAACTATCATAGCTTCAAAATCTCACTTTCTGGATAGAATTTAGGACAAGGGACAATACTGACAAATACAATTTGTACAAGTCTTTAAAGCCCACATGCTCAGGCCAATGATCACACACATACACAAATTCACGCTGTGAATTCTCTTGCAAGTTTGCTGAAGATAACACACAAAACCTTGCTTGGAGACCTCTGCTTTTTTTCTTTTTTTTTTATCCTTGTGTTTATTTTTCTTACGCCCTTGCACACGGGAGCCTTAGCTCTCCACTTGCAGTGTGCATTCTGCTCATCTCGCCGAAGCAGGAGGGGAATTTGAGGTGGACAAGTTTCCTAACTGTACACAGAGCACGTCACCACACCGGGACACTCGGAGTCAGTCGTGCAGCCCTCTACAGTCAGGGCTGCATTTAGGCCTTCTGCTAACAGATTGGGGCAGGCAGGTCTGTCACTCTGGACATATGAAACTGTACTGCCAGGAAACTGCAGCTCCTTTGAACAGTTTGTGGGCAGGGTAACAAGGCTGGCTCTGCAGTTCAGCACAGGCAGCTGTCACTGCCCTCCTTGCCTGCCGGATCTAGGGAAGAGTGAAACGCAGCCAAGGGAAGAACACAGTTCAAAGGCCTGAGCCTGAAAGCAAATGCTAAAAAAAAAGGAAAAGGAAAAATAAGAACAAAGAAACCTTAGGCTGGTTTGTCTGTTTTTTCAATTTACACAACTGTAAACAAATTCAGAGGTTTATTAGTTTATAATGCTTTTTGTGGACATGTAATTCAAATGTGAGCTTTGATTTAAGAAATGGAATTTGGCAAGAAAGGAGTTTCAAGGCAGCCTACTCACTTTCCCATTAAGAAGATTAAAAAAGAATTCAAAATATTTAACTTTGGGTAATGAGGTCTATACTTGTGTAGCAACTAATCTTGTGCTCATGCACATCCCAATTTGGTACTGCACTTGCTTAACTTTATGCAAGTAAGCAATCTCACTAACTTCCCACATACTTCAGGAAACACTGAGTGCTCTGCTGAAATGGGGCCATGATCAGATTTAAACAGTGTCCTTTAATGAGGATTTACTCATTAGAATAAAAGGTCTCCAGAAAAGCCACTCAGCCTGTTAAAAGCCAGCCATTCACCTTAACCAGCAACTTTTTATCTAATTTTGCTTTTAAATAAAGCTATCTTACATTCAATGGTGGAATCCACAAAGAGTTAGTTTAAACAGAACATTTCAAGTTCAGCTAAATCTGGGAAAAATCAGAGCCTGGACTGTTAACTGTGTCCGGACTCGCTGTGCCTATATGTAGAAGGCAGCAGCACATAATCCCTTGGTGTACCACAGCCACTTGGGCATTCAGCCTTAACTCTGAATGTGCTGTCTTGCTTTTGTAATCCAACAGGCAACATCTGTATTTTCTGGCCAAGTTCTTTTCAGTTATGATTTTTTCCAGATTTCAGTTGTTACTTGCATGCAAAAGGAATTGAGTTCAAACCTTAATGCTACGATAGGCTCTAATTGTATACACCACATACTTTTAAACACTAATCATTCTCAAGAGCAGCAACTGAGAAATACCCTCTCTAGGCCTTGAAAATACAGCATGTAGTTTGGAATAAGGGAAAAAATTACTGAAGAAATACCATGAAATACTGAAGAATCCCCAGCTCGAGCTAAAAGATAAAGCCAGTATTTTACAGGCAAACATTCACGATTTCCTTTAAAGCAGGTTTAGGTCTTTATCACAAGTATGATTATTCTGCTATTGCTTTAGCAGTGAGCTCTTGCAGGTGTTACTGCAGAAACTGTCTTTATTTCACAGAAAGCTACCCTAAAGAAGAAATTACATTATCCCACATCCACACATAGCAATGACCATCCATTTAGCTGTTTAGAAAAAAACATTAGCAAAGCCACAGAAGCTGCAGCTTTTATAGCCAGTACTGATTTAACTTTTCCACTGGGAAGAGGGGAATGTTTTTCCTGAGCAGGTACATCATCTGCACACTCCAGAGAGGCTGTTTGGCCTTACTCCCACAGCACTGCTGGTGGATGGGCTTGTCTGCAAAAGGAAGTTCTGCTGGATTTAAATGGGAGGCTTAGTTTTAAACAGAGTTCAAGTGCGAAACATTGCACATTTATTTCATGTGGTTTATTTTTATTTAGCTTGATTGATTCTGAATCAACCAAATAAAAAAGATAGCCAGAATCCTTAATGCCCACAATAGTCTTCACCATTCAACTCAAATTAAAGAAGCAGTTTATTTAAACTAAAGTTGTTGTGTATGGACAAGGCCAAAGGTAATCAAGTGTTGTCTCATCACAACCCCAGCAAACAGTCTGAGGGGAGATAACAGCAAGCTCTGCTTCCTGCCACAGCAACTAGCAATGAGGGAAGGAGGCTCTTCCAGCCCAGAGGAAGACCAGTTTGGACTATACAGGGAAGAGGGAGAGTGGCTTCCTGTTGGATGGGACTGGCAAATCTATTTCTGCACCAAAGAAACAATCCCTTCAACATCCCTCCAGTGTGTTGTCGAACCTGACCTGTGTGAAATTTGAGAATGGATATAAATCAAAGGGAGAAAAAGTAATAAAAAGCTCCCGGCAGACTTGATGACATGTTGATAATGTTCTCGTCCTGGAGTCAGGGTGACACCAGCCCAAAGATGATATATAGAACTAAGCCCACATACCGACGATTTACTGGCCTAACGACAGTTTTCATTGATCAGAGGCCAACAATTACTGGATTCCTTCCCACTGCCTATTTCAGTATCAGGCTCTGGCGTGCAATCAAAACACTAGCCCTGCTTCTCCACAGTTCATGTGCCAACTTTGCAGTGGATGCTCAAGCCAAGCAAGAATGATATGCAAATCTGGCAGGTGTTTGGGGCATACCAGTGCCGCTCAAAAACCCAGCCATAAAAAAGGAAACGGCAGACAGGCCAGGGGAGTCCCGATCTGCGGCAGAAAGGCTGCAGGCTCTGTACAGTACACAGTAAACAGGTCCCAGAAACTGGAGACATGGCTTTCAGGCAGCAACAGAAAAGCTCAATTATTTTATCTCAGTATAAACAAAGCACATTCTTTATATCCCCCTCCAGATTGTCTAAAGGGCTCTCTTGCCACTGCAGCTTATTTCAAAAAGAACAAGAACTTACAAACAAATAGAGCAGCCAGTGCTGGTACCAAACACATAACATTCCTTTGTATTTTGTTTTGCTTTGTATCTTGAAGTAGGGAACCAGTAGAAAGAGATTTCCTTCCCAAGTGTATGGAAAATGGATGTGTCAAACTGAGTTAATATCTGCAATAGCACATTTAAATGGCCATGATTAAGCTGCTGGAACGAGATGAATCAATGTGGGAAAGGTGCTGGCAAAGAAATATTTTTCCAGTATATTACTGTCTCTTACAGACAGGCAAGTGCATGTAATTTGTCTTGGTCTATCAGGATTTACCTATCTGTCCCACAGTTAGCATGGGGGAATGCTGCAAATTTCCAAAAGCTTCTATCCACCTTCTTTGGGACCCAAAGAGAAGTTGGGAAAGGCTCCAAAGAAACCACTCCTGCTAAAAGATGTCATTTCCTTACTGTAAAACTCATGAAATACACACATTTAGAAAGCGCGCAGGAGCTCAGACTGATACGATGGTATCCTTCTACAACACTGTTAAAAACATGCCAGTAAACATTTTCCATCTCTCTTGACCTTCTATCCTCCTTCTCCTTTTCTTATATCTGATTTGGCCAAGTTTTTCAACAGAAGCAAAAGCAACTCGAGAGTTCAGAAAGGGAATTACTGTTTTTAGGAACATAGATGATAGAAAATACCTTTTTAAAAACAAATGTCTTTTGAAAAAAATTACTTTCTGCAATTTCATGAGACATCAGAGTTGACTACTTTTAGGGGAAATACAGGCAAAAAGACAACATGGGTTTGAAGAAACTCAGAAGATTTGGGGTTTTCTACGTTTCAATAATATCTGTATAAAACCAAGCTATCATCAGAAAGACTGTCAATATCTTGGGAGAATAACAACCACCACCGAGGTCAACCTGAATGCATAGTTTCAACTATGTTTCTTTTTTTTAATCCAAAAAAATGATATAATACACTTAAAATATTTAACCCTCTTCTGCAAACGGGGAAAGGATGTAACTGCAAAGAAAAAATTAGGCAGTTGAGTATTCAGAAGATGCTACCAGCACATACTATGAAAAGAAAGAGAGGTTTCCTCTATTCAATCTTCCCAAAAGTAAAACTTTTAAGAACAGAGTCCAGGAGGTTTTAACACAAGTAGGCTTTTATGGAGAGAATTAACTCCTGTAAAAGTATTTTGCACAAAGCAAGACCCCCTGAAAGCAGATGAGCCTGACAGCCTTCATTTGCTCCCCTACTCAATACTGGCTGTAAAGCTCTTCCTTGCCGCCTCAATTTCTAACTTCACTTAATATGGCGTTTCAGCCTCCATGTCTATTTACTCCTGAAATGTGACAGGCCAGTAACCACGATTATTTGCATTGCAGCCATGCCTACACTGCCCTGGAGGAGCTGGAACCCTCTGGCACTGAGCACTGAACTACCACTGAGCTGAGCCTGTGAGTGCTGACCAGGCTGTCCTGTGTGCAAGTGACTCCTTGTCATCCCACAGGAAAAGCATTCCCCCAGGACTCAGCACCACGCTGCCTCAACTGTCCCAGATTATCACAGAGGGGAGCAGCTCTGCACGAGGCTCTCTAAAGACAAGCCACAGCCAGAGCAGCTCAAGTACTAAAAATACAGTTATTTTTTGCCCAGTGCAGACAGGTTGTTGGAAAGAGCTTCTCTGTCTTTTCCCTTCTGAAAGATTAAATAGAGAATGAACAAAATGGAAGCAGAGCTGAGGAATATGCTTTTGTTTTCCTTCTTATGAAAGGGGCTAGAATTTATTTCAGGGTCCCCATGGAATACATACTTCTTTCAGCCTCTTTTCCATTCAGTTGCAGTACTCATCTGGATCCTAACTCTCTCCTGCAACTGCTGAAACCAACCATCTTTAGTAGTTCCATATTTCTATTTTCTTTTTTCTTTTTCATTCCTGGGCAGGGATTATTTCAACAGCAGATTTCAGTGTGGAATGAGAAGGTGGCATTGTTAAACACTTCCTATCAGGAACTGATATTCATTTGTCTGAGCCCAGAAATTAAAGGGAAGTGCAACCTGAAATGTTGGATCTGCCTGTCTGCATTGCACATCTCTTGGGAGGAAATACAGGACACAGCTCACTGAGAGGAGTGCCCCCACTGTGTTATGGGTGTTTGAATTAATTCTCAGTGTATTTTGACCATTTATCCAGAGGCTACAGTAAGCTTGTTGAAGTATGTTTTCCCCCACCCTTTCATATCACTGTTCTTCCCTTCTTTCACTAGCATTTAGACAGTCTGGTGTTCATCAGCATGCCCTCCTGGTCAGGCAGGCATCTGTTTCAGCTTGAAGAGGTCTGTGGGGAAAATCAAAGCTTTTATGTTCAAAGAGGCCAAATAATCACCTGAAGAGGGTCCCCAGATCAGAACATCTGTATGCAGTCAATAGGTGTGCTTCTAAATATCAGATTTTTGGAGATGAAATAATCTACAAATGCAAAGGTGAAAGAGTAATTCGCCACTCACTGCAAATAGTAACCCTACCGATCAAGGTTAAAATTTTCTTTTCAGGTATAACTCTTTCCCAAGGGACTTGCTTTATGGCACCCCTATGCTGTTCACTATACACCAAATGCAGTAATAGGGCCAAATGTCAATATATGAACTTATTTTTATATCTGGACAGAGACATGGTAAATAATCAGCCTTCTCCTTCTCAGTTGCTGGAGGTGCCATACTTGCAGAAGTGCACTGTTTCTGCCTCCTCTGTTGGATTTATTTGCTGCATTTGACTGATCTTTGATGAATCTGGGTTATGACAGTGAACTATTGTAATGCATTGTGTGTCGAAATCAGGTCAACACTGAGTTTTACACCTTTAGTAACATATGAATGATTTACAAATTTTTGCTAAGCAGCAGGAGACTGTTTGATGCTGCTCCAAACTGTCCTGGACAGTAACTACTCACACTTCTGAAATGTGAGAGTACTGTAGAAGCTACCAGAAGCTCTGGCATTGCCTGCAGACTAAGGCAGGTATGAGGACATCCTGCTCAGCAGCATTCTGTCCAGAAGAGGACAGAAGGTTAGGTTAAGCATGTAGTCAAGCAAAAGAAGTTTATATTGATCATACTGATCAAAATTTCCTCAGTAGGACTCTTCTACCCCTTCAGTCAGGGCTTTTTTTTGGCTGGTGCAAGGTAAATTTTTCCAGCTTGAATTCAGATGATGGGTTACCCAGTGAAAATGCGTGGAGTAAAAGCACTCCAAAAAACTATTTGTCAGCCTTCAGAATTTGTTCCTGCATCTTTATTGTGGCTAATCTTTCCCATTTCTCCTCTTCCTCACTTCAGATTTCTCATTTCAGATCTCAGTCTTTTCACTGCACTAGCTTTTTTTTGGACAATTGGTGGTTTGTGTGTACGTACAGGAGGCAACATACATCAAAACATTCCTACGTGCCAAGCCTCTCAGACTTAAAAATGTGTGCCTAAACTGAGAAACACAAGAAATAAATTTGCAGAATTAAACTTTAAGTAATTTACCAGACCAGTTCCTCTAACTTCATCTTCATCATTGCTCCCTTTCAGCTGATGCCAATAATTTACAATAACACAAGTGAAATGAAAAATAGATCTGTGTGGAATGGTAGCAAAAATAAAACTAAAATGAAAGGAAGAGGAAACGTGGAGTCATGGTGTACTGTGCAATTAGGATCATTTAATTTTCTATTTCACACAGGTTGCACACAGGGCTGATCTCTACAAGTAGCTGTGAAGTAAAAAAGCAATTTTCAAGTATTTCTGCTCTGTCCAAGTAAGAACTGACTAAAAGGGATATAAACCCCTTCTTGTTTGCAATTTGACGACATCTGACAGAACAAGTTTCTCTATACTGCAAAAATAAAAATCAAAGCGATTCTCCTCTTAACTAAGGGCCCACGCCACCAGACAGCACAGCCAGGAGATCTGGATCTGCTGCACCCTACCTGCCCAAGTGGAATTTCTTCCCTTTATTAATCTCTCTGGCAAGTGCTGGGGCTGCCACTATATTTAGCCAGCTCATGCAGGACTGGCTCCCGCTGTCTTCAAAAGGCGTATCAGGTGCTGGTGCCTATTTTTAAACAGGACATCTAAACTTCCCAAGTGTGGTGACCCATGAGTTTGGACATTCTGCTTTTAATCAAGTGAGTTAATTAACTACAGGGCTCTAAAGGTAAAAAAGGCATCAAAGAGGAAGAGCAGGCTACAATAAAGCAACTCAAGATCTGAGCGATAGGAGCTCCTCCTACTTCAAGCACAACTATTCAGGGAAGGAATTTTTTTCCCCTCCCCTTATCTATGCCACTGAAATCCAGGCAAGGCTTCTTCCTTCCTGCAAGAGGCTGACATCATCTTTTGTTCAAGAGAGTCTCTAGCACTGGTATTACTCACTCTCAAATGAAGAGTTATTCAACAGACAAAATTCTGTCCCTAAGTACCGTGCCACCAGGAGGATACAAAGAAAGTATTGAGATCCATGGCTAAAAGTAACTACAAACTGCTTTACAGACACTGGGAGAACCTTGTAAAATAAGCATGAGAACTAGCTGTGGTAGTGAGCAGTGATGGCAGGTGATAAATTGGTACAGGATGCAATGGGGATTGAAAAAACTTTAAGGTATTTTCAAGAGAGATTAAAATATGTCATGCAGAAGTTAAAGAATTTGAGAGAACCAATCACAGAACCCAGGATTTCTTATAACCTCACCTACTTTGTAACCTTCAGTCAATAATCCTTCCACAGCAAAGTGCCAGGGTTATTACTTCTTCCTTGTGCTAATTATAAATATGGTGAAAAAGACCTCCAATATTTTCAACCATTCTGAGAATTAAAAAAAAGCAGCAAAACCCACAAACCAAATCAGCTTATCATTGTTCAGGTTATTTACACAAACATCTTCCTACTGGCACACGTCTCGCCCCTAACAGAGAGGAGCTGTTATTTTGAGCTGTGCTGGTACGGAAAATGCAAGGATTTTCTGTCTGTTCAACGTAAAAGGCAGATACAAAGCGATATGGGATAAGTCATAGTTCAGCACAAGGTTGAGAAGTACTGCAAGTGCTTATCCAGTTCTGTGACACACTGGCAAACACTGATAACACAGAGAACACGGTGATCAATGGACAAAACCCCTCTATCTGCAGAAGAGATGCACCCACTGTTGATAGTGGGTGTCATGTTCTGCTTCTGCAAAGATAAATCCTTAGTCCTCTGTTTTCTGTCTCTCTGACATGTGTACACACAAACACACTGTCCCTTAAACACCCACACTTAACAAAGTGCAACAGAGGCCAAGCTTCACAAGCAAAGGTTCCCAAATCTCCCCCTTTTCAGATAGATGAGATTAATGCTTTCGTGTCAGCCTGCTGACATTCCAATTTGCTCTCCAGCTTAAAGGCCTTCCTTAAAGCAATGAATAAAGAATGGACAGCCAGCAGCTTTCCCTTCTCCTTTTTCTGTCACCTGCTCTTCTCCATTCATACATGTCCTCTCCCAGATTTTTACCACAGCATTTCTTTTATTAAGTTTCTCCCTTCTCAGCCATTGGCCATGGTCAAGTTTTCTTTTTCTCTGAGAGACAGTGACAGTTTTGGACACAGCAGTGACTTGCAGCACACAGAGTGGACATGAGCCTATCCATGGAAACCTGATATATCTCCTCTGGTTAAAATAGCACAACTAACTGTAAAATTTCAAAGCAGCTAGACATTGAGCAGCTAATCCTACCTTACTTACCTCCTGCTATATATTCAAAAATAACAGCGTTCTCCATGCTGTAAGAAAATTCTCACCCCTGGTCTATATATATCAATAGCACCCAGAGGAGTCAGCCAGAGACCAGGTCTCATTCTGCCCCGAGTAACACAGACGGCAGATCAGACACCCCTGCTCACGTGGCTTACCAGAAACAGTCCCAGTGTTAAAACTGACCTCACTGAAGTTTCTGTTTCTTGCCACTGATGAAAGGAGACAGCATGACTGGCTCAGATGTCAACATTTACCTTATAGACATCTAAAGTTAGCTGAGCTGAACTGAGCTCCAGACATGACAAGGAGTACAGGGCGCTGCACAGCGCCTCGGCATCAGAGACGAGGGGGGTGCTGGTAAAGACAAAGGGTAACCAGAAGTTAAATACAGATTCTGCATGTGATTTCTATAAAATCTGGACATTTTCCTGTGCCCATTTTATTTACATAAGGTAACAAAACTGTTGTCAAATTAGAAACGAACATCTTATTTGTAGAAGCTGAAAGTCTTAGAATAAAGAAAAATATGGCAATTTATCTGAGTAGGTACTGCAGCTTCACTGAGTTGAGATTTGAAATTTTTCCAGCATAGTTATCATACACAAAACTCTTCATAGCTCAAGTCATTAACAAATCCAGAATAATTTTCTGTACTGTGTCATATGTAGCACATTTGTTTTTCTCATTTGTTGTTACAGACAACTTTCATGCCTCCAGTACCCTCTTTCCTGGTGCTCTGCTGTTTTTCCTACTTATTTTCATTCCTAACCTTCAATGGCAATTTTGCAGGCAAATTACAGCATTGCTTTCATTACTGCTTGACTCAATATGCTTATTTGCTTAAAAAATGCTCATAATATCCCCACTGCAATGAGGGCTGATTCTCCCAGACAGCTTTTGCTGGTATTATTGTATGTTTAGTTTGTTTAGTAGCCTAGTCCTCAGATACAAGTCATCAAGTCATTTTGGTCAGCCTCATTTCTGAGCAATCAAGTCAGCTGTTTAAACAATGTGCTTCCACTTCTCATCTTCAAGGTAAATTACTTCACTGGGAAGCAGAGTATTGTTAGCAACATCTGCTGTGGTTAAATTAAAGGCAAGAGTCAAATTCTCTTGCTGTTTTACAAACACTGAGCAATTTTTTGAACTAACTAGATGATTGAAAATTTGTTGTATAATTTAGGAA
This sequence comes from Oreocharis arfaki, assembly GCA_013398015.1. Taxonomy (NCBI): domain Eukaryota; kingdom Metazoa; phylum Chordata; class Aves; order Passeriformes; family Paramythiidae; genus Oreocharis; species Oreocharis arfaki. The sequence goes on from VZRR01001048.1 coordinate 23,008, forward strand.
GAAAAGTTTTTAATTAAAGCAGAAAAAAAAAGAGTGAAAATAACTCTCACCCTATCTGGTTAGAGATATGTTCAGGCACTACATGTTTTCTGCCACATGCTGGACTTGCAGTAGGATAACAGAGTTCAGAGGCTTCCCCACCATTCACCATATCCTATAAAAACTAAAACCAAACAGGCTTTTCCATCCATCCCTCAAACTGATTTTTTACACTGGTCATTTACTCTGGTCCCAGGGAAAGGATGAGCAAACTGTGAACTTTCAAATGCAGGTGGACTCACACACATCTGGTAACCTGCAGAACTCTTTCAATCCAAGACTCTTCTGGCCAACAGTTCTTCTCAACATTCATGATACTCATTCATGGATCTGATTTAAAAGGGAACAGTTTCCTCTAACAAATTTGGTCATGGGAGAAGGCTGTAACAGGCAATCTACACCTCTATTTGGCAGAAATTATTCCTAACTGAAATTCATAAAAAAGTATTTTTTTATCAACTTGTGTGTGTTTTTGAAGCTCTGTGTCAAGTTTTTCTTTCATTGAGTCAATCATTCAAGCCATGAGATGTCCTCATTAAAAATTAATAAGGAGAGCAACATATAAGTTAAAGGCAAATTCTGGAAAACACCAAAGAAAATATTTTTCTTATGTATTTATAAAATGTTGGGCAACTTTGTATACAAATATCAAATTTAAGGAAAACTGAAGTGGCAAAGGAATGTCTCCAAGTAGGTACAATCCTGAGCCCTCAACTCGGGTGTCATTTAGGAGATGGAATCCTGGAAAACTTGGCCCTTTGGATAAATGTGTGGCCTCTTGCACTGGCAGTTATGATTCTTTCAAGTGGCATCGAATGGAATATGAGCAGATTTGGACAGTCAGCCCCAGTTAAACCTTAGGAAAGCGAGAATGGGTTTTTAAGCGAGGGCCAGATTGTATTTGGTTAACAGGTTTTTAAAAGCATGTGTGTAAAAGGATACTGCTGCAGAGGAAGTAGCCCAGCTTCAACTCCCATTAACCCCTGATAGGTATGACTTAAAGCTGAAATCTCACACCTTCCCTGGTTTAGCTCCAATTGCTCAGATATGTACATAGATAATTCTCAAATTCCCAGGGTTTATAGTCCTCAGCCCCATCTCATGAAGAAACATCCTCACAGTGTTTATTTTTTTAATGCACTAGCAAGCCTCCCTGCTCTCAAGCCTCTGAATGCCCATTTCAGCCAGCTACCAATTCATGTCACACTGTAATGAGCATGAAATCGAACTATAAACCACACTTGGCCAAATTAGTATTAACAGAGACAGGGGGAAGCAAAACAGGAATAAAGGAAACCCAGTTCACAGCTGTGCATATCATAACTAAAGTGCCACATGCAAGAACAAGATTACATTTTCTAACAAATTCCAGAGAGATTAAGTCATCAAAATAATTCTGCTGGGGAGGATGGTTAATTCCACTAAACAAATCTGATATATACGAAAGGAAGTCTACTTTCTCTTAAATGGACAGAGCCTACGATAGATTCGAGAATAGCTGTCATGGCTAAGACAAGAGAACTTTATGACCATAGTAACGCAGTTGGTTACACAATTAGGCAAACTTTGAAATTATCAGTTGTATTTTGGAAGTGTCTAAAAATCCAAATATTCCCACTCTTAAACACAAGTGGAGGATATACTCTTCCATACACAGTCTTAGGAGGTGAGAGACATAAGTAAACATAGTACTAGAGAAAAAGATCCAAAGGAAATTAAACTACTTATTTCCAGTCACAGAAGGATTCAACAGAGAATTGAAAATAGTGTGGAAGTCCCTCCATCCCATCTCCTGAATGATGACCCTGAGGCTGTACATAATTACAGAAGTATAATAAAATGTTCCATGTAATACTTGCTTTGTCATCCTTCTTGAATAGACACAGACATAATGCCAGGCAGTTTTAGTAGCATTCAAAGAAAAGTTAAATTTTTATTCTTTCCCACATCTCTATATTGGATATTTCATGCCTCTGAGGAAGAGGGAGAAAAGGCAGACTCAGGTGTAGCTTTGGTGTGCTGGAGCAAAACTCTCTTATGGTATAACTTTGCCCTAGGACACAGAAGAAATTTTGCTGTTTTCAGAGACCAAGACATGGAGAGAAAGAACAGACATAGAAGAGAAAAAGGAACGTCCAAAACATGTTGAGGTGAGAGGCTGAGTTGGAAAAAAGAATTAGAAAAAGCAATGAGAGACAGAAAACAAAAATATGGGTTAAAAGACCTATTATGGCTAAGCAAGTATTAGTCCATGGTCTTAGGAGAGCTCTTCTTAATACTGGGCTCTCAAGACAACTCCAGGTAAGCTTTTTCTTTTCTCTGGCACATTTGTCAGTGACTTGCCAATAGCACCAGGTCACTGTAAGAAGCAGCTCTGCATTGAGCACAGTCAGGAACTCAGACTCACAGAAACTGAGCTGATGGGGAGACCTGCTGACACACTGCTGTAGGCAGGGTCTTACTGTAGTGAGGGAAGGAACAGGAGGATGAAAAGCCTGGGGAAACAGGTCCAGCTCCAATTCATTCTCTCTCCATGGAAATGGCAGTTCCCTTTAGCCCAGATGCCGTGCATGTGTACACTGGCCTCTTCTGACCACAACTATAGCCATGCGAAGAATATTTCCTCTGCCAGACAGTACCGTTCTAATCATCCACACCACTCAGTTTCAGGCTGTCATTTCAAATAACATTTAGACACAATTAGTAGTAGTAGTAACAGTAATGATTTCAGCACCAAATTAATGCAATGTGAGCATCACACTCCTTAGGATCAACACTTAGAGAAAGTTAAGCATCCCATAACCAGATTTTACGTAAGACATAGATCTGCTGATGCATTTGCTTTTCCCATCCATCACGTGCTAGTCATTGATAGGAAACGAGGAATGGTTTATTGCCTCCAAGAGCTGTATTCTCATCCTAAGGCAACATCCAGTAAACACACCAATACCTCTGCTATGCAAACATCTACTTTGTGGGAGGACAAGCTCTGTCCTTCTGCTTGCTCTCACATTCACCCAGTTCTAATCATCCTTATAACTTGTTCACCCCAAAAAAGGTACCAAATATTATTAGTAGCAAAGATGTAAATAAAGATCAGACTTACTACAGGATGAACTAAACCCACAAGACATTATCTTTTTTTTGGATGTTTAACTTGGGGTATGTGAAGAGAAAAATTAATGCAAAGTGAAATAGATAAGCCTTATATACAGTATTCTTTCTTAATATTTAAATGAAGCAAAACCAGACTATCAGCTCACAGGATGAGAGCTGAGCTGTCTTTCTGCAGTCTCAGAAGCAACAACTCTTCCCTGACACATAATAAATAAGAAGGTTCAAAATTTGGGCAGTAACAGCAACCCCAAAGAGCTTCAGACTGCTGACTCCCTGTGGTAGTCTGCCAAGCCAGCTGAGGGAAGGGTGCGGTTTCTCCTTGGTAAAAAAGGAAACCAAAATTTGAATAAAACACACCACAGTCCTGACAAGTGCTGTCAGAGAAGCAACATGGAGAAAGAGCTGGAGCATCTGAAATGCTGCTGGTGCTTGGGCTGAGCTCTTGCCTCAGGAAGAATGGGGAAGACTGTGACTCACATGGAGGGAAGTTAAGAGGACAGGTCCACAAGCCAGGTATAAGGGCAAAGATCATCACTGGACATGACCAAGAGGTTCTCCAAGAGCTGAGCACTCTGACTTGCCACTGTTTAGATAAAACAAGGCCATGGCTATGGTTTCCTAGGAGGGCAGCTTCTAAAGCTCATTTGGAGTTCCAGACTGGCCCAATCCAGGGACTCAATGCCAAACTCAACACTCGAGAGAAAACTCACTTCCATGATACACACAGAAACATCCTAGTAAACACCCAGGATAGGGCAGTGACCTGCCAGTATCTCCCAGGTGCTGGACACCATTTGCTGCAAAGTGCTCATGTTTGGCAAACCAAGTGTGATTCTGGTCTTTCCTGTCCACTTCCCATCTGGTAGCGTGCCTCCATCTCCCTCCACATGGTGAACCACTGCACACTCAGCAGCTGCAGCCCTCGCAGGGCCACCCAATCCCTATGCTGTCACTCCAGCAGCTTCTTGCTCCACAAGAAAAAACACAGATGACAGAAAAGAAAAATGAGAAGTAGAGGGGAAAAAGAATGATCTGGGGAAAGACAGGTACAGAGGGAACAAAAATAATAATCAGGAAGAAGACAAACTGCACAACAGCAAGGAAAGAAAACAAGTCCAGAAGGTAGAGTGGGATGAAAACCTTAGAGTACACAAGAGCTGAAAAGGAAAATAAATAGCAACAAATATCTTTTTCTACAGAGGACTCTCCATAGAGATACAAAGGGGAAAAGTTTGCCTCTAATTAGAAGAAACTACTTCCATTCACCTCCACAGCGCATCAGCTCCCAAGTTTCTATCTCAGTGTTCTCTTTCCCTGCCTGTGCCGAGCCGCAACACTCGCTGGGGGCTCAGCCACCCGCAGGCCCCGGGTGCTGCAGGGACGGGCTACGAGCCGCAGGTACCGGCCAGCGGGAGCGGCCGAGGGCTGGCCCTTTGCAAAGGGGCCTTTCACCTGGAGTCCCAGCAGGAACTGTCACAGTCCATTACACAGACCTCGGATATAACAAAACAATGTATTCATTTCTATGCTAAAGAAATTGCCATGTTCGTTTGGACATGCCTATTAAGCCTTAAGAAAAAATAAATTTGAGCAACTGCCAAATTTAAAGCCTTGTGTTTGATAAGTTGTTTTTTTTTTTTTCCCCAAGTAGCACAATGGGCCTAATCCATATTGTGCACAAGTATCCTGTAAAATTTAATTAAAAGCCCAAAGCTGGTAAACAAAGTGATATTACGACACTAGAAATATAACAGTTTTGTGAGGTTTCAATGTAACTCAAGTCACAGGTGGTTCACAGTCCATGAACCCCTTTGCAGTAACTACCTACTTTACTTTTTTTGTACATGTTACACACTGGGGCTTAGTGCCCCTAAATGTTTCCTGGAGGAGGAGATGAAATAATTATCTTGGTATACTTAGCCTTCACTAAACAAAAAAATATTTCCACTTCCACCCTTTGGGATTTCATAAGCCCTGAAGTTTGATGGTTAAAAGTGCCGTACTAAGACAGATCATAAAAAAGGTTCATGCTTTTCTCCAGGGAAATGTTATGCTGTGATCTCACTGTTTTCCCAGATAAATTTCATTGCATTGTTTCTTTTGCAGCAGTTTTAGACCCATGTGAATGCCATAGCCGATACCAGATGTGCCTCCACGCACTTGCAAGAGAGCTCTGAACAAAGAAAATCCAGGAGAGCTGGAGTTCTGCTTAATGAGAACAGCCCTGGGACAAAGCTTTAATAGTTTAACTAAAATTACATTCAAAACTTAATTAGCAGAAGCTCTGAACTCACAAGCCGTGGCCCATGAGTTCTAATACACTAATTAGCTAAGACACCCTTTAAAGCCAAGTACAGCTAAACCTTCTTGAAGAGCTGTCACGTGAGTGCTTGGATCTGAGGCAACATTTGCACTGCACATGGGAAGTTCAGCATTATTTCACTGCAGTGCTGCTGCATATACAATTATTGTAGGTCCCAATTACTCTGGGCAACAAATAAACTATAAAATGTTCATAGTGTATAGTCCTATACACAAGGAGAGATCAAAGCAAACTTTAAACAACCTTTAAGCTCAAACTTTAAACAACCTGGTCTAGTGGAAGGTGTCTGTGCCTATGGCAGAGGGGCTGGAACTGGATGGTGGTTAAAGACCCTACCAGCCCAAAACATTCCATGATGATGATTTTACAATTTACACACAGTAATGTGAGCCAAAAAACCTGGACAGCTGGACAAGAATTTTCAAAACTTCAGAAGAATTACACCTTAAAAAAGGATAAAAACATTAAAAGTAAAGATTCATTTCAAACATGTAAAAATCTGATGTTTCAGCCATTTTGAATAAAATATCACTTTTTTTGAAAATAAGTTTTGTGACACAGTCTGTCTATTCTGATAAATTATATTGTCTGGGAAATAAAGTTCACCACAGGATCCCACATCAGCTCTGGGTTGTCCCACTATCTTTAGTGACATTGTTTAAGCAAGATTGCTGATTTCAGTAGGAAATTCGGTTAAGTCTAGATTTTGAGATATGAAGAAGTACTGCAGGTATCACAGAATCTCACAAGGAATACATAAAGATTTTTTTACTGCAAAATTTTCCCATTGAATATAACCCTGAAAAGGGTTAAAATACCTTTTTGTTATGTTGACTCAAACATCTGTATTTCAGCTGTTACCATTTCACATTTTATCATGGAAGTTTATACAGTGGAGAATGGGAAAGAGAAAAGTTAATTTAGGGGCCTCAGGGCAATTTGTATTTATTAAGGAGACTACCCTACAATCTTAAAGAAAAAGAACAAAAGGAAATTTTACACTCCTGTGACAGATTTCCAGCCAGTGAAATCCATAGTACTTAATTTATTTGCCTTTGAAGGACAAACAGAGACATTGCCAGGATTTGGATCTCTTGTGCCAGGGCATTTCAGTGGTTGAAACCTGATGCTTCTATGAACAAGTCATTAGTTTTCTCTCTCTGAGGCCTTATTTTTCCTGCTAAAAAGGTGTGTTTCTACCTTTCAAGATAACTAACTTAGGCTAAAATTAGATGTAGTTTGGTACCGAATGGTGAAGAAGAGGAGCCTTTCCAACAGGAAAATTGGGAAATCTTCTCTTTCCTGGCCCCTCAAAGCAAAGAAAACCCCTGCAGCACCATTGGGCTATTTTATTTTAATGGATCTTGGCCAGTTTATAAACATGCTAACATGGCTGTCTGTAACCACAGGGGATAACCTTGAGAACCAAGAGGATTACTCCAGCCCTTTGCCTCACCTTTTCTAATGCACATGTGACACTCAAGATAGAGATAGAAGGTTTTTAAATATGTGTCAAACGAGATGGAGTCACCCCCTGGCTGCTGCTGACCTTGAGTGGCCAACCCTCGTTAAAGCTGAAGGACCTAGTCTTTACTCTGTTCCTACCTCGAGATGGCACAAAGAACTTAGAACCCTGAACTTTACAGATATACTTCTGCTGGAGTGATGTCCACTGCCAACACCCAGATTTGCACCCAGATAATACAAACTAGCAAACTTCGACCAGGGACAAAGTGCAGTGTGCTGTAGTAACACCATATACCCATCTGAAAACTGAATCTGATCAGAAACCCTTTGAGTCTACTCAACACATGGAACAACATCTCACCCACCCCTGTGGGGTGGACACTGGGCATCCATTCTGCTTTCGCCAAACACTGCCAAGAGTAGCAGGCAAACATCAAATATTACACATTGCAGAAATCCTGTCACGTGGTGACTTCTGTTTTACACGTGGAACTGTATAAAACTCACACTGACACAAATCCATAGCTAATAGCTATTAGGGTGCTTACTATCTACATGAAGTGTCCTTCTTTTCAGGTTTATATAATGTACATGAGATCCACAAAACATCAAGGGAAATCTTAACCAGGAGTGCAGAAAAACTTACTCCCAACAGGTTGAAACTAATAACAAAATAAAAAAAAGAGAGAGGAGTACATCAAAGTACAGTATTTAGTTCTGCTTGTATGTGTAAAGCACTAAGTCTTCCCTTGAGGATACAGAGTTGTGATGTTTGCTCCTGCACTGTGCTGCCTCCATTAAACCCATAGAAAGAGTTCAGGCCTCATGATAACTTTGCAACTGCTGATCCAGTAAGCTGCTTAAGAAGACTCTTGATCTCTCAAAGCAAATTTTTTACTTCCAGTTTCAAGTTACATTCCCTATTTCAAGTGGCTAAAAAAAGAAGAATCAAGGGGGAAAAAAAATTTTAAAATGGAGAAAAATTAATATGAGACACGCAAGCTTTCCATAGAAATCAGCCAGCAAGGATTCAGGAGCACACTGTTCAGATTTCAGTCCAGACTGTACAAGGTAATAGGTTGGCAGCAAAATGAGGTTAACCTTCCCCATTTCTCCTGTAAGTAAATGTGGAAAGGAGTCTAGCTGGATCTGCAACACAAAATGAGTTTCCATTGAAGCCACAGCAGTGACTGCTGCTCTGCAGTTGCAAGGAAATGCTTCATGCCACATGGCCAGGAAGAGAAACCCATGGAGAAAGAAAACTCATGAAGTTCATCATCCTGCCTCCCTTCCAAATCTTCTTTAGTCCCAAAGGAGAGAGAACTAAATCTAGAATTGGGTTAGGTTTTCCATCGACTCCCAAGACAGACTGTCCCAGCCAAGGGGGTGCTCTGCAGAGGAGCTGGTGAGCTCTCAGGAGCCTGCTCTGGGCAGCATCTGAGCACCTCTCTGGCTGTAAATGTATCCTGGCTTCCTTCTGTTTCAGAAAATAATTCACAGAAATGAAGATGTTCACCAGAAAGGTACCCAAGATATTTTTCCTCTTTCCATGTTAAGTTTCCAATGAATTTCCCACAGATGGAGAAAATCTGATCTTGTGCCCTGAATCTCCAGCTTGTAAAACTGCTTGCTCTGTAGACTGCCATGAACAAGTTAAGTGCAAAGTGAATTTATCAGGGGCATTTATTTCTAGTAAGCATCTGGGGAAAAAAAATACACAAACAAGCAAACAAAAAAGAAACCAACTAACTCTTAGAGCATCGCTGAGACACCAGGAATGCACATCTAAACATGCAGAACAGTCACTATGCTTTATCTTCACTCGTGGAGCAAGACAGGTTGAATTATAGAATCCCTGTGTCCTCCCAAATTCAAGTATTCCTGTCCATCCCAGGGGGACAATGGATGAACTGCTCTATAACAATGATGCCCCCCGCAAAGGCCCTGCAGCAATTTTATTCATTTAATAAAGCAATTTAATAACTTTAGTTATTTTCAGTTCAAACAATACCAGCTCTTACTGCCAACTATCTCCTTCCTGCGCATTATTTGACTAACAGCTAGAGCTTGCAAGAATTGCACAAGTTGTACGAACAAGGATGAGACATAAAAGCCTCGGGCACATTGAAACAAATCTCTCCTTTTCACACATTCACTCCCGAAGTGTTTGTGTAAACACAAAAAAAATTGGCTCATTTTTACTGTGTTTAGTCCATAGAAGACCAGGAGGTGGCAACACTTGGATACTACTCTCATGCTGAAATCTTGAGCATCTGGGAGAAAAAAAAAAATACTATAAATAAAATATATAGAAGTGAAATGATTGAAGTAAATGGGAACTGCACATATGCATCCAAGAACTTTATTTGGCCCATAAAATGGAAAACCAGCATCAGCTAAAACCACAACAGGAATGGATACAATTTGTCAGGTCCAAATGCAAGAATACAAATGGAAATGACATAGACAGAACACTACAACCTCAAAGAGGATCTGCAATAGACATCAAAATACTTACAGAAATTACAGAAAAACACACAAATTCCTAAATAATTGAGGACAAGCCTGTTAATATAATTAGTTCCTCCAGTGCAGGAAAGGTAAAATAGAGTATGGAAGTCAGGATGTGGAAAAAAAAAAGGAGATTTATCACAAGTAGCATGCTTCTGCTTACCAAAAAAAAAAAAAAAATTCCAGGTAATGGTAACTTTCTACAGCCACCTCCTTCCTCCCTAACCAGCACATGCCCTCACCAAGAGTAATTTCATACCAAAGCCAGTTGTAATTATGCTGTGTGCAAATCCAGGGGGTTATCGTGCCAGGTAGTTTAACTACTGATGTCCCTGTGATTGTGACAGCCAAGTGCTTTAATGCAAAATATGACTTACAAGTCACACAGCATGTGGAATGAATCAATAATTGAGCAAATCTGCTTTCTCAAGACCAGTTTTCAAATTTCTGTGTGAGACAAGCATAAGCAGAGTCCTTGGGCAATCAGACAACGCACCACTGAACTTTATGCAGCAAGGCTTGCTCTTGGACTACATTTTTGAAAGCACTGGTTGGCAGAAACAAACATATCTGTCTTCTTGCCAGAGCTTGATGAGCTCCTGCTGGAGAAAAGGGTTCCCCTGCAAAAACCAGGCAGGATTAGGCTTTTCTAGGAAATGGGAAGTATAGGGAAGGACCACTTTAGAGTTTGTGTTATCAAGTGCCTTGCCAACACTGAAGTCTCAAGACAAGTACTATTTCACTTTAGTAATGTCTAGCAATTATTCTCCTCCATTTGGGTCTCAAAATATCTCTGGATACAAGATGACAGTGTCTGCCCACCACTCTGCCAGTCTATCAGAGAGCTAAGCCTTTCTATTACATGACTCTCAGCTCTGATGCACACAATACATTGGCCTCAGCTCCTCTTTCAAGAAGACATTCTTACAGGTATCAGGGCTCTCCTTTTTCTTGTGTAAGGGCCTCTGATCTAGAAAGAAAGAAATTTGCTGGGATTTGTATTCCCTTTCTGTTTTTCTGAAGCTTTTGGTATTTTGTCTTTATCCTTCATGTCTGATGATTTGAATATCACTGTTCTGACAGACACATCATTTCCCTCCTTACAAGTATTTCCATTACTCTTTTGACTTCGAACTGATCATCATTCTGATTTAAATGCAACAGTTCAGCTAACAAGTTGTCTAAAAATATAATCAAGACTCATTTTTTCACGTTTTCTTGTCACTTGCTAGCCTATAATACTCAAGGGCTTCTATTCCAAAATCTCTTTGAATTACAGCCCCTCATTCACTTCTGGGAGACTCAAGGTTGGATTAAACTTCTTGTATTGCTTCCTGTTACAATCTTAAAAGGACTCTTTTTGTGTCTTGCATTACCTTCTTTCCATTCTTCGTGCACTTATTTGTCATTTGCATTTCAGTAGCACTTGGAGGTCCCAATGAAGCTGTCGAAACAGGTTTGCACATTACAGCACGGGAATAGAGGGGCTCTGCCCCAGGAGTTAGAAATGGAAAGAAACAAATAAAGGATCATTATCTTTGTGGGAAGGATGAACAAGCAAGATACAGAAACAAGACTTGTCCAAGCTTACAAGGAAGTCTCTGAAAGATGCAGAAAGAGAGGCCAGATCTCCTGGAGCTGAAGGGCTCCCCACCTCCTCTCTCTGGTATTCTCTTTGCCAAGGCACTTGTGCCCATCTGGTCTATTCAGTCATGTGAGACCAACACACAAATGGCTGTCATTTGACTTTTGCAGCCTCCAAAACTCGTTTTTCCAGCTGCTAGAGATGGAGTTGCAGTGGACCAAAGGCAATCGATTTTGAAAAATGAGTGAAAGGACTAAACCAGAATGGATGATCCCCATTTCCATTCAGCAGCACCTCAAGGTACTGAGTGAACTAAAATGACAGTCCAAGAAATTGGATATTAAATATTAAATGAAGAAAACACGTTTTGAAGAACAGAACATCACTTCTAAGCAAAGATAAGATATTATTTTTCACAAAAATACATTTATTGCTGAATGTCTTATATTAAAAAAATATTTTTAAAAAATAAAATTCTACAAGAACCCCAGCCTGGAGCATATAATGGTTTATGCAACAAATACTTGTGAAATGCCTACTTAAAAAGTTAAACCCCCTGGAGGGCTTGTGAATCTTTTAGTTGTAATGTACCCCTGGAGGATTTTATTTTGTATCCGCCTAGCCTAAAGTTAAAGAGCACTTTTTGAACATGTTTGCTTTACTTGAAGCTAAAATCTGGGTTACTTGGGGGAGGGCAATGGAGAGTCTAATAAATCTTACAATATACTTCTTGGCAAGAAAACTACTTACTGGTGTCATGAAGAAACAACTTTACTGCTCTCTAAAGAAATATTGGTTTCAGAAGTTACTATTGTATTCAAGACACATGGAAGCTACATTAAATCAAGTTGTGAAACATACTTTTTAATATGTGTTTAAAAAAAAAAGTTAAATCCTGAAACAGATTCTGACATATTAAAAACAGAAGAAAAAAAAAAAAAGGAAAAAAAAAGAAAAGGAAAGTTTCTAAGGCTTCCATAAATTTTGAAGGAGGAAGTTTAAAACTTGGGTGTTCCTCTCCATAAGTCACATTCCACAAGGAAACAGCTTGATTTTATGTATATAGTTTTACCATTCAGACTTCAGTGGGGTTTTTTTAAGCTTTTATTTTCACCATTAAAAATTGTGTATTTCTAAGCGCAGGAAGCATGAGCAGGGAGCCCACTTGCTCTGAGGATACCGTCTAGAATATGTTTTCTTACTCATATTTGAGAAAGTGCCCCAGCTCTTGGCTCACAACATTCCCAGTTACTTTCTTCCCCAAACAGTGCATCCACAAATGGATCAGCTGATTAATCCTGACATAATTGATTAAGGCCACCAGCAGCAGAACGAAATTGCTTTGCCAGTTGCCTATGCATCTGGATGTCCTCCCATATACTGCCCAGAGGAAAAAATTGAGAGGCCAAATCTGTACAGAAAATCAACTGTAAAAACAATAAAGTGAATTTAGACCCTTTGAAAAAAAGCAGATTGAGTACTCAATTTATCCTCAGAACAGGCTCAGCTCAGACAAGAGCAAGGTGCCATGTTCAATTCTGTACCTGAGGGAGCATCAGTACAAAGGAAACAAGCTGAATTCAAAGTCCCTGAATTTCTGTGCTTTCTGTTTGAAGATGCCTACGGGAATGTGAAGTGAGAGCAGGTGCCACAACTGTCCTCCTGTGGCACATGTGACTGTTAACAGAAAATATTTTCTTGGAAGTATTTGCAGCCATACAACTAGCTTCTAGTTCCCCTTCCTCACATGATATATTCTGGGCTAAAGAAGTTAACTCAGTAAAATCAAGACAATAATTAAAAAAAGAAATCTACATACAAGTTAGCCTCTGATGTTTGCAGTCTGTATTTCTTAATTCCAAAATGCACTTCCTTTCCCAAGCCTGGATATAGCACATGCAGCCACATCATACAACCTTTGTCTTGTTAATCCTCTGTTGAATGCAGAGTATATTTGTGAAATTATGGTCGGTTAGATCACGTTTGTGGTTTTTGTCTGTTTTTTTAAGAATGTGATGCTAATGATACACAGAATTACTCCTCCAGCTGCTAAAATGAATCCACTTCTAGGCCAGAACTGGAACCAACAGCTCCTAAAAGGCGCAGAACAATATTGCAAGTGAGCATCCTTTTCCTCAATGTGACTGGATTCAAAATTCTATGTAGAATATTTTCAATGTATACTTTTCACACAGCAAAGATTCCTTAAGGTGGAAGCTTTTTTCCCAATTTAGCCTTATCTTTTGCTTCCTTCCTCACCATTCCCATGGCACTGTGGGCAACAGGAAGAAGAGGGTTAAAAGAAAGAAAAAAAAAAAAAAACACCAAAAAAAACCTCAACACCTCAATGTCTGCTTTTCAAAACATCTCAATTCTGATGCATCTGAGAACTAAACTCCATCACTGGCTACTGATAATTGAAATTAGGCAAGCAGCATATTTTCAAAGCTTCACATTCCAACGTAAACTTTATTGGGATCCTCAGAATCATTGTCTCAACTCTGCAAATTAGAATGAATATTTAATGTTACACTGCTGCTACCACCACAAAAGGCCTACTTCTTTTGATAAAGACACTGATTTATCTCAAAGTGTCCTGGGAGGTTGAGGCTGAAATATTGCAAGAGAAGCTGGCTTGGATCTAGGTTTCAAAAATGACAAAAAAATCATCAACCCTCAGTTCTAAATTGCCTTACATTAGTCTTCAAAGTTAAAAGGGGAATTAAAAACATCACTAAGTAAAGCAAGAAAATACCAGACATGCTGGATTTCCAGCACAGTCCAATTTTATCTCCTAATTATTTAAAATGCAAGCTGCCAAGTGCACCAACCATTATGACAACAAAAATCTGATCCAACTTTGCAACAACAACAACAAAATGTTTATGGGAGAGGTCTAAACCACAGACTCATTTTGTAAACTTGGAAGCAATTGCAGAGCTAGTGCCATACATCTCAAAGGAAAAGATAAACCTTCACTCACATTTTTATATAACAACAAATGGATTGGCAGTCTCCACGCAAAAAAAAATTTAAATCCTTCACGGTTGAAGCCACAAGACTTCAACAACAACTCCTTCTTATCAGGGATATTTCCACTAACATAAGTGCAAGTAAAACTCTTGGCAGAAGTGTCCTGAGTCGTGCGTGTCAAGAGCAGGGAGCAAGGAACAAAGCTGGCTCTCAAGGGCTCTGAACACTCACTTGCTCCTTACAAGAAAGGAAACGTTTTGCCTGCTTCAGGAAGGGTCTTGCAAGACAAGAGTTTTGTCTCTTTCCAAATCGTCTCTGGTTTCCAAAAACTGTGCACAGAAATTGAAGCCAAATGGCACCTGAGAACTACAGACCGAACAGTGAACTGAAGACTTAAACAGCTCGTGTGAGAAAGAGTCGCAGGCAAACACATTTGAAGCAGGAGGAAAATTTCATGTTCTTACCCGCCCCTCACATTTTTTCAAATGCTTCTGGAGGACGAGCTGGCTCAGCAGATCAGAAAGGAAAATGGTGTCTTTCAATAACAGGCTGCTGTTCCAAATTCAGCCCAGTCTAATGGTGGCTGAAAGCTATTATCCAACAGGTGGCCAATGCTGAATGAAATAGGGATTTCACTTCCAGTTTCTGTTAAGTAACACACAACTGGCAGTTTGAGCAGACAGGCCAAGCCCTGGCTCTCCAAGCTGTGACCGAGATGTGCTGGCAGGGCAGGATAGTGGCTTACACCTGTTTTGCAGCAAAGGACTTCATTTAACCAGTGCTGTTAAATAGGAACCAGGAGTGAGCTTGTGTTTTGAAAAGAAAGATGTAGAGGAGATTTCTACATACAAAACTTTTGCCTGATTAATTCCAGCAACAGGAGATATATCTAGTGTGTTTACACGATATAAATTATTATTGCATCAAATTAAACTCGAAACAACTCTAAAATTTTGTTTGAAGCTAGAAGCTGTAGGACCTTGACATCTGATACAGCTCTGCTATCATGGTTTATGGAGCAAATGACTAAGCTATGAAATTTTACTGGATGAACCTCAGCAAAGTGCTTCGGGCTAGTTTCTCAACATTAGGACATCAGAGAGTATGGCTACATGGCAGGCATTCCACAGTAATAGCTCGTGTCAACACTTCCACTGGGGTAAATAAAGGCATAAGCTGCCTCAAATTACCTTGTGTTTACTGTGGGGTATAGGGGAATGCAGACAGAACTCCATGGAGCAGCCAGTTATTGGTGTGTCCACCACCTCACTTACCCAGAGACCATCTCCCCCAAAACTGCACCCGAACTCCCATATCAGCCTCCGAGGCACTTGATCCTGAGATCTCCACCCTAACCAGGCACAGTTTGCTACATGGATAAGATGGGATGAGGGGGGCTTTACTCTCCCAGCACTGCCATTCCATTCTTTGCCTGGTTGCCAAAACATCCTCAGTGCAGACAACCTATTTTAAACTTCCTCTGACACTGTCTGTCCCTATATGCTTAAGGGGAATGGCAAAGCATCATCCAAAAGAACAGCCTCCAGAAGAAACCAAATAATTAACAACATGTGTTTTGGTACAGGAAGGTGCAGAGAACATGGCTTTCCCTTTCAAGGCACACGAAGGAAAAACCTTGGAAAAGCATGGAACTAGAAACTGTTTTCTCAGCAATATTTAGTCTAACTCAGCCTCCACCTACATTCACTTTTGCACTGAAAGAAATACACTGTGTAAACTTTTTAACATTTTCTTTCCTTTATATCCTATCCAATGCCTTCTCTCAAGAGTATTCAAAAAAGCTGGAACAGGGCAGCCTCTCCTCAGGTCACTCTGCAGTAGGAAGTGTCTTCTGTGCCTCAAGAGTAAAAATCACTGTTTCCCAAGCTGTGTTTTCACTGTGTGTTATTGGTGACAATGTTATTGATGACCAGGTAACAAAGAGAATACACCCCACACTGCCAAGGCTGTGACTACATATATATTCATACATTGAGGAAAAAGAAGGCAAACTTAAAACAAGTATTTCAATAATAAGTGAGTGTTACAAAATGGTATTTTTCCTCCTAAATGCATGGATAAAGGACCTTTTGCTAGACCTCTGAATTTGCCTTTCACAGTTACACCATCAAGCAATGTCTTACCCAATAAAAATATTTCTGCAGAATTTAATAACTACATCTATAGCACCTTGTCTGAGATTCAAAAGCCTTGGAAATTAAAATATGGCAAGAGCAGATTTCATGACAACTCTGTGAAGTAATGTCTATGCATACACTCCCTCTTAATGTCATGATTAATTTACTGTTAGGACAATATTGTAACTAACTTATTTTAAGTTTCTTGTTCTCCCCCGCAACAATGCCCACCCACCAAAGCCAAGCTGTTGGTCCCTGTGCCTGCTGGACTCTTTTCTGCCTACTGAATGATGGCAACCAGAATAAAAGTCAACAATCCTCAGATGTGTTAAAAGCTTCAAGCTCTTTGCAGCACTCCCCATAAGCCATGAGCAAACGTGATATTGCAGAATGGCTTGTCATCACCCTCTTCCTGCCCTTCCCAACACATATATTCCTCATGAAGGGATCTTTTCTCTCCAATAGCACCTTTGAGATATTGAAACCTTGCTGCTCTATTATAGGAAATAGCAGGCGAAGATGTCTGCTCTTACAAAAACAATTCTATTTATGAATTGAAAACAACTTCCAGGGTTGGCATTTCCAATATATTTATTACTTCAAGGGTCATTCATCTTTATTAAGGACAGAGCTCTGAGTTATAACTAACTGCTGTCAGCATAAACTGCTTAAGCCATGCCTGAAGTAACAACACTTCTATGTCAAATGGTATCATGTACAAGATATTCATTGAAAGCAAGAAAAATCCCATACATCTCAATTTTGCTGGCATAGATACATACAATTATTCTATATTTTCAGTAGAAGAAAGAGAAATGGACAGAGTTCAATGAACTCAACTTTGAAGACCCTTTTCCATTACATACTTGAGAAAGTTAAGAGATGTAAACTGTGCAGCTTTAACTATTCTAAGTGGAAATAAAACCCGCACCACTTTCCAATAATTATTCTACACTCAAACAGACTGCTACTGCCATGTCTTCACACCCAATTTTCCCCAAGTCCCACTGTTATTCTTCATCATTCTCCTTCACAGATCTGAGTAACCTTTTTTTAGGTATCAAACAGTTTAGACTAAATCCTCATTCAGTCTTTACTTCAGTATTTACTGGCATGTTTACATATGGAAACAGATTGCAATAGGAATTCCAGAATAGCTGCTGTGCAAACACCCTGTATCACAGTAAAAGTCTGCACAAGTAAACACATAAATTACTGATAAATAAAAGCACTTTTTATTCTTTCACTCTATAACAATGGGTCTTACCCTCCATAAAGCCTACATGTAGCTTCCCTACATAAAGAAGCAGTAAATAATTTTCCCTTTCAGTTTTCTTAGTTTAACAACCCTTAAGGTCTTCTGTGAATTTCTTCAAGCTTGCCCATTATCTTTTTGGTTTTGTTTTTTGAGGTTTTTTTTGTTTTTTTTTTTTCTGGGAAACCACGGATATTATAACTGTGGCAGACAACCATATATTGCACACTGCGTGTGCACTCTACCAGACTTGGACTGGCCTCAGCATCCACACTGAAATACACCTAAGTTCCCCACACACATTTGTACTCACAGATCTAATAGGGCCAAGATGAGCATTTGCAAATTCAATGAGGAACGAGGCAGAGGGCAGAGTAACAATACTTTAGATCCATGCTGAAGAAGTTATGTCCTCTGCAATACTCCAGAAGGAACAGCAAGTAACAGCTCAGCCAGGGTTGTAGCCTGCACTCACTGAAATTTCCTACTGATTTTCAATAATTCCCTAATGACGGGTCCAAAAAGTCAGCAAAAGGAAAATTTTTTCTCTAAAGGTCACATTCAAATGCTTCTAAACAAGTGATTACTTTCAATTCTGACCTCTTTGGTATCAGTTGGAACTTGGCCTGAGAAAATGGTTTCAGGACTCTGCCCACTGGTTTGTTTGTACAGTGGCACAGGAAATATGTAAATAGATTAAATTTACAACAAAGTGCCAAGCATTTGAGATCGCTGGTTCTTTAGTATTCTCTGCTACACGATTCTAACAGCCAGGGCCTGACTCCACGGAAGTTAGCACTAAAACCCCTCTGAAAGCAGACACCCTCAGTGTCTGATGGACTCTCCTGCCACCATCCCAGCACCATCACACGTGTTCACACATTATCAGCCTCTGCTCAGGGTGAGGCCAGTCTGAAATTACACCAAGTGCCACACACCAGGCTACAGATACAATGGGTGACAGTCCAGGGGAGAGCATGTTCTGTGCCCAGCTAATTTGTCCTGTTCATTTTTGGGCGATTCTCACTGCCATTCATAAATCATGTCTTCTGATGAGAATTCAGATTTAGAGCCCTAACCTCCCACTCTAAAACACACTCTGAGTCAGACCCAGCTTAACAGATCTGAGCAGACATCTTTTACCCAACATGAGAGTTTCTCTTAAGGATCTGCTTACTGCAGGACATAATTCTTAGTGTTCTTCTTCCCTGTTTAATGTTCTCCAAAACCAAGGATATTCGTTGTTTACTTTAATCCTTTCCCATCTAACAATTAATTTCAATTACTTGAGTAATGAAATGTATCAGGCTGAAACAAAGAAAGAAAAGCTTTCCTAAAAAGATAGCATGAGAAGACATTTACTTTCTTCACTGTAAGAACACACAAGTTTTCACTTCAAGAGAGTATGAGAGAAGCATTATTTTTAATAGGCAATTAATGCTACATTTTCAGCTCTACTAGACCTAGTCAAGTTGTCATTCTTTGCCTGAATATTCAGAATTTGCCTAGTAAAAGAAAGCATCTGACCCCAGCAAAAAGAAATATTTTCTAAAACAAAGACATGCTGAAAAAGTCAGACTTACACTACTAGCAGAGAACATCTCTCAAGCCACATGGCTGAATTTTAACATTTATATCCCTGCTAACTAGTCACAGGCTCAAAACAAAACCACAAATATGGGGAAAGTCTGAACCCAGATCTGAATTTTATAGCTCATACCCCAACTCCTCTCTTAACAATGGCTGGAAAATGCTTTTCAAAACTCCTGCAATATTTGTTCCACACATAGGAAATGAGTTTAATAGTACATCTTTGGGGATTAGCTTTGTTTAGCTGTCCAAGCCTTTGATTCAAACTCTGTAGATAGTATTGCTGTAGTTGCTACACAGAAACAGATATGTTTCCTGATGGGATGCCTCCCTTGCTCACATGGTCATTCACCTTAATCCCTGTTAACTTTATAGGATGCACAGTGCACATATCACTGGCTGCAAATGAAACTCTTTATACAAGTTTCTTGGCCTTCCTCTATTCACAGCATGAAAACGGTGAAGATAAATATACTGCTGAAGCATGGGAATTGGGAAGTTGGATAAAAAGTATTACATTCTTACAGAGGAATTCTTCATTTCTAGACAACATAAAGCAGTTCCTGAGGATGAATTTACTGCTTTTCTGCTTCAGCATAGTGGGCTGTATTATGACCTTATAATCCACTGCGAGCAAGGCAGCAGCTGAGAGCTTCAGTGCCCTGGAGCTGTCTGAGAGATGACTGTGATTCACTGAATTGCAGTTTCCTCTCCAATTTCCACTCTGCCTCAAGGAAGGCACCAAGCACTGCCTCCACACTGTCCTCTTCCCAAAATGGTTCTCTTCATGAGCTGGGCTATGCTCTACTGTCTTTCCACTCACAACCAGGCAAGTAAGGAAGTAGGAGATTTGAGGAGAAATTCCTCAAGCTCCAAAAATATGTATATGCTACACATGTTCTTTGTTAGCCATCTGTACGGTGGTATAGCAAGATATGGTTATTCAGTAGAAATGGTGCGTACTTGCCTCAAATCTTAGTTTGGTGTGCTAGACAACACAGGATTGCAAAGGATTCTTGGTGTTACATGCCAAACTCCCACCGGGGTGTAATTAGGCCACCACGTGGCTTTGTTTCTCACCCAAGATTCAGTTTCCGAAGAATGTAGCATTTAAATCAAGCTAAGAGAACGGCAATAGCTGTTAAAATAGAAGCATCTAACACATACAGTGTTGAGGCTTGAGGAAATGGGAGGGAAAGAAAGAAGCACAGGGCAACTACTGAAAAAGCGTGGTCTGTGAGCAATAGGTGGCAAAGAAAGCTCTCTGTCCAAAAGGAGAAGGGAAAAAACAGTGAAAACAACAACAAATGTCTATCCAACACACAGACTAAAGTACCCAGATTCCAGCCAGACTGACCAAATTCTGCAAAACCACAGAGCTGCTAGATTAAAACCATCCTTACGATTCAATATTCAGAGAAATCATCCTTAAATACATAATAATAGGGTTTGAGATGCCATAAAATCCTCTTTAGACAGGCAGAATATTTCTGAATTCTCTTCATATTTACAAGGAACGGGAAGCAGGGAAGCTACAGACTGGGATGTGCCTGGCTGCAACACGAAGCTCTGGGGATGTGCTCACTGCTGCCAGGCTGACAGGACGATAACTGCCTCTTCAGCACCATATATTTAGCCGTGCTCTCTATTGTTTAAAAGAACAAATGACATCCAAAGCAGAGAATTTAGCACCACCAACTAAAAAGCTTGGGAGTACCATCACTAACCATCAGTCACCATTTCTAAACATGACCGTGGGTGATGCACCACAGCCAGCACCAAAGGAAGAGGGAAGAGGTGTTAATTAACCTGCAAACCTGCTCCACTTAGTGCTCCAGATAGCACAAAGGCCCACCGGAATCGGAGGCATAGTTCACCCTCATTATAAGGCTCTCCATTACAAAGCCAGTGCAAAGAAAAGCCTACTGCTTTGACTCACCACCCCTCTTCAGTTCTTCGTAAACATTTTGACATGCATTTCACTCATGTACAAACTCTGCTGCTCCAGAGAATAACCTTCAAGAGAGGGTAATTTCATTATTCAAGCAAACACCAGAAAAAAAACTTATCTCCATGCAAAGCTTCCAGCCTGGTGCATCAGAGCTTGTCTTCAGCAGAACTTCGAACAAACCTTTTCCTTCCCCCTGTAGTTACACCTGTGTAGTCCGTTTCATTTAGTAACAGTGGTGAAAGTCTGGCATTCTCTTCGTGCTGTATTGTATACCTATTATGATTTACACGTGTGCCAGCCACACCCTCTGTCCCTACATTCCCATTGATCTTGCCCTGACTTCATAAGCATCACCAAGAGCAAGGTACAGCAAAAAGCAGGAAGTCCACATCACCTGAATGCACATATCCTTGGACAGGCCTCGAGAGAGTGGAGATTCAGCTCCTACACCAAAGACACGTCTCTCTCACCACGTTCCACAACCTTGTCCAGAGTCTCATTCAGATGAGTGAGATGTAAAATGTCTTTTCTCTCTGTATGTCAGAACTGCTTTGATTAATACAAACTTTTTAGAATTAGACTTCTTGAGCCACTGGATTGTAACAAGAGCTGGACAGTTCAGAAAGGCCCCTCTCTGAATCATTTTAGGAAGATTACTGTAGATCAAAAGAAACAACGTAAGAGGTTGGGCTATTTTGCAAGGGGAGATTATATAAACTTCAAGGAGAATTCAAACATTCTTTTCCATTTTTACTTTGCTCAGGAAAGTAGGTGATAAATACCTGGCTTGTTCATAAAAACACAGCAATGAATTAAGAGTACAGCTGGCATGGAAGTTCTTCATGAACTATAAATAAGTCTCTGGTGGGGAAGTGGGAAAAAGTGGATAAAACCGGTAGGTTCTGAGAGAAGACAAATGCAACTAAATGAGTGTCAAGTGTTTGGCTATTTTGGGTCTCTGCGAAGATATGAGCAACTTCAGAAAAGACATACATGTGAAGCTAGGGTCTGGGCTAGAATGCATGACTCCTGGATCTCACTCTTAAACCATAAATTCAGAGTTTCAGAGACCGGGTTGCACCACAGCAGTGGCTACCCATACCTGGCCACCCACATCACAAACACCTCCCAGCTTCACATCCCAGCCGCCAGGCCAGTCTGCTAATCTCAGATGACTTCAAAGCCTGCCTACCTTGTGATCCAGAGAGCTTAAGAAAGCTGTGTTTAACCTATTACCCCATCTCCTTAAGTACAACAGGGCTGACATCCTACCCATAAAAATCTCAACCACCAAGCAGAGGCCCAAGGGGCAACACCAGGCAGCCCAGTTAGGAAAGGCACATCCTGCTATCAGAGCCTGTGTCTGAACCACAGAGAGCTTTAACCTCATAGGGATCTCTGTGCCACATACACCTGAATATAAAATATGGTCCAGCACCACATTCAAATGGATAAACCCGAGAAGCACTGCACTATAACATGCAGTTCCCAACAGACTGAGCTACTAGAATTTCAGTCACCAGATGAAAATACAAACAAATATTATATTATGGTGGAAGCAAAAAGGATTAAGCCCAGATATCCCATCTGTACTGGCTGTACATCTGATGTGCCATTCTCACCTCCTCTCCTTAACAACCAAGTCAATGATTTTGTTATACTGTATGCATGCACATTGGACTAAGTTCTTTGACTGTATCCCAATACCCTAATTTTGCCCTTTCCATCCTTTACCAAGACTGTCTACATAACTAGAAGATGCACTCCCTCCTCTGCCCATTTGCTTTTTTCAGGCCTCCTTTCAGAGGAGAGGTCAAGCCTTTCCTCTCACCAGCCCTCTCTCATCTTCTTTCTTAAGAGAACAGTTTCACCCAGTCTGAGGGGATTGCATTTTGCTCATTCCTGTTTGATGCATTTCTTGTGAGACAGGATCAAATGAGATTGAAGGCCCAGAAAACCCCATGCTGTGTACCTTGCATAAAATCTACTTTCTCTTACACTAGAAAAAGGCTTACATGACATATATTTTTTATAAATATATATCTATGAAATTTTGAAAGTAGGCAAAAAACATTATAACATCATAAGGTGGAAAGGAATACAAAAGAAGAAAAAAAAAAAACCACAGTGACTAGAATCCTTTTTTATTAAAAAAAGAAAACTATGCTTAACACAAACTCCTTCATGAATTCTCTTTATACTTCCAGCAACACAAATTCACCATTCTGCTGACACTGTTGCTGACACTACTGAAAAAGTCACCCAAGATGGCTCATTTTAAAATAAAATTTTACAAGGAGACAAAATGGGGATTTGTAATGGAACATTTCCTTCTACTTAATCACAGCATCATTACTGTGATGGTATAAAATCCATTTGGTCTTTTAATTGATTTAATGATAAACATATAATATTTTGGGAGTAACTCCCACAAAGACATCCAGCTAAAGGAGAAAAATCTTAAATTATACTTACCCAAAACAATCCTCCTCTAATTTACTTAATGCCAACACACAGGAGATCCCTGCAGTAATCCTGTGTTTCTAATAGTGCTATCAATTTTAATACTATCTCCAGATTCCATTCATTTCAAGTCACTGAGAAATTCTTAAGTATTTACAATCGTCAGTCAAACAAGGAACCATTTCAGCTCTTTGACCTTAGAATCATGAGGTATAAACTTTCAACTTCCATAGGAAAGATATTTTTAAAACGAAGAGTGCATTTCCCAGAATAATGATGCTCTAATACTAAACAGCAGCTCAGTTATTTTGTGTTAAGAAACCAAAGCCCTTCTTACACAATTTCAAAGCAGCAGCTGTGACTTTGAAACTAGGAACTCATTCTGGCCACCTGCTTTAAAACCAGCCAAAATAAACGTGGTGGGATGGTTCCTGTAGATAACCATGGGATGGCAGGGTAGCACAGGTTATTTGCTGCTAGAGCTTAGGTCCTAGACATCACTAACCTCTCCAGGATCTCATCTGGATGAGGACCTTGGGATCAAGATGCATTTGAAAGCTGGGTTAATTAGTAAGTGCTAGTTTGCAGTACTGTTACTCATGAGGAGCAAAACTTCATTGCACAGCTGAGATATATTGTTCACGGCATGCCATTCACAGTGTGGTGTTTTACTCCCACAGCAGATGATATTTCTTAATCGCTTGCCAAACGGAAAGTATTATGGTCTGGCTTATAAGGTATTGGTTTCTTTGAAGAAAGGGTTTATTTTGCTGCTGTGTTTTTTGTTTGGTTGGGGTTTTTTTTAATAAACTCAAAACCATCCATAATAGCAATACCAGTAAACTAAGAATTATTACTTTAAAACCTCAAACTAGCCTACTTCTTCTAGCCTTACTAAATGCAAAAAGCATTGCAAAAAACAGTATCCACCAGTGCAGCTTAGTGAACACTAAGTAGACCTTCTCAGATCCACAACCACTGCTGCTGTAGCAGAGTGTACCTCAGAAGCTGTTTCAGGGCCTAATCCTGTTCTCAGCAGAATTAACAGAGAGTTACTGAACTTCAAAAGTAAAAGGGTTTGGCCTACAAAATCTCAGCCATTTCTAATTCTCATTGTTAAAAAGCAAATGCAGTCCCCCTCAGAAAACTACACTACAAAGTACTACAGAAAAAAAAAGAAACCTTAAATATTTAAAAACATACAAACATGTTCCGAAAAGTTTAATTTAATATAATGTTGGTAAAGAAGGAGAGAAGAAAAGGAAAAAATCAGGTCACTCACAAGTGGCCTAAGTTCTTTCTACCTTCTACTGCTCTTTGCCTTGCCTTCCCCCCTTGCACTCTCCTTGTGCAGAGGCACATTTCAGACAAAGTACCCACTGTAACACCCACAGTGCCAAGGTGGGAACACGCTCTTCTCCTTATGGCCAGCAAAGGACACACACTTTGATCTTCAAGGAAAAGACTCTGGATGGTACAACTCAAAAGGTTGCTACAAGTTTATTTCTTTTTTTTTTTCTTTTCCTATAAATTATCCGTCCTTTTGATATCTATTCTTGCTCTTAAAAAAAAAATACACACATCAAGTTAAGATGAAAACTGCCCACACGAAAAGTTTGTGTTTACAAGCTTGAGAGCAAGTTTCACTTGAACACAGGTCAATGCCTCTTTAAGAAAACATCACATACCAAAAAAATCACACATGGTTAGAACACATCATGAGCAGAGAGAAATTGTGGACTCAGTCTGTGAGGCACCGAGCCAGCCTGAGAAGCCCTTTGAAGTTAGAAAAACATCCTCTGGTCAGAGCACATTTGTGAAACCGTGGGACAGGCGCTTTAAACAACATTCACTCCGAGATCACCTGCGGTGTGCCAGTGGATTGGCGCCTGGGTAACTCCAACAACGTAACCCTTTATATTCCACAAAGATCACTCACTCCAAAATCTCTCCTATCAACAGCACAGTCACAAAACTATGCGGCAAAGCATGTACCATTTCCCTCTCTGTACAACACAGGCAGGCAGTTCCAGCAGAGGTGTGAAGCTCGGCGAAACCTAGCCGTAAGCAGACCTTGGTCAGCAGAAGAAAGGCCACTCTACCTGGCCACAGCAGTGCTGACACAGAAGGAAGGCATCACCCTGCAAGAAGGGCCACTGCAAACCAGTGCTGCACGAGGCTTACAGCAGAGTTTGGAATGCAGCCGGGCATGGCACAGAATACTGCTCATCACTTTCTCAGGAGAAGGATGATTCTTAGCTGTGGATGGCTAAGCCCAGGTAACACACGGGGTTTTTCCTCTCCCATTTACGCACAGATAAGACTGAACATCAGAAGGCTTTTCTAGCAAAGTTAGCTCCCTCCACCCAGCTCTGCCATCAGCTATTAGCCCCCAGCCTGCCAGCACCAGTGAGCTGTGCCAGCCGAATTTAAAGCACATCCATCCCCTGATCTGGCATGGGTCTCAGGCTGGAGTGCCTCTCAGAAGAGTCTCTAACTGAAGGCAGCAGTGGCTGCCCAACCCTCATACTACTGGATATTGGCACTGATGCGCAATAGCAGATGATCTTGACTAGAGCCCGCCTCAGTTCAGAGTGTGGAAGGAACAAACCTCACCCTGCCTTTGGATAGGGTTCCTGCTGATATTAGGAGACACTCAGACCCTACACTAGGCCAGGACTCTTTCCTTTCTTAAAACATACCCCTGAAGGCACATCATTAGCATTTTTCTCATCTAACCATTCTGCTCTTCTGTGTTTGACAAGCTCTCCCACTTTCCCCAGTGGTGGTGAAATTCCCCTCATTTTTGAGGAGACAGGACTGCCAGTGTTGCCATCAGAAACACATGAGGAGGGTCAGATTACTCTTGCAGAGCTAATAGAGGACCTCACAGCCTTTTTGCTTCTCCCACAGGACATTACCCATTGTCTGTTATTCAATTACGGACAAATCGAGGGGACTTCCCACTGCAGTGCCTTTGGTTTCTGTCTTCCCAAAACTGGGAAAATCAGAGATGTCCATAGATTAAGGATAGAGTGTTTCAGCAGGGGTTTGTTCTGTATTTAAACAGCACATGTATGTTTAATGAATAAGCAGAAGCAACACCTGCATGCTGCAGTCTAGCTAGTCTCACCTGGATAGCAGCAAATGTCCAAGGACACAGAGCTACTTCAACATGCCTCACTTTTGAATTTGATTGCACAGTTCTCGCAAAAAATATTACTTTTTTTTTTCCCCCCTAAATGGCTTTTAAAAAAAAGAAATCAAACACCACATCTAGAAAAGAATGCCATGGTAAGGTTGATGACCAAATCCCAGTGAAGTCTATACAGCATCAACGAATACCTTCTTTCCAAATGCTGCGGGTTTTTTTTTCTCTTTTCTGTTACATATCACCATGTTGTAGTCCAAGAGCAACTGTCTTTCAAAGTAAAGCCCTGTACAATAGCACACAGGAAGAGATCTCATTTACTTCTTTATGCTGTGCATTAGTCCAGAGTTAAAGATTTTGTGTGCTTCCTGTTAGTCATAAATAAATGATTGAAAACAGCCTTAGAGCAGGAGGAAAAAAAAAAAAGAATGAGACTGTGGTGCAATACTTTAACAAACCAACCTAATTAGATAAAAAAACACCTTCATACAATAAAAATGTGGCATCTTAATGGGTATTAAGCAGTGCTGTGGGAATAACCTCTTTCAAAACATGCTTTTTAAACCTATCTGGAAAATTACATTGCTAATTACAAATGGGAATTTAAGTGGCAGTGCAGCTGGGAAAAACTTTTGTGAACCTGTCATAAAATGATCAGATAAACCGCATCTGCAGGGGAAAATACACTGCCATTACACCAGCAATGTAGCTGTCAGATTAAAAGAATATTAGTCTCTTGAACCTTCCCCCATCTTCCACTGATGTGGCAGAGAACCCAATACAAAACCACTAAAAGCAATGAGAAGTTTCCCCTCTATTACAGCAGGACTTTTGCATCAAAGCACAACAGAAATAATGAAGAATTTTTAAAAATTGTAAAAACAGTCTTACCTAACTGCACTGAGTTGGTTAAAAAGTTACATCTAAATGTAATTTATTTATGGTATTCGAAATAACTCCTTTTACATGCATATCCACATCAGGAACAAGACCTTGCACATAAGCTTTGCATAAATAAAAGTGGCTTTAACTGAGATAACCTATGAAGTTTATCCTCAAAATAAAATTAAATATTCGGGATGGCTAAATGAGGCACAGTTTTTCCATGGGAAAAAAAATCAAAGTATTATTTATTTTCCTGTAGGTACTTGTTTTGAAAAGCCTTTCCTCCCCACCTGGGCTTCTGCTAAAAGCCACAATCTACATTTAAACAGTGTGTATGCTTTAGAAAATTATCAACCATCTTTTTTTACAGCAGGAGCTTATGAAATTATTTGATCCACTTTTCATACAGAAAGTCCATGGCTGACCATAAATAGGCAGGCTCCCAGTATAAACTTACCAGGATTACATCAAAGACCTTCCTCTAGGATCAGACGATTGATTTCCTCAATGCTTTTTAGAATTTCTTCCAGGATATTTTGGGTTATTGCCTTAGACCTTTGCTCAGCTGGAATGACAGATATTCTGTTAGCTAGACTGTGATGTTCTCTCTTTACAGGGGAATGAGTGTCCGTAGTGTATACACACGTACACTGCATGAACAGAGAGAGACTTGGAAAGTTCACAGGCAAAATTATTATTTATTGTTTCAAAAAGAGTAGTTTATTACAGAAACACTGATACAGGCTTAACCGCAGCATCTTACGCAATACAGACACTGCTTGTTATTCCGTGAGCTCAGGACTGGGACACTCTATGCTCAGAGAAAATTCCCACTCCCCCAAGCAGGCATTTGTTCTTTCTACGCACTTAACGCATGAGGTTTAGCCTTACAGCTACTCCCCTCTTTCCCTAACTCTCCTGAAACTAACTGTCCTGGAACTATAAAAGATTTTTAAGATAGGACAAGAAGCAGCTTAGTCCTTACCTACCACTATCAAATCTTTGGGGAATCAGACAGCAAACTATCTCCGAGGGCAATGTGACACACTACCCACCGTTCTCCTTCCTCCCCCAAGACAAATCTGTCACCTCCGTACCACTCATCATTCGCATCAGAGTACGGATCAAAAGATCCGAGGCTGCTCCCAAATCCCATTTCTCCTGCAAGACGGTACTTTGTTCTGTCACTTCCCTACTGAGTCTATCCCCTTATTTTATGCCTCACAGCATGTGTGGCTGCACCCCAAGATCAAACACCCATGCATGATTTTCTTTCACAGATCTTGAATCACAATGTTATACTTTAATAGGAACCTCAATATACTTAATCCCTTTAAAGCTGCCACAGTAATGCCCCCAAATGCATTAAATTCCACCCTAATCGCAAAATACAAAGTATTTCTCTAGATGGACAGTGCACAGACTGTTCTGACCACATGCCAATCCACCTCTGAGCTAAAGTAACATACACTGCCTGCATTTGTTAGTCAGAAGTCTAAGGATACACGGCTGAAAATTCCAGGCACCTTAAAAGTTCTCTGCTGCAAATTTTCCTCAAAACGTAACAATCTCCCACATTTAAGGAAGGATCTCCCATTCTCAAGGCTTTCTCATTGCAAAAGATTTAGGGAACAAGAGCCACTGAGCCTGCATTTAAACCCAAACCCATCAAAACTGAAAGCAAGACTGGTAGATTTCCTTTTTCAAGGTGTAATCGAGATGCCCACCCCCCATCAGAGTCAACTCAATGAGTTTCAGAGTCCATCGAATCCTCAGATGGAGAAGGATTATTGGACAAAATTACCAGACTATCAGAGCTTTGACAAAAAGCAGAAAAACTGTTTGCCTGATAAGCCTTGTTCACAAGTACTAAGTTTTATTAACAACAGCCCTAGGTTTAAGGAACAACAACTTCTCATGCATGTTTGACAGGGACCTTGGGTTGAACCAAGGAACCACAGGGTCTTCTGTTCCCCCTGCTGAGGGGTTAGCGTCTGGTGGAACCCTTTAGGTGTATTTTTACAGGGCTCTTCTTGGTCATTGAGCAGCTTCTCAGACACTGATGGCATTTCAGTCTCCTGTGGCCACTGTCTGGTCATCTGAGGAGCAAAATGATTCACACCACCAAGTTTTACAGACCAAAACAACAACATCATTTATTGCCCTATAATATGCAGTAGGCCAAACCACAGAACTGCAGAGTGGTTCAGGTTGGAAGGGACCACAGTGGGTCATCTGGTCCAACCTCCCTGCTCCAGCAGGGCCATCCCAGAGCACAGGGCACAGGATTGTGTCCACACGGTTCTTGAATCTCTCCAGCGGAGCGGGACTCCATAGCCTCTCTGGACAATCTGTTCCAGTGCTCGGTCACTGATCAGGAAAGAAATTCTTTCTCATGTTCAGGTGGAAATTCTGTGCATCAGTTTCTTCCCATTGCCTCTTCTCCTATTATTTGGTACCACCAAGCAGAGCCTGGCTCCAGCCTATTGATACCCTTCCTTCAGATACTGATAGACATTGATGAGGTCCCCTCTCGGCCACCTTTTCTCAAGTGCTACAAGACCTCCCCAAAAGACACTGCAGCACCCCCTTCCTTAAACAATTAGATTCTGTATGACTAAACCAGAAGTATTCCTGACGTATGACGGGCACCTATCAGGTCATGTGAGACACAAACATGTAGAGATTAGGGCATCTGGTTGAACACTTTCTTACAGACAGAAGCCTGAGGGAAAGCCAAGTCCCATGGCAAGCCAACGGATCAGTCCTTATTAAACAGTGGACGTGAGGTTACATGGCAGCAGTCTATCTGGAATACACTAACTATATTCCAATAATATATTGGAATATATTCCAACTATATTCCAATACACTAACTATAGTCCAATATTCCAGGACTTTCCAATTCAAAAAAAAGGATGTCTCACATGTTCAGAAGTGTTATTGTAATTCTTCAAATTAGAAGACAACATCCATGCCATATTGCTCTGATGACAATAAATCCAGAAGCCTACAAAAAGTGAATGCCCTGTACAACTGTACCAGGGGAGAAGTGGTTGGAGGAACACAAATCATTTCCCCTTTCTCTTAGCTTACACTAAAAGCCAGCACAGCCCTTTCACCACAGCTAACACCACTGGCCTTCCACCACTGCAAGAGAAATGTCATGAGATATTGCAATACAAACATGCTTTGCTGGCTCAAAAATCAGACACAATGAAGATTTTGCATTTGGAACTTGGTTAATAATTCTTGAGTGGAATATAGTCCAACTCAGTCTCCCATAGCTGTAGTTACTCTGTACAAGTAAATACAGGCTTAGTTTTGCTGCCAATGTTGGCAGATATGACTAAATAAATTCACAGAGAAAGTATATTTGACCATTCCTTCACAATAATTTTTTTTAACTAAAACTTTACCTCGCTTTCCATGAAAAGATATCTATAAATATCACATAGTTTGGAAACTCACAAGTATTCAAAGTAACTGGTATATGAAGAAGAGAAGTAGTTCCATTACAAAAAAACCCAAAAATACTTCAAGTATTTTGTACATCTGAATATCTACCATCTGCTTTCCAACCAGGGTTTGATGCTGACATTCACAAAGCAAAATCTGTCTGCAAGGATTTCTAAAAAGGCCAACATCTGCAGCACTGAGAGCAATGTTCCATTCTGATTTAAATATCATCACCGAACAATTATTTCCCCAACTTTGGAAAAACTAACTCCTACAAAGTTTCAATACACAAGAGACTTCTCTTTCCTCTGTTCATAGCTCAACTCAAAAGAAACCATAAAAGTCAACTAAGATCTTCTTCTGAAGAGTGCATACAAACAGCCACTTACTGAGCTCCTCCTGGGTCTTATTACAGATCTCAAAACCTACAGAAAACCCTTCTGTTAATGAATGCTGCTGTAAAGAACATTCCCATATGTCGACAATCATGTGCTACAAATGTCCCATTTTTGTTACAACTAAAGTTTTAGTGCGAAGTCTGGGCTGCATTATTTACATTTAAGACATTAAAGAATATAACGTACTGTTGTTACTTTTCATCCCGGTTTACAGAAGAAAATATACTCCATAACCAAGGCCACCTCGTTCAGAAGAACTAAGGTTTCACTAAGCCAACAGGGACTATCAGTAGCCCAAGGGACACAGAGGAGGACTTGACCCAGCTACTACAGAGAATATGCTTTCTTCTTACAAATGCCAACCTAAGTAACTCCACTTTAGTGGGGGTGGGAGAAAGAGGATTGTTAGAGATCAAAAAAAGTTCCTTTAATGAGGCTGTTTGCAGAAACTTCACGGGCCATTTGGCTTTCCAATCAACATGCCAAATTAAAAGTGCACCACATTAAATCTGAAACACCTATAAAACAAGCCCTGATGAAATACAGACAGTCTTCCATCCACCTCTTCCATATGGCTCAAGCAAAGTCAACTTTTAATTTCATAACACAAAATATTTAATTTATGCTTTTCTTCATATGTCAATTTAACCTCTGGCACATAGCTTTGAAACCATATAAGGATGCCTAACACTTTCCATATGGCAACTGAATTGTGGCTTTTAATTGCACCAACTGGTATCATTCAAGGATAATTCCCTTGGAATCCAGCTTTCTGCTACAGTATTGGCCAATTCACTAATCTCATCACCATGGCTCTAACACTTTTAGAGACTCTTTGATGGTTAATATTCATACTATAATTTTCCCAAACCAGAACTGTCAAGATATACTATATACACCACTAATTAAATTATCTTGGTTTGTTGGCACCAAATTCCAACACTAAATAAGATTCTGCTTTTCTCTCTCTCAATATAAAGTTCAGTAATTTTATTTTAAATGCCATAGACGATATTTTTGTGTACTAAAATACTTTTCAGTCATACCAATATCTAGCACTGCTGAGTCTGTTGTTTATTTTAATCCTCAGAGTCAATAAAAAAATTATCTATATAATACTGACATTAATGGACTTGAAAATATTTCAGTTAAAAAGATCACTTCAAGCAGTCACACAAGATAGCATCCAAGGAAACTTTCATTGCTCTTGTCACCATACCAGTAAGAGGGCAATCTTTCAAATGTCACTCTACCCATGAAATGATGCCAAAGTAGTGCTGCAATTAAATCTTGCATTTCAACAGCCTTTAAGCCATAGTATGTACATAACACTAAAAAAGTCTCATTTCTGTTTATTACTTTCATTTTGGATGAATGACCTACCCAGCTGTGTCTTCCATAAGGCAACGTATTTTTAATATGCACGCACACACACACACACTATTTAACAGTGGGGGACTGGAAGGGCTTTTTTTTTAGTTTAGGATTGATCCTACTAGAGGAGCAGTGAAGTTGACACTGGTGTTGTCTCCTCTCAGCCATGCAAGGAATGCCCATTAATGTCACTGGCAGTTACAGGCACAGAACAAATGGAGAACAAGCCCCACCTCCGAAGTACTGATGCGCCTCAGCATTTCATACTGTATTAGACCCAAACCAGATACTCAACTCTAATTAACATCAATTAGAGTTGAACATGAGGATCACTAGCACCAACGAGCCCAGCAGAAGTGGTAAGTTGAAGTCATTTCTATTTTACCTAAAATGATTACCCACAATGGGGCTCACTGAGAGTTGGTTGGAAATTTAATTTAAAGTATGATATTTTTTCCATTCCCAAGCACAGATCTCAATGAGACGCACAAGAACCCAGTAAAATTTCTTATGGCTTTGAAGATAAAAGTAAATGGAACTAAGCAAATGTCATATTTAATATTCCCCCCTCTAGCATAGAACTACTTCTCAGTTAAATAAATAAATACATGAATATTTGCAAACAATGTTGATTTCCAAAAATAGTTTGTAAAAGTAAACACACTGAATAAATTTAAGTTTGAGAATTATACAGGATAATTCACAGTATCAGAAAACCTTTCTGGATACAAGTTAACTCATTCAAAAAGCAGCAAAAGAAGTATATTCAGTTGCTCTAGCAGATTTACAGCCTCAGTGGTTTCAATTAGCTTTGAAACCAGAAGATGACTCTGGACCTCATACTTTTCATGGATGCAACAGAATTCCTTTTCTCTTTAATCCTTCATGATGTGGAAGCTGCAGGCCAACCCTCGGCCTGCAGAGTCATTAAAACACTTAGAGCAGAGCAGCCCCTGCTGGGCGGGTGGCAATGGTTTAATGAGATCAGAGCTCTCACCCAGCACAGCCCGTTGCAGACACACCACAGGCGCTTATTTCGGACACACTCCCCTTCCCCTGGCTCATGCCTTCACCCAGCGATTTACCAGATCCTTCTCAAAAGACTGGTGCTTTTGGCAATAGCTGGGCACTAATTACTGTTCTTTCAGTGAATTGGAGGGGAGAGATAGATGGACATGACATGGACAACACATCAGCTGAGGGAAGTCTGGTCCAACTGAGAAACTCTCAAAACGTCTGCTCAGGAGGAGGTAAGGTGTCGTATAATTGACCTGTCCTTGAGTCCAACACCCCTTGAGTGAAGTGATGTAAAGACCTCCCCTCCACAACAATTGTAAAAAATTCAATCTTTCTGGCAAGGACTACAAATGAAACTTTACTGCTTCCCTGTATTAGTCACTCATTCCTCTTGTAGAACACTGCATGAATCCTCTGAACTTCAGTGTCATCTCCCCTGCATGACTAACTTTAGCAGAACAATTCAGTGTCTGTCCTTGAGAGAAACAGCCTTCCAACTACAACCAAGACAGAATTTTTGGCTTATGGAGAGTCATATAAATCAAATTGCATTATCACATCCAAGCTCCAATATAAATTATTCAAATACTTGAATTTTCAGTCTTGGAAGCTCTTCAGACTAAGTGGTCTCCTCTCCCATCAACAGGTCTTTGGAAGAAAACCAAATTTCACCAAACAGACCCTACATACTAACAAAACCACTATCAACAAAGCTCTGGTTAAGATTCCTACTCAGAAAATTATTTCTAGGACTATAATTTTTTTTTTAAACACAGCTGTATGTTTCTGTGAATGCAGATATTTTCATTGGTGTTTGATCTAGCTCTTTCTGGCATAAGTCACAAATGCAACAACTTGGGATCTACTTTCAGGGAAAAAAAAAACATGTTTTACTGAGAAGTCACAGTTTCAGCTGTGACACAATGAAACTGTACCATTCCACAGAGCCTCGTGAGCTAATTGAACATTTTAGGATGAATTTTGGAGTAGTAAGGAGAAGAGTCCTTGGTCAATTCACATGCAACACTACTACATTATTGGGGACTACACAACTGTCCCACACAACCCCATGACTAACCATTAGCAGAAAAAACTATTTCTACATCTTTAGGAGACTGAAGAACCACGAGGTTAGGCTAAAATTCCCTTTGTATCTTGGTATAATTATACAAGAGATCAAAGAGATCTCAGAAGAGAAGCAGTCATGCAATGTCAGTTATGGAGTCAATAGCTGTGACTCCGTAATCCTTGTCAAAATGACTGTACATATGGCACATCTGGTTCCAATGTAGGGTTAGAAATGCATCCTTCCATATTCCAAAAGTTCATATTTTAAAGGAACTTTAATGTAGCTGTCACAGTGTGCCTGTGACAGGATGACAATTAAACTAAATCAATTAGCAGGCCATACATGCATACAGATACCACCAAATATATTAGGCAATAAATGGCAAATATTTTTGAACATTCAGAAACAGCTCTATAAGGATGACAGTAAAAAGCCTCATGGGAACAGTGCTTTTAAACACATTAAAACCTATTTACAGTTTTATAATGTACTAAAATTGAAGACTAATATTTAGTTAATGGCTTGCTAATTGCTGAGCCATCATAAAGAGGACTTCCTCTTGAGTAAGAGGGGAAATACTGTTCTACTATCATTTCAGCTGAGCGGACCTCACAAAACTGCCAACTGAATAGTATTGTGAATAGAAAGTATCTTTAACAAAAGATATTTTCTCATTTTCAGAAAGCAAATTATCTTTGTGGAAGAAAATACATTCCACAAACTAAAGTCAGAGTTTTTACCTTTAACTCTTGTCTATTAAATCTATGTTTAGTTTGGTGAGTTGAGCTTCTTTTCTAGAAAATGTGCATGTGAAAGGTAGAACATATCTAAAAACCTTGACTTATAAAAATTGGGATAATTAGAAAATAATTTAAAACGTGGTTTTATTTTTGCATCTGCATCATAGTATGTACCATTCTGAATGAGAATTTCTTTCTTTGGACATACTGTTTCCAAGTAAAGCACAATAAATATCACTTCAAGTAATCATACCTGCAAGTCGGAGGTGATTGTGCTCATCAGTTACAGATACATCAATATCTTACCCCCTCTGTCTTTACTCCTAGTGACTCTCACACAATTTATTCTCCTCAAAATACAATACTGATGGAATCTAAAATGTCATCATTAGCTTTTCCCATACTACATATCTTCTATTGACTTTAACATCCCACCTAAAATGAAGTATTCTCGACTTGCAAGTTGATTTTTCCTTGAGACACAAGAAGTCCAGGCTTCTGACAATACAACTGGTAGCTAACAAAGCTGAGAGCCTGCAGGAGGTTTGGTGGCTCTGGCTCTGCTTGTGCTTTCAAAGCCACACTGCTTGCTGGGAAGCACAGATTCCAATCTCCCCATCTCTCAGGTTACCTTTCCAGTGATGAAGCTTTCAGGGCTTGATACAAAGTCAATGGGAGTCTTTCAGTAAATATCAATAAGCTCAGGATCACACCCTGAAACACTATGAGGACCATATCTAAGTAATGTTAAGTCTGTTTACCTCCCATCATGCCTCTTTGTTTAAAGAGACAACATTAAAAATAAATAAAGAAAACGACAACTGAAACATTTCCTCCAGCCCTGCTTTACGTGGAGGACTGAAGGAAAGAGAGGGGGTGGAAAGTGACCAGTGAAACAGCCAGGACAAGTGACAGACACAGTAACTCTGGTGGAGAAAGTCAGCCTCACGTTACTAGCAAAGAGCAAATAAATAACAATAACTCTTCGGGGACTTCTCCTTGCCTGCCAAAATGTCACAGGCAAACTCGTGCACTAATCAGGGCTCACAAGCTATCTCACACTGGCTGGGTGCTGGGCTTTCCTCAGAGATTGTTTGTTCCTGTTTGTGAAAGGTTTTGCTCTAATCGTACTGCCCAGACACCGCCAGTCAGGTTCCCTTACTCCCCTGGCTTTTGTACCCTCACCAAGTTTGCTCTGCAGCTCCTAACTTCATCAAAGGACTGAAGGAAGCCACCCACGGGGCAGCGCCTCGGAGCGACATCAGGGCAAAGAAAAACCTTCCTTTGCACAACCGCCCCTTGGGAGGGAAAGAGGGATGTAGAAAGAGCTTTTGCTTTTCGCTATTTCAAAAGGAAGGGGCGGGGGGGCAGCGAGGAAGCTGACATACCCTGGCGCTGGAGAGCCTGCACACGGCGCGGTGCTGGCAGCCGTGCTGGAGTCCCGAGCTGCTGCCGCCGCTGCTGCTGCCCCCGGAGTATTTCTGCTTCACCATCCAGTCCTCCAGCCCTCTGCGAGCCAGAGAGGCGTTCACCGCAAAACTATCACCTAGAAAAGAGGAGACAACGCCGCCGCTGAGCCGCCCGCAGAGCCCGCCCGACCCCCGCGGCCATCCCCGAGCCCGGCCGGGGCTGGGGCTGGAGCCGGCGCTGGGACCGGGGCGGCCGCGCAGAGCGCAGAGCGCGGCGGAAAGTTGAGGGGAGAGGGCAGGGGGCCGGGAGCGGCCGGCCGGACCGGGGAAAGGCGTTCAAAGTTACTAACAGTGAGGAGCCATCCCTACCTTCTGGACTTTCTCTGGGTTTACAAACGGCAGCTAGGCAGATCCGGAGGAAAGTGTGTAAGGGGAATAATAAAGGAAGATCGTTAGACACCAGAATAAAATCATAGCAACAAACCGAGTAAAATCCGAATAAAGGGAAGGGGCTAAGGAAGTAGCAAGTGAAAGGAACTAACCATGTTTCGAGTGAAGTTTCCCCATCTCTCTGCATTGATCTGCAATTACGATTCATTTGACTGTTTTCAGTAGGGTCAGGTTCGCTTGTTGTTATTTTTTATAGATATATAAAATCCCAGCGTGTTTAGAAATCCATGTGCTCCGCTTCTCCCTGCTAACGCACAAGCGAGCTCAAAGCTCAGCTCCTCTCCTGCAGCACGGTCCGGCGTCCCCCTCTCCGCTCCAGCCTTCCTCCTCTCTCCTCTCTTTCCCAAAGACAGAGGCGGTTACAAAAGACCTTACTTCACCCACCGGGGAACATGATTGACACCTCATTGAGATTAGACCACTTGCAGGCAGCCTCCGCCTTCCCATTGGGCCGCGGCGGCAGATGAAAGGGGCTAGTGAGCCTTTTGGAGGCTCAAAAAGGAAAAAGGGAAAAAAAAAAAAAAAAGAGAGAGAGAGAAGAAGAAGAAAAAGGAGCAGCCGGGGCGCGTTTCACTTCCAGCCAGGCACGGGCGGCGGGGCCGGCCCCGCTCCGCGCCCCGCGNCGCAGCAGCAGCAGCAGCGTCCCCGCACGGCCGCGGGGCCGGCTCCCGGCCGCCGCTCCCCATCGGCGCCCCTCGGGGATGCCGGAGAGTCCGGGCACCCCGCACGGCCGCGGGATGTCCGCGCGCTGCCTCCTGGCACCCTGTACCCGGGTGCGGCGCTGAGCCCCTCCTGTCCCTACTTCGCAGTATCTGGATTGCAAAGGAAGCCAGAACGTCTGGAAAAGCAGTTGTTCTACTGACTTAGTCCTGCAAATTGTTTTTCACGGGCATCCCTTCGCACACAAGCGATCCTAATGAAGTCACTGCTAATGCCAAAATTCAGTTCTCGGGGTCAGGTCCGGAGCCCTTTCTCAGTGATTCAAAATGTTGGCAGCAGGAGGACAAAGTCTCCCTCAGCTTTTTTAAATTATTAGTGAAGTAGATGGAGATTTACAAAGAATCTCCCCTACTTCTCCAAATTATGAATGGTATATTTTTTACATATAGCATAAACTAAAAGAAAACTTGCTGTTTCATAAAGATAATTCTCACAATCATTAAAAATTTGCTTTCTTCCTCTGGCTGGTCATTATACTTCTGTTTATGAAAATCACATCTCCCTTGAGATCGTTGTAGTTCAACTAGGAGAGATAAAAGCGAGTGCGTAGTAGATTCAGAACAAGAAAAAATGAAGACTTCTGAGAATTTAACTCAAGAAACTACTAGTCAAACTATGTAGGTTTTGACCCAGATGGGCCTGGTCCAAAAACTTCAAGGCCACATCTGTGCTTTCAAATCCATACGTTTCAAGCACAGGGAGGAAGGAGTTAGACTTGGGAGCTCATCTGAAAAAAAGATTCAAAGCATATGTAGTAACACTTCTGCAGGGAATTGGGACCGGGAGAGGAGGGTCAGGCTTGGAGCTCATTTTTAGAAGGAATTCCAAAGCACATGGATGTGGTGAAGGTCTGGTATGAAACAACTGCGCAGCACAGCCAGTGCAATGCCATTAAATGGACCATTTTGAACCAAATTGTTCTTTGGATGATTGCAAAGTCATTTCTCACATTACTCCAACTATTTATCTGTCTAGCTGAGAAAGCCCTTGCATTGTGAAATGCGGCTGTTGCAACAGCATCGGTTGCTCGTCAAATAGCTAATAACATGCATATTTTGTGAATTTCTTTTTACGTATTTTAATAATTTATTTGGCCCATTTTTTATGTTGGGTATTTAAAGTGACGTATTTGTTTCTTTGAAGATTGTCTCTTTTTTTGGGGAAGGTAAAAGAGGGGAAGAAAGGGATTTAGATGTAGCAGGCTCATTGGGGCATGAACCTCACCTAGAGTGTGAAAACTTGTAAAAATTTTCTGATCAGTATTAAGAAATTCAAAATCCTAATACCCTGGGTTGGCATAAACACAAGTACCCTTTAAAACTTCACCAGCAAATATTTTATTTGGAATATCACTTATCTTCACTGTTTATGAGAAACAGAGAGCAGCTCAGCGTAAGTGACCCGAAATGGGATGGGTCTATCCATTCATCTTGTGAGATGGTGCTTTCATCATTCAGCTCTTGGGAATAAAACGAGGCCTTAGAAATGTCACTGGTTCAGCAGGTCTGAGCAAGTGGCCAGAGGAAGAAGCCCTGGCTTTCACAGCAGATTACAGAGGTCCACTTGTGTCGAGGAACTTGCGTTCATCACACAGCCACTTGTGCAGAACTGCCTTCACATACGCAACATTGGTTAGAGTTTAAAGCAAGCCCTTTCTAATTACAGCTGATGACACACCCTGCAAAACCAAGGTTTTCGCAGGAGAGCAAATCTGACAAAACAATCCCAAACATCAGTAACTGACTCCATGCACTATGGGATTCATGCCTGTACTGCTTGGGCACAGGAGTAACACAATTCCAAGCTTGTTATGTTACTCTGGGTATGAACCACAACTGTAGGTAGTTCTTCCTCCACCTGGGAGAAAGGAAGTTTTAGCTACACTTGAAGTGACAAATCTTGCGATTCTTAGCATGGTTTTGCTCATCAAATTCCAGTTGATCTCAGGAGGATTTAGCATGGTGTAACAACTAAACAGGAACCTCAAGATTTGACTCAGTAGGATTATAATGATCCTCAAGATGCAGGGACCTCGAGGCACACAAAGCCTTTTGTTTTTCCTTCCACGGGGCCAGAAGTGTGGCAAGTAATGACGTCTAGTAAAATATCAGAGTAAAGTACACCATTCACGAAACAGTACTAATGATTAAAGGATCTCCAATTCAATTCAATGACCTCAGTGGAATTCTGAAAGTTAAAAAGCTATGACGTAGAGTATTATTCATTGCCCTTTCATTAGTGTTGACTACACCCTACTTCTTCAGAAGATGGAAAACCCTTTTGAACCTTGTACTATAAAGCAGTTGATGATAGGAAATGCATCTTAGCCAATGAACAAGTGAATAAGAACATTCTAAGAATTAATTTTCAATATTCAATAGCATAGCAAAATTAATGACAATAGTTGCAATAGCAAGAGTTACCTCATAGGTGAAAGCAGAACACTGATTTTCCTGTCTGGGTAACGGTAAGATACTGCTTTCTTTTGCTTTATCTCCTTCCTTTTCTCCCCCTCTCCTGCCATGTTCCCTCCAGCTGGAGATGAAAGAAGTCTGGTATTGGCCTCCCACACTCCCGCGTGGGTGCTGTTCTCTTCTACCTGGAAGTGGCATGCTGGTCATGCCAGACCAACTCCAGAATAAGTGAGGATTAACATGTGTTTTTTAAAAGTGGAAAAGCCCCATGAAAGTCTTAAAAAAAAAAAAAAAAAAAAAAAAAAAGCCACACAGAAGCAGTAAAGTGCAAACTGTGTGGCTCCTTCTCTGCATTAAACAATCTAAGTCCATATCGAACAGAAGTGTTTTAAGAAAAGGTTGCTCAGTTGTGAAGGAAAAACATATAAGTTTTTCATGTTTCTAAAGATGTTTCTGGTGCACTCAGCAGCATTACCAGGGACAATATGGATCATATCTATGCTCTTATTGTTTCCAGGATCCAGCTGATACAGAATTTTTAACCTCATCACTCTCAGAATCACAGATGGTCACAAACCACACTCAGCCTCCGTTTCAACCACGTTCCAACCAAACCCCTTTTACTCCATCAAGGAAGAACTACCCACAGCAACGATACCTCTTCAACAATTGCCTCAACCACTACCCTGCTGATGCTTTTAGGGCCACAAACCCCTCTATGAAAATTTAAATTTTGGTTTGGTGACCACATGAGTGCTTTGACTGCTCATTCCCAACACATAAATGGGATGCCTGTCACAAGACACTGTTTTAGCTTTTGGGCCTTTGTCCTTGTACCTCTGCTCTTGGCAGTTTTTTCAGCGCTTTTGCCTTAGGCATTTTGCAATCTGGCATGTTAGCACCTCCTGGCTTTAGCAACTTTGCAGCCTTAGCTTATTGCCTCAAAGCTTTGGCATGAGTCTGCACTGTGGCATCCTTTCAACTCCCAACATACTTGCTTCACAGGTTTTCTTTGGGTTTTTCTTGGATGTCAGCAACTGCCCTGACCCTAGAGGGAGAAGAAAGACTGATCAGCAAGTTCAAACAGTGTCTGTGCAGCAGAAAGATGTCTATCACAAATGAGCACATTCACTACATCACTTGCCAGATATTGCACATGCTCAGGTACCATGAGAAATTTTTCCAGGCCTTCTTCAAGATTATTCCTCTAAATCTTCTGAGAGCCTGTGATGAGTGGTTGGAGAAAACCCTGGCGAACTTCATAGTCCCAGACTGTCAAACCACTGTGTCTCCATACTCCAGCGGATATAGTTTAAACGATTAAAGTGTTTTCTATTTCACCTCTCTTCGAAGCAGGGAAAACCCATCAGGTAGAGATAAGTGTTGAGTTTAAGAGCTGGTAGTTCAGGGTGACAAGTGCTGATTCAGTAGATGAGCTGTTTCCCACAACAACCACCAGGAGACAGCCAGTTGTCCTTTGTACTGCCCCCACTAAAATACTCCTTTTCAGGTAGTATCACACCTTCTTTTCATTGTATTCAGGAAAATGAGTCTTAGAAGTCTTAAAATGGAAGAATCCATGATGAGGAGGATAAAAATTCATCCCAGGTCAATCTTTGTTTTCTCCATCTATGACTCTGAAAGTCCACATCATGAACTGCCTTCAGTGAAGGCCTGAGTTTAGAAATGCTTACTTTTTGTGAATTCCTAATTGTCACCTGTTATGTCCTGCAGCTTCTCTCTCAAAGATCTTTGCATAGCTAACTCAGTCATCCGGGTTTCAACTCATCAGAAAAGTGGAAAGGTGAAAAAAACAGTTGATGTTGCCTAAAACTAGTGAGACTCCTGCTACCATGTATCTCTCCATAGCTGAGGAACCTGGGCCAGGGCTTTCCCAGCAATTCAGAAGCAATTGGCTTTTCCAGTATATTTTACTGGGTGTTGGATCTAGAATCTGTTTGCTTGGAATCTGACTGCATATTGACCAGAATAAATTCAAAGATCATACAAAATTTGAAGGAATTTTTCTGTCAGAGTTTCCCCAAGGAAAACACTGTTCCT
Source organism: Oreocharis arfaki (assembly GCA_013398015.1). Taxonomy (NCBI): domain Eukaryota; kingdom Metazoa; phylum Chordata; class Aves; order Passeriformes; family Paramythiidae; genus Oreocharis; species Oreocharis arfaki. The sequence continues at coordinate 65,567 of VZRR01001048.1, forward strand.
ATCCAAATAAAATGAACCTGTAGTTTATTTACTAATCCAAAATTATGGATGTCCTTCATAAAAGGGAATCCTTGAGAAATTTTAAAGTGTGATTTTTCTGAGTTTTCTTTTTCCAGTGGATATTTTGCTGAGATGAAATTTGCTAACAACTGTAACAATATGCAGGGAAAGAGAAAAAATAACTTTTTCCAACCTCATGTATAGTGTGCTGCACATAAAAAGAAAAGAAGCAAACTAAAAAAGTACTGCCATGACTTCAATAATCAGAACCTTTCCTTTAGCATCTAAGAAATGACAAGTAAGAAAGTTTTAATATAGCAGAGGATTTTTATTTGCATTTCTTAACAATAAGGGTGGTTTATACTCCACCTGGTGTCTTTTCTCACATCATCTTTTATGGGCTTCTCTCAGTGACAAGTACCTTTGTACAAAGGTTTCCTCCCCCCCCTCTCCCCCTTCTCTGGTTCTAACTCTCTAGCAGGCTTCAGCATACAAACACAATGGGAGCATTGAAAGGAAGACAGTGGGACACCTCCTTTGATCTTGTGTTCTAATAACTTGTGTATGTTTGTGTCCAAAAACAATGTTCCAAGGCTGTGAGGACTGCTGCTGCCGAAAAGAATACTCATCACAGGGGCGGTGGAATAGTTAAACTGTATTCAGGAGAGTAAAGTACTGGCCAATAATGTAAACAGCAGACTGTAAACTCTGCTAAAATGCTTTGATGACTGAAGAGAGCCCCACTCCACAGCTGACAACACAGACATCATAGGTCTGTTCAAAGCATGGCACTGAGGGTCACCATTAAATCATACAATTCCCTATTACTTTTCATATCCATTCTAGAGGATACTCACTGCACACGGACAAAAGAAACACGTCTTGCATTAAAGCAAATGGCTACTGTCAGATAAGCCAGCTGAGCTTCTCCGCTCTGCTGCTCCTTGCTCAATGTTGCTGGGGTTTTTTAAACTACAAGAAGCTGAATTCCTGTTTTCATTTTTCATTTTTTGTAACTCACTGGTGCTTTTCTTTCTGAAAAAGGAAAAATTATTGCTGGAAAAACAATTGGCATGGGAACAAAGCAAGACCAGTCAGACCTTACACACAGAGCACACTGCTTGTGTAAAAGTCACTTCTGACAAAGTGGCAACCCACAGCAAGGGGCGGAGGAAGGAGAAAGATGCTTGATCACTGTCTTATTATTTACAACTCTGGTGTGGTAAAGTCTTATACTGTCACATGTTGGCAAATATGTGAACTTTGGAAAGAAAATGTAAGAATCAGGATCTGCAGCTATATTTCATATTTAGATTCCATCTCTTGAGTATTTTCAGCATATTTGAAACTGCAGGCTTTGACAGTCACCCAGGCCTGATTTCCAATATGATAGCATTTGCAAAACCCTCATGAAATGTGAAAGGCTTGAATTCAATGTGTGGTGGTTCAGCACAGCACTTCTGTGTTAGCTTTGCTGTTTGTTTTTTTTTTTTTTTTAATAAGCATAAAGTTTATTGAAATTCTGTTGCTATAGTAAGCAGGGTTGGTGCTGTGCTTACAAATAAGTAAGTGTAAGAAGTGTTAACTTAATAGATATCTGAAAAGGATAAAAAATATTAGTAAAACTATCTTTTGAGCTCTGTATGAATTTTAACAATTCCAAAGTGTTTTGGCAAACACTCATAACCATATCGTACTGAGAAAGAAAACTTTGCTCTAAAAACTCTGCCTGGACCACCATGTCACTGTACAAATCTGGCTCCAGTAACTTGCCACAAGAATTTTGTCATTCTAAAATAAACTTGGCTATAGAAGAATGCCTTCTTTCGAACATTAAGATACAGCAGAATAAACGATCAGGTTTATCTCCAAGGTGTTTACACGCTGAGTCATTGGTTACTGCTGATTTTCCCCACAGGTACCCTGTGCACACCAAGGAGTGGCGTTGATACAAAGCCTGTGATGCAGCAGGAATACAGAGACTGAGGCAGGTGAGGAGCAGGGGCACAGAAACAGCCCTTCTCCATTTCCCTGTGGGTGCTTCTGCCCTGCAGGACGGAGCAGAGCCCAGCTGCCTGTGCCCCACAGAGAGTCTTGGGGATGAATTACACAGGACTACAACAGAAAAGATCCAGGCTGTTAACTGTTGAGTATGGTCCTGGCTCAGTGCTCAGCATTTGTGCAGCTCACCAAGGCTGTTGAATCCGCAATAGGCTCGTTTCAGGCAGAGACCCAGGGAGATGCAGGCACCCAGCAGGAGCAAAGAGCGTGTCAGCACTGCCCAGCACAGCACGAGCACGCTCCAGGTGACGAGACATGGACAGAACCAAGCGTGCAAAGGATTCCTTGCACGGGAAACAGGAGTCACTAATGCAGTTCAGCTATATCGAGGCCGTCAGCACAGCACACAGCTTGATCTAAATTGTCCTTGGCTGTTTACTTGTAATCTCTAAACTTTGCTGTGGAAAATAGCTTTGTTTTCAAAATTTACTTAGTTTTTCTTACAAGGTGCGTCCAATGGAACCACAACACTGACTCATACAGATAAGACACTATCTTAAATGAGCTTAAAACCAAAGTCTTTTTCACTTCTACATGGAAACTTCTGGAGGCCTGGCAGATGGACAGGTAACAAATGACCAAGTAAACTGTGAACACTTAATTTATACTTCTCTACTTTTCTTTTACCATTAACTACCAGTGTTACAAGACTTTGCATCTACCAAGCACAATGCACATCGATTTAATTTGTGTGATGGATACATGGTCTCTTCACTGTACCTCTCCAACATTTTCATGTGGCTTTAATGACATAATTATTGCATTCAGATAAGGTGCATTAGTTTGAATGAAGATAACCCATGGAGATCCACTTTGCTGCTCTGTTCCACTTTCTGTGTCCTTTTGCATAGAGCATTTTCAAATACATGACAGAAGCTACAGGAATTCTGGGATTTGCATAAAACTAACAAGCCCTCGATTCTTCTCCTGGCATTCATAATTTTGCCATGGTGGTTTTGAACCAGTGCCAGACCACGTCTAACCAACGCAGCATTTCTGCCAGCATCCTGCAAAGGCAGGGTGCATCATAGCAGGCTTTCCCTTTTGCCTCTGTTCTGGCAGCCAAAGGGCAGACAAGTGAAAGAACTCAGGCACATAAACCACACACCTTGTGCTTCCACACAGCATTACCTACTGCCCTCCCTTGTAGGAGCCTCTTGCAATATCTTAAGATTATCTTTCCCCATAAGACTCCTTCAGTCTCGTGAGGCAGATATAGGACTGTGGCTGGATCACTGCTGCTAATACCACCTTCACACAACAAGAGAATAGTGTCTTATTTATTCATCCAAATTTAAATTTTAAAAAATACAAATTCCTGAAAATATACTAGGTGGAATTTATCTTTCTCTACAGTCAATGGAGAGAAATGGGTGATTCATGTGACCTATTTTATATGTCTGTATGAAGTTGAAATGAATCATCCTCTAAAAGTACCTATTAGGACATGATTTGTCTCATCTTAATATAGACATTTAAAATAGGTCAGATGAATGGGTTATTCCTCTCCCTTTGCTATAAGGGGAGACCAGGTGGCCAGATCAAGTGAAGATATTGTAGATAGCCAAAGCTGGGTGAGATGCATTTCACTTTGTGCATATGGAGCAAGATTTTAAGGTTCTTCTTGCCCCTGGTCTCAAAGGGAGAGGTGACTTTTCTTTTTTTAAACACAAAAAGAATACTCCTGCATGGTATGCACTGTAAAACATTCAGGAGATCAGAGGGAACAAAATGCTACTAAGCTGGACAAGGCTCAAGTGCTATGTACAAAAGTGTGAGAGATCACACTTCTGTCGCTGTACAGAATACAGTCAATGTGTAAATTGCACTGTGTTCAGCCAATTCTTGCATGTGTAGTTGTGGCTCTGTGGAATGTTTCAAGGTGTTTTCTGTTTCTGCAAGGAGTCAGAATGTTGCCAGAAAAAGTTTCTAACTGCTCTGGTCTCAGGGTCTGCTCTAATCAGCCCTCTAGTGCAGAAAGATCCTGTCCAGAAAGACACTGTGACCAGATCAGCCATTCCCATCAACCTCAAGCAGACAAAACACGTGCAAGAACAGCTATGCAATCTGTACTCCTCTGGCACTCCTAACCAACTGAACAGTGGGAGTACCATAGCGTACATAGGCTCGAGGAAAGATAGGGCAAACCAACATAAGGGAAATCCACAGACAATTTCTAAATACAGAGAAGTCATTTCAGACTCAAGAATTCCCTGAATAACAAGTTGTGAGAGACTGAGAGATGACTGAGTGGAAGTATCATGATATGTTAACCCTATTATATTCTTCCCCAGGCATCTGCTTTTGGTCACTGTTAGAGACCAGTGCCCTGTTCAGCAATTCTTGATCTACCTACCGCAGAAAAATAAAGTGGATCATGAGTGTTTCAGACCAATTGAAGAAGTTCAATTAGTACAGTCCCCATGGAAGAGAGGAAGAAAATTCTTGCACCGAGTTCAACTAAGCCACTGAGCTGGTCTGGAGGCTCCATACTGATTTCAAGAGACCCATGAGGTACTATTCATTCTCTTTATGTCTGAGTAGCTGTACAATAATATCCACATTATTAAAATAAAATCTTGTTTCATAAGACAGTTTCCTCATATGTTCTGAGTATTTCCTACTGAGAGTGGGAAGGCATTAATAAAACTGGATTTAAAATTCTACAAATCAGCATAAATCTCTATGGAAAAAGAATATGCTTCAGCTCTTCCCCGCTGTTGGATTATTGTTGAATACCCTATGGTTCTCCACAAATTCTTTCCTGTAGCACAAACCAATGAGACAGATAATGGAACTTTTGTTTATAAATTCTATATTCTCTTTACTATAATGTCTCATATTTTAATAGCTCATCTTTCACACAATGGAATCGTACTCAGAGTTATGGCACCCTGGCAAATAGTTAAGGAGTTTAAATGTATCAGTCTTAAATCAGGCCGAACAGGACTAACAGCCTAAAAACTGACATAGCCTCCCCTTGGTCATGAATGAAGAGGTTTAACAGTATTTGGCTGCTGTATTGCATCCTTGGGTACAGCACTGGTGCCATCTCCAGCTGATCACAGGGCTCTGAGCCCAGCAGTTCAGCCAGGGCTCAGCCTGTGCCTTCATCCAGGCCGTCCTCCATCCGTCTGTCAGCAAGGATGTTACTATGTTGGACAGTGTCGAAGTTTTGCTGAAGATGAACATCCTCTGCAACACCCACCTTTCTTATAGAACGCTGCCAGGTTTGCCAGGGATTATTCCCCCTTTTTGTAATCAATGCTGAGCACTCCCAGTCACCTTCTGTCCTAAGCACGCTTGGAAATGGATTCTGGGAACATTTGTTCCATTGCCTTCCCTAGGATCAGTGTGAAGCTGACTGGTCTGTAAGTCTCAGACTCTCCTTTTTGTCCTCCTTGAAGGGATGTGTCACATGTGCTTTATTTCAGTCCTCAGAAGCCTCCCCCAACAACAGTGACCTTTCAATGGCAGCCGAAAGTGGCCTCACAGAGATATCAGCCAGCTCCCCCATGAGTGCATCCCATCAGCTCCCATGGACTTGTGTACATCCACCTTCTTTAAACACCCCCTGACCTGACACTTTTTCACTGAGGGCGAGTCTTCATTGCTTCAGACTTTCTCACTGGGCTCAAGAACCCGGGGTTGCTGGAGGCTGGTTTTACCAGAGAGAGTGAGTTGAAGAGTTCAGTGAGCACCTCGGCCTTCTCGGTGTCCTTTGTCACCAGGCCCACCACCTCGTTCAGCAGCAGACACATTTTACCTGCTGATACATTGGCAGAAGCCCTTTTTGTTGCCCTTCCCATTCCTTGCTTAATTAAACACCAGCTGGGCTCTGACTTTTCCAGCCCCAAACCACCCACTTGCATGGATTGCTGGAGTCTGATTTTGCAAGGACCACAAACTACCGCAGCCATCCACAATTTCCACTTTCGCAATGTAAAGAATCCAGATGTGATTCCCTGCATTCATTTAAAGAAAATTAAACAAAAGTAAATATTACAACCAAATGTAAGAGTTTCAAACTGCTACAGTGGTCCAAGACTTTGTCAGGCTTATCAGAGCTGTGCAGAAAGTAGGTTTTGTGCTATGTAGGAAATCACACAATTTTTTTTTTTTAATTCTAAATGAAGAAGAAGATCTTTATTTATTTTCTTAAATTTTTTAAAGTTCTTTTTGGGTTTAAACAGATGGTTCTGATTTTTAGGCTTTTCCTGTTACAAAAGAGTTTGTCTTCTAAATTTTAAACAATGGGCTAAAAAGCTACTTTACAAGGTCGAAATGTTCTATTCCAAAAATATAAAGAACTTCTGTTTCAAGCCTATTCAAATATTCTGCTCCAATATTTTAATACATAGAGCATTGTCAAAAGTGAAACATTTATATGGATTGCCATTTTGCAATGAAGAGCTGTTCCACAATAAACTTTATGACCAATTCCAATTCAAAATGTGAGAGAATACAGAGATTATGTTTACAAGTTGTTTTATATCTTCAATGGTAGTACTTATCCCTTTCATCTCCAAAGGGCACGGATGACTCAGAAGATCATGATCAAAAGTTCAGGCCTGAGATATAGCAAATACAGTAATTATATTTATTATTTTATATTATTTTAAAGATTTAAGATATCATCCTAAAAAAGATAGTTTCCAATTCTGATTAATCTGACTTTTTATTTACCTAGGTTCATCTTGCCAGGGATTTTAGTGAGGAAGGTATGCTTTCATTTCAGAAGCATTTTGGTCTCCATTTCAGTTTTACTATAAAGGAAGAACATTTATTTCTGTCAGTTTCCTTTACACCCATACTGCAGGGTGCCTCTGATTATACTAAACATTTTGGCCAGTTAAATCCAGCTAGCTTTATTTTACATGTTTTTATACTGAAGATTTTACATTTCTTTTGTTGGGACACCAGGGCTTTTTCACCACATGAGATGCAAAAATTAATAATACTTTGTTTTGCTGATACCGAGTTAACAGTCACAACATACAGCATCCAGACTGCCCCTGGACAAGAACTCTGTGCCCATCAGATATTCCAAACAGTACAGACATAATCCTATCAAAAAGATAAAATAATGTAAGAGAAAACAAAGCAAAAGGAATCTTAACTATGTATATTCCTTTTTAGGCTTCACAACTGAGTCCCTCTGAAGCCATCACGTTTCATTACAGTGGAGCTTTCTGGTCCAAGCTGCTTTCCTTAAAAGGCGGCTGCATATCCTTGAGTTCTTTCCAGCCTGTATTCGGCACAGATTTTGAGTATAGGATGAGCATCTGACCTTTAAAAAAATCTTAAATTCAGAATTTATAAAACAGGCTGCTTAGCCATTCTTCTTATTTCTAAAGGAGATTAAATGCAGTTGAAGAAACTACACTGCATTCAGAAACTGGACCCTTTGGAAGAAAGGGTGACATTTTCTCAAAAAGAAAAAGTCCACAGACTAGGACTTTTCAGCTGTTTCAGTATAAAAGAGCCAAATATAAAGAGCAGGAAACCATTCTGTACTTTCAGAATAATGTGAAAAAGACAACCCAAGAGAGCTTTAATACCTGAAATGCTCTTAAATCCTAAAGAAAGACTTTTTGTAATACTATATCAAAAGGGGAAAGGGAAATAGCCCAACACAGTGCTTTCCTTTTTTCAGCATGATATGGATGTGGAAAGTATGTTAATTCCGGTATTCTCAAAGGAAAACAAATAGCATAAACAGACAGACAGGAGAGGAAGAGAGCAGTACGTTTAAAATAATAGAGAAACCCACCACTCATTTAAGCTGTTAGCTCTGGGAAGGCTCAGGCTGTGTGTCCAATCACAGGACCCACAGTTTATGCCAAGGCTTGTTTCAGCTGCATTCTGCACCAACTCCACCAAACGCAAACACAATTAGAGCATTCAGCATCAGACAGTAGGAGATCCCCTTTGATGTTGGGATAAAATGAGGATATGCATGGTTTTGTCCAAAATGACAACCATCCCAGGTTTACTAATGGGTATCTAATAGAAAAAGAGAACTTTATGATGCTCATTAATTACCAAACTGTCATGTGCTTCTGGCAGAAAGAAAGTAATCCTCTTCTCCAGATTAGACAGCCACCACAAAGGACTTCAAAGAACTTTCAGTCCCCTCCCCTGAGAGCTGCCTTGCATAAACCTCACAGCACTAACCGTGCAAATTAAAAGAAGGGAGCGGTTGACAAACCCTTCCTGATACATGCGCAGTCTATTGCTGTTGGCAGTTCAGACACGAGCCCTTATTCTGCTGGCAGATGTGCACATTCTCTACACATAAAACGTGCTCTAAAATTCACACAAAACTTTACAAATTATTGGTAAACAATGCTTTCCATTCTTGCTTTCAAACCCGGAGATGTTTGTGCTGAAGATCCTTTGGTGGCAATAAAATTTCTGTTTTAAGAACATGAAAATGTAGAAGAAATACAGCTGAAAGTCTAGTTCTCAGAATTTTTCCTCAGATGCTTTTCTTAAAAAGGAGCAGCTAAAGTATGCCTTTTCTGGCAATTTGCCACAATGGGTATAAAGGGCTACAGAAATCATCCAATATGAGAATGGATGTGTTAGGGAGCATGAAGCACTTACAGTGATCCCCCTCTTTTAAATGGTCAGACATTTATGGAGTTGCACATTTTGCCTCAGCACAAATTCCTTCCCTTGCTCTTACATTCTATAAACTCTTTATATGTAACTTTTTTCTTTTTTTTCCCAGGGACTGAACTAGAGACTTCAAAGTAGGCAATACATTTCACATATTTATGATTGTCACCCAAATGCATGTATTTATGGTTGTTTTCACAAAGGTCTGAGATAGTGATAAAGTCTGAATTGTCTCTCAGGAGGAGCAAAGGGACAGGTGCCTGTGATGTTGAGATGACACGTGAATTCTAGATGACAGGATTATGCTCCTCAACATATTTGCCTTGTGTTTTCCTTATTTACTCATGTAGATTCAAATCACTCTACTGACAAGGGGAAAGACAGTGAGCCCCATTATGATTTGGAATCTGAATATCCTTATTCAAAGCATCCCAAGCATCATTTGGTTAAAGTTGTGAGCCTTGGCCTTATTGGACAGATCAACTATTTAATAGGTGCCCCACAGATTTTAATTTAAAAATTAATTTAGATTTGAATTTAAATAAGGTCTTTCTCCAACCAACTTGACAGATGTTTTAGAGCAATGATTGCCAGGAGCATACTGCTGTCCAAAATAGGACTGGCTTTGTGGTTACCAAGAACATAAGAGTCCAGGGGAAGTAGTGCTGAGTGACAAATAGTACTCAAATAAATAATCACAGGGACCATCAAAAACTGTTCCTTTGTTTATACCACTTTTCAGACAGCGCTTCTCTGGTACATCCTGGTGAACCTATTCCAAGCCCTAAACACTTTGAAAGATTCCCTCCTTCCCAAGTGACACATGTGCTACTTCTCAGTTTGATTTTTAAATAGCAACAATATACCTGGGAGAAAATAGTTTTAATTTTCCTTTTTTTGTCTAATGAGTGATTTAAATCCTTGAAAACTCTAAGGTTGCATCATGTATGCTGAACACATGACCAACCTGTGTGGCAGCTACATATGTAAAATACTAAATGAGGCTGGCTGAAATTTGTTATTCAACATTTTTAGTGAAAAAAGTAATTTTCTGGGGAGTAAACCCCAAAACATTTCAATCTAAATAAAATTTTCATAGTAGAGAAATGTCAAGAACTTATAACATGCGAGCACACAACTGGAGAAAATGGAGTTTTGTCTGAGAATTCTTTCTCTTTTCCCCTTCCATTGATTGTATTTGAGTATCAAAAGTACATTTCCTGATTGTCTCTGCAGTTAAACCCTTCATTGTCACTTTTACTCACTAAACACGTTCCTTCCTTGAGTATTCTTTTCTCTATAATACTACTAAAGGTCCCAACATTTCTGAATTACCATGAGCAGAACCTTGACTCTCCTATCAGCTCTCCAGAAAGAGCATTAATTATGGACCCAGTTAGGCACGACAAAATCAAAATTTAATATCTGAATGTGAGACAGTCTGTGTTTGGTCAGATACAGAGGGGCTGCCTGATCGGTGCCAGCTCCAGCTCTAGACCATGGGAATAAGCAAGTGCCCTACACTGGGGGAAAGACAAGCACTGCTCACACTGAGAAGTCAAATGAAATATGATTACAACGACTATATATTGTGCTATAGAAATTTCCATTATTGTATCTCTATGGATTCTAAATACAGCTGTGTGCTCTTGGTGCCACTACTTCTATCTGTTGTTTTCTCTGGTGTGGAATCATCACAAATTATTTTAAGTTATTAATAAGACAGACCAAGTATTTGATTAGTTTGCAAGTTAGCTAAAGATGATCTGAGCTGTAGGCTGAACAGCCATAGGATTTTCTTTGCTACCCCTTTTTAGAGGTTATCAACTACAGCTGAAAATCCAGTGCCCATCCTCACTTTGTACTTGCAATTTAGCAGATGCAAAAAAGAATGACATAATCTTTGACACAACATCCTCTGTTAAGAACATCCTCCTCCACCTTCTTCCCCAAAGACAGCCAAGAAACTGTCGTTTCTTTGCACAAATCCAAAACACAGCCCTGTACCAGCCTCTCTGAAGAAAATTAACTCTACCCCAGCTGAAACTTGCACAGAAACAGAGCCAGGAGTGAGGCACTCCCAGATTAGTGTCACCAGTGTGCATTTCTGAGGCAAGTTCTCTCCTGGTAGGTGAACAAAAGTGATGCATTCATACTCCTTCCACCTCCATGCATTTATCTATGATTTTTGTCACAAGACCAAAATCACAGTTAATTCCTGGAGGAATATGTTTCTGGGGATACACCAGCTTCCAGGATATGCCCACGAAAATGTGACTCCATTTGTTGTCTGTTTTCTCTAGTGAACATCAATGGAGATCTCTTCTTCCGAAATTCTCTGGTTCGCATCAGACAAACAAGCCATCCTCCTGGACATGAGAAAATTTCCATTAGTTTTACTTTGGTTAAGTAACAGCTGAAACAAAAGAAGTCCTGGGAAAATTTTGGAATAGGATGTTCCTTGCAGGCAGAAGTTGACTTGGTTTCAATTAAAAATGCAGTCACAGAGGAGTTCGTACTGAATTTTTGTGCTGCATTTTCAAACATGTGAAAGAAGCAGTGAAAGAACAAATGGAGGCAGCAAAAAGAAACCCAAGGCAAGCAAGCAACCTGATCTGAGAAGAGATAAGAAAAAGAGTTTTTGGGTAGAGGGCTGGATGGACAAAGTCCTGGATCTGTGAGTCCTGTTATTAATCCCAGCTCTGCTCAGAGAAACAGGACTCTGTGCATATTCTTTGTGACTAAACAGATTTGTCCCTGAGAAACAATTCACTCCATAGTCATCTTCTCCTAACAGAAACAAGCTAAAATTGGCGAGCCCCTTTGGTCAAAAAGAGATTAGTGGTGTTAGCAATGAGATCTGAAGTATAGGCACAGAAATTTCAAGTTGCTGTTCCCGCTCAGCCAAAGTGTAAGCTCTGGCATTTTTTCAACTCAATGTCAAACTCAAATGAATGGCTCACAAGATGGTCAGAAAGGGCAGGAGGGTTTTAGCAGTCATCCAGTCTGATCCAGCACCAAGGATGTTCCAAAAGTTTTTCCCCTCCAAAAAGTGGAATCATTCCAATCCAGGGCCAGCCCTTGATATCCTGGAACCAGCCAGCACAGGGCATAACTGGCCACAGCATGACTAAGATGTACAAGTCAGGAGGGAAGAAACAGACCCCACTTGAACTGGCAAAGGACATGAGGAAACTTGTATTTTTGGCATATTCAGATACTCATAAGGTCTTCCAGGATAAACAGGCGATGAACCAGTTTATACACACTCAGATGCATCTGGGCTTGCAGATCAGGGGAGAAAAGAGGCAACAGCCATTCCAGGAGGCTGTGGATTTGCTGATAGAACTTGACCCTTTCCCTTTTCCTCTCAGCAGTGCACTTCACAGGAAGGCAACTGGAGCTGAAAAAGATGCCAGCTGATTGCTGTGAGCTGAGACAGCACAACTGGGAGCCTGATCCTGGGAAAGCAGAGGTCTGAGGTATTTTGAGATGTTTCTGTGCAATTTGCTGCAGCAATCAATTCACTTGGTAGAAAAAGAGTAAATGGGAACAACCGAAACATTAAATGAAGTCATTAGACCTGCCAGCATGAAAAACTTTCCCCTAAAAAGAACTGGCCAAGTCCCCAGATGATCATAGACACACAGAAGTTTGAAGAGTGTAGGAAGTTGATTTGTGAGTTTGCCAGAAGGTGAAAACTTCAGGATAGGTGTGATGAGAAAGAGGAGCCCTTATAGTGGTCAGCAAACTGTGATTGAGCAGTTTTACGAGTTCATTCTTCCCTTCCATACTCACAGATATACAAATGCATACACAAGGGCTGCTCCTTTTCTACTCTCCCCATCAGTGAAGTTTTTACAGTGACCCAGAGTCCAGTGATGAAGGGGTGAGCCTGTAACAGAACTATGAGTGGTGCTTTGGAACACGTAATGTTTATGTTCCATAATACTGTACCTCCTGGCAAAAGATTTTAGTTCAGTAGTTGAATTTTCAGGAAAACAAATTTATAATCTGAGTAAACCATGTGTTGCTGCCATAGCTTTATAGATTTAAACACAAAAGGCTTAGATATAGGGATGGCAATAAAGCTTTGTCCATTATTACTGTACTGAAAAATTAGCAAATGCTGTCCCAACCAGAGCAACTACGAGGCAAAGGCATCCAAACAAAACTACACAAGACAAAAACCAGATGGCTCCTTGTGCCTCTGTTAACTCCTGTTAATATACCTGAAAGAACTGGGTCATCAAAAGCATGAGTACACCCAGAATTTATACAACTGACAAAGTTCCCACTTCATTGACTGGAACAATGGATTTGTTCTTTCGATAATAGCCTACAGGGTGCTGAAATACTTACCTAGGAGGGATGCTGTATTGGAACTGAATGCCACGGTGAAATCAGCCATTAAATGAAGCACTCCACTGCAATATGCACTTCTTCTTCAGATAATCATGCTTAATGCTTTTTCCATCACAGAAGGAAACCCTGGTATTTCAAATTGAAATACAGATGCAGGATATGGAGCAATGTACAAGTTACTACTGGGCCTTTTAAGAGACATAAGTACTCTGGCTGAAGCTGTTGCTATTACAAGTCTCTAAGCTTCAAGCTGACAAACATCCATGTTGTGTCTTAGTTTAGACAACCCTGAACATGAGTAAATGACCAACAATTAATATTTCCTGCAAGTTTTTTTTTTTTGAAGCTGTTTGTTCATTCTATTATGTGATTACTAAACAAATATAGACCTGCAGCAAATATAAGGTAAGGTGTCCTTTCACAAAGCAGAACAGATTTCAATTCTGAAAAACAAAGGTAGAGTGGAAATGTGCCTGGTTTGCTAGTCCCAGATCTAGAACAAACATTTCTAGGACACTTGGACAGTTTTGTATCTTTAAGACAAGCATTCGCACAGCTCAGACATAAAAAAGTTGCTACAAAGCAGTGCCTCTATCAACGGGCTAACGCCTCACAATATCTGCTTTACAGTCAAGTAAACTCCATTTCCTTCTTATTTTCAAAGCCTGCCCAAAATTTTTATCCATATGAAATGACAACAGTGATACAGATATACAATTCTTTAGGTCTTGTTTTCATCACAGGAAAAAAACCCTCATGCTAAGCCTAATTAAACCCTGACAGACCCTTTTAACACACCTCATAGTACAGAGGCAAAGTTCCTTTTTCCTGCCACAATGCCATCTTGCCCTGCCTGCATTTACCATATTCCTCAAAAATACCTATGAATCTTAAAGAATAGCTTATAATTATTCCAAATAGCTTGAGCTAACAAAATATAGAGCATGAGCTCATCTTTTCATAGAGCATGATGGAAAGAAAAGGAAAACCAGTTGGAGGGAAACGGTAAAAAAAAATCACCTGTACTAAAGAACTGTTGTGAGATAATCTCAGTTGATTGTGCCCCAGTCTTACTCAGAAGAAGGTCTAAACAAGCGCTGAAGCTATGTGGAAGAGATTGCTAGAGTTGCCTAAGCTGGCTGAAAGCCTAGAATGTGTTAGGGTGAAGGTTCTCTACTGGATTCAGGTATAACATGCACGGGATGAAGCAATGAACAGATTCACAGCAGTAATGCTGATTGGAATCCAGGTATTTATCATGAGGGTCGTGTGTTAAAGTAGGGCTATTGAACAAATGGAAAATATTAGCTCGTGATCAGATAGCAGATGCTTCTCATAACAGAAGGAGACCTATGGTTTACAAGACTCCTCATGCAGGTCACTAAATAGGTGATTGGAAATAAGTTAGTCATGCTTACCTGAAGTGTTAACCATGTAAATGCTTTGATAAAATTACACATGACCCAGTTATCATTGCTGGACACTTACCAAGCTTGAAAGCAGTGCAGCAAGCATGCAGATCACTGATACCCACAGAGCACTCCAGATGAGTCTCTATGTACCCAGCCAATGACAGCCCATCACTGCGGGGGCATAATAACTGATGTTGAGAGGATGACCAGAGCAAGTAAACTTATTGCCAGACTATATTTGATGACATAAAGTTAATAAATTTGGAAAATAGCTCTATTCACTCTGAAGGCTCTTCTGAGGGTGTTTGTATCTCGAAAATAATCCCAATGTTAATGCAAAATTGTGAGTGCATTTTCTATTTAAAAAGTAATCAGTATAATAGCTGTTAAGAAGATTTATCTGATGATCCTGTTGAGGGTCAGAACAGCTTATCTGTTCTTAGAACTGTAAAGACAATATTAAGCATGCAAAGAAGCAGCTATGGGTCTAGACAAAGCTGCTCCGTAAATCAAAAGGCTCCCCTGCTATGTTACACAGCACACAAACAGCTTTAGCTCCAGCTCTGTACACACTGACAGCTACTTACATGAATTTTAACACTAGGACACAACATTAAGATGATATTTTCGGAGCAGTATTTTTCCATTCTGATGTCCCCCACTCTCTGGCAGCCTTCTCTGAGTGACTAACTTCTAACTCGAAAGAGGCAGAGAAGGCAGCAATGCTGGCACACTCTGCCAATGAGCGCTGAAAGCTGGAGTTTGCACCTTGGGCTGTGGAAGAGCTCAGAACTTCCCTGGTTCAGGAAAGCTACTCTCCATGCCGTGATGAGTATGCACAGCACGCACAAAGCATAAAGCCAAATATAAAATAAAACTCCAATTTAACCTTCCTCTTGAAATCTCAAGATGAATATCACAAAGAAATAGTTAGATATGGAGAACATGCACTTCAAATCAGAAGTTCTCCTTGTGCCTCTGATGCAGGAATATCAAGTTTCAGCTTTCTGATGAGGTCCTGATAACCAAGTTAAGAAATGATACAGCCAGCAGTTCAACAACTGCCCAGCTGTGTCATTTTCTGACCAGCTTCTCTTTTTCTACTCTAGAGTAAACATAATTGACAAGGCCAAATATGTAGAGCACAGACACACAAAAAAACCCGAACAATAAATCAAAACAGAACTCGTGGCTCCATACCCACAGGGGAGAGCCACAGTCTGTTCTCTTGCAACCAATCTTGGTTACGAGAGAAATTCCTGTGAAGGCAAATTGCTGTGAGAGAGAAGTGCTGCACACCACAGGCAGGGAGCTCTGCCAGGCTGGGCTGCAGGGAGGGTGGGCATTATTGAGGCCACTTCTTTTCACGTGGGAAATGAGGGACAAAGGGATCAATTTCTTGTTGGGAAGAGAATTAAATCAACCAGAAATCGGCAAAAGGGGACAGCGCAGATGTAGAAAGTTAAGACTGATGGTGTTGTTCTTGTGACTTAAGTACAGATTGCAGTATCTAAGACTTCCAAAATAAAAAGTTTCTGAATTAAAGTACTACTAATAGATGTCTGTATTTTGTGAACTTCAATAAGGTGATGAGTCAAGTAAAAGAAAAAAAGAATTCTAACATTTAGATTGCATTGAAATTAAATATTCCTTTTTAAGTAAACACCTCTATAATGATCCTAGATTATACATGCTTGAATAAAGACAATATTTTAAAAAAATTAAAATTTGAAAGTAAAATATTTCAGGGGTGATGATATTAAGGAAACATTTTGTGTTCTGCAAACCATAGTGCAGGTTTAAGACTAAAACAAACAAACAAAAAATACTGTTTACTTGATGGCATTTTTCCACATGGAGAAACACGTTTTGATATCTGAATTTTTGCAGAACCTTGAGTAACTTAGGGGTTCTCTGTCAGCAAAGCAGAGCAGAGTTCATCCAGCTGTCTAATGGGGTGAGAGTGAGTTCTGTGATGGGGGATTTGCAGGCAAGACAGGATCCTCAGTTTGGTAGTCAAGGAAGAGAAGGCATAGTGACTGGAAAAGGATATTAGTTGCAATGTTTATGAAAAGACAAAGCAAGGAAACTAACAAAAAGGTCCTAATGTCTTTCTGGTAGGCTTACTGAGGTCTTATTTTGGCAAATATATGTAGTCAGATATCACTTGGTTTACACATAAACTTGTCGTAAACTCATAAGTAACTGCAGGGAAGAGAGACGTCTCTTCAGCTGGGGGTTCCCCAGCTGTGTGGGCCAAAGGGCACAAGGTCTAGACTGATGATCCTTAGTCCTGTGCAAAGAGGAAAACCAGGAGATGTAACTGCCATCTCAATTACAAAGACTGGATCTAACTCCAGAGAGGAATAGAGCAGTGCACAGAAGCAAAGCTGGAAAGCTCCCTAGATTTTTTTTCCCTGACCCTAACAACTACTTTGAAGAAGGAATTTCATCAACTTGTGCAAGACACTGAGGAGACAGAAAGGGGATAGCTCCTGCAATAGCAGTGATTTGGACATACTGCCAAGTTCCTCGCTGTCTGATAATCACAGACTTATACAATAATCCTGACTGGAAGGAACTCTTGAGATCGTCTAGTCCAAACCCCTGTAGCTTCTCTATCTGTTCAGAATTTCCTTTGGTGCAACCTGTGACCACTGCTTCTCAGCCTTTCACAGTGCATCTCCAGGAAGAGTCTCGTGAGTATTTAGGATCTGCAACACTTTGTCAAGCTAATGATCCAGTACCGTGTTTCTAAGCACTACAAGCTGCTAAGGGAAGAACAAGGCATGCACAGATTAACTCCATCATCCTTCCTAATTCCAACAAGTGGAAATTTAGGAACGCCACGTCTGCAACCCAGCAGTGGTGCTTAATTAGACATAGATTTAATCCTTTCTGGAATCTATTTGGTTTCCACAAAATTCTGTGATGGAAAGTGCTGCAGTTGACTTATAAATAATGAAAAAGTGCTTTCTTTTCTTGAAGTGGAATGAATCGAGCTCTCCCAGTTTTAACAGTATTTTAATGGAAGCAAGTGAGACTAAGATGCACAGCTTCACTCGATGATTTATGCAATTTCAATGGCAATTTGTTTTGAAACAAAGTGTTTTCAAACTTTACAGTTCAGGGAAATTGTTGAGATAGCAAATGTTAACACCCTCTGAGAATTTCTCTGCATAATAAACTTTACCATCAGGACTATCACAATGAAGTTTTTCCATTAGACCTCTAGTAGTGTGATTTCTCATGTGAAGACACTCCAAAATAGGCCAGCTCACCCAGGATTTGCAGCACTATAGTTATCATAATATATTATAGATTGACTGGTAAATCTACATGTACATAAAGATTGACTGCAACAATGCAAAGAAAGAAATTTGGAAATAGAGATATATTTTTTCCCCTAAAAGACAAGCCCTTGCCCGCTTATAAGATCAAAGGCAAATTGCAAAGATATTATCAAGAAAAGCATCGTTGTGTCAGTCCAAACCACTAATCACTTTGAAACCCTCTATGGTTTCTTCTATAGTAATGTTGAAAGCACTGCTGGTCAGAACACTGAACCTGCAAATTGAAAAACTCTCCTCTTAAAATGCTGCTTTTACTTATGCTGACTTTATTGCTATGGTTGCCCTCCATCCAGTCTGATGCCATCATCTGTTCGTTGCTTTCCAAGAGTTCAAGTATAGTTATAATAGCAAGTGAAAGAATAATAATTAGACCTTAGTTGATATACCAGGTGTCTTACCAGCTTAGTATGCTCCAGAAAAAAAGAGTCCATACTCACTGTTCATGCTGGTGCTGAACTGTCTCTTAGCAGCTTTTTGAATTTCTCCTTCTGTAGACTTTCCAATAAATGCCTTTAAAACTCACTACTGTGATCCCTACCCTCCACTTTTGTTTCAGTGTTGAGTCATTCTATTTAACTCCCTTTGTAGCAGCAAACTGCCCTTTGTATAAACTGAACCTAGTTAAGAATTCCCTTTTGCTGCAAATCCGACTGGAATTCTTGGCAGTACATAATGCCATCCACCATACCAAGGTGTTTGCTCCAGTATTTCACTCAAAAGCACTGAGCTTTGTTCTGATTTACGCACTTCAGATGAGATCAGAATCAGGCCAACAGTTTCTGCCAGAAGAGCATACAAACTGAAAGGCAGAGAAGATAAAACATACTCACTCCAAGAGATTCAGAGAATGAAAGTAGCGTAAAGCTTTTTAACTTTTCTCTTTTGGCTGGGAGTGATGTTAGCCTGTGTGGAGCATCCATAGGCCCTGTGAAAGCAGGGAAATGTACCAAGGTATTAGAGATGAAAGCAAAAAGAAAAATGAACTGGTAAAAAAGAGTAGAATTAAAACTTTAACATGCCACCTTGCCTCAAAGATGGTTGCTTTGTTCGTACTGCGTGGTGCAATCGCACTCAGGTTTTTAGAGACCTCAGGACTACTCTCTTTGTAAGGAAAAGTCAAGACTCTAGAGAACAGTTCATTACTGATGCATCTGTCCTTCTGACATATATCTTCCCCTTGCTAATTGACCATACAGGAACTAAAGCAAGAAGCATTCATAGCTAGCAGTGCAATCTGGTTCCAAACACAGCTGCAAGGTGACTGATGGCAGTTTCCCTCCCAACTTGCTCTTGTAAGGACAGGGAACAAAGATCTGCAGACAGCACATGGGGCTCTTGCCCTGCTGCATCCTGAACGCAGCAACTCCCACCCTAGAGAATGCCCCTCCTGCCCCACCCAACTTTTTTTGCTTTTACCCTTCATATGTTCTGTCGTAGCATATGGCCAAAAAGGCAGCTTTGTTGTCCTTTTTTAGCAGGGCTTGGCCCATCACCAGCTCATAGTGAAAACCTCATGCCCAGGTTAAGAATTTCTCAGCTCAAACTGTACTTCTGAGAGGCACAAGAAAACATAACATCTGTGCAGGGTGCACAGCAACAGTAAATCAGTTCTAAGATCATAAGCTTTGTCTGATATTAAAAGAGAGGAAAATAAAAGGCAAGAATTGGAGCAGCAAGCACCTAACAGGTGCTAAAATGTGAGTGGTATTTTAACATGGACCCAAGCTATTGTTCCTAAGTCTGGATGAACCAGACACAAGCACAAAACAGTCTCCCAAGAGATAGCACAAGCCAACTCTCCCTGAATGCTTTGAGTCAAAAGTGCAGCTGGGCTAATAGTCATTGAGAAAGCAAGCATGAGTCATAGGTTCAGTAGGCTTTAACAACTCTTCGTGTCACAGTGCAGACATAATCTCACAATCTCACTGTGCAGTTCCTGGACAGCTGGAGAAGGACTTTGGACAGAAATATGTTGTGCTTTCTTTCAAAAATCCAGGGCCCCGCTCCTTTGACACATCTCTCCAGGCAATGGAAAGAATCACACCCTGGTCTTGGTTTGCACAGTCAGAGCTATTATAAACATGCTGTGTCCGCATGGCAGGACAAGGGCACTCTGCAGCGGGACCAGGACACGTACCTGGATGCACGTACAAGGATGCACTCCTGCTCCAAGTGAAGACACAACAAAGAGGCTCATCATCCTGTAGAGCTGCAGGGCCTGACTGGGATGCTCGTACCACCAGGACTGAGGGGTGCAGATCAGAATTCTCATGCTCCACAGTGCGCCACAGATTTAGTACAATAAATAAAAAATTACAACTTATTTTGATTCATGTGCTGTTACTTCTTACGATGTCTGAAAGTTGTATTTTACTTCCTTTGCTTTCACCAAGAACTGAAAGTTACATGTCTCAAAATAAGTGGATTTACTCCCTGGCAGACTGATGGAGAATGTATAGACATTGCTCTTTCCTGTATCCCCCAGATGACTTCCTTCTCCAGATGCAAAACATGTATTGTTTTCAAAGCAACATGTATTGTATGACAAAAAGCATGCCAAGTTTCATGAACACCTGAACATGTTTAAAAAATAAGAGTTGGATGATACCAATACATTTAAAGTTGCTCATTAAACCTAATATTTGTTTATTTTTTGGTAATTATGTTAATCCTGAAATATTTTGTGGTATTCATTGAAACTGATTGCAATGAAATATTTACTAAACTATAGTACATCTTTCTGTACGAATCTATCACCCAGTTAGTTTTTCTAATTTTGACAAACAGGACTAAAATTTTAAGAAGTCTCATCGGTAACTTTAAAGCAACTCTGAATGACACAAGTCGTTGATCAGTCACCTTACAGTGGAAGAAGCCACTGTCATTTCATATTATTCATATGTGAATAAGTTTGTAAGTTTAACTTATAAAGTTTATAAGTTTAACTCCAGATAATTTTAACTGCTTTTTAGACAAGGTATTGGGTTTGTTTTGGTTTGATTTTCAAACATAAGCAGTGCTCCACTGCCAAAACACAGGCCCCTGGGTATTTTGCCTTCAGTATATCCCCCACCAGTTAAGATTTTGATAAACCTACTTTACAGGGGCTAAAATGTTGGATTTTTCCAAACGTGCCTGATATAAATAAGCCAAGTGTTTTGGAGAGGAACCCAGAAGTATTTAATCAGGCAAAACATCCATTGATTTCCATGGGAGTCTTGTCAGAGTAAGAAGTGAGTTAAGACTTCAAGACTTGGCACATTATCAATCCCAGCAAATGACGGGCGAGAGCTGATGCCTAACGCATGTTCTAGGGAGGAAACTACTTGGCTCAGGGACCAGATTTAAAACATCACATACTGTAGTTTAAGCCCTGTAAGAAGTGAGAAGAACAAAGCTTAAGTTAGTCTCTAAACACCCAAGTCAGAGTTCAAATACAGTGCAAATATTCTTTACATATCTCAGCACGTCTAATGGCACGCTTACTGTAAAAGGCAAGAGCGAGGGATAAAAGGGAGCAGGTCTTAATGGGAAATGAGCACCCAGAGGAGGCATCACAATGCACCTTTTTACAGGCTATTGATGAGCAGATAGCACATGATTGTAGCGTGTTAAGAAACAAAGTTAGTTAAGAAACACTATTAAAATAAGGAACACAGTATTTCATATAGCTATTTTAGAGATTCTTTTTTTCCTGAACATCTTCAAACAGCAAAATCTTTTTTATCCTGTATGGCATTGTGGAGGAGCCTGAAAAACACATCCTCACAACCAAAGGCAAAAGCCAAGAAAAAGAGAGATGAAGGGGTTTACCATACGGCCTTTTCTAAATGCTAACAAACATAATCTGAATTTATCCTGCAGATTGTGTTTACCACTGCACCAGTTTGCCTTATAAAGGCAAATTTTTCAACATACTTCAGCAATAAAAATGAGTGTAACAAATAAAGTAAGCTGGTCAGGAATGGGATTTCTAGCTCAGTCACTTTGCCTGATCCATCATGGGTGGCACTTTTTTTATGTGCCTGATGTTGCAGACTGGATCAATGGCTGGCAATTAACTGGGGGCTTTGTCTGATCTACAACAGATTCAGAAACTGCAAAAATTCCCTTTGCATAGCACACCCCCTTCTCAAGCTCCTTCATACAGGATACTGCTCCAATGGAGGACAAGGCTACAGGCCATGAAAGCTCCATTGTTTTGAAGTATACTGTCCTGGAGACTTAAAAATTCCATCTCCCCTATAAGGAATGTCTTACTGGTAGAAGATTAAAGCATGACAATTTTGTGCATTAATACAAAGTGCTGGGCTAACACATAGGCCTGTATTTAAACACTATGAAATACATTTAGGACAATGCAGAGAGAGACAGAGGTAGAAACAGATTTCAAAGTCTTGCTGACCAGGTGCTGGCAAATGAAAACCAGGTGTTGTCTGGAGTTGTTTCTAGGCAAACATGAAAATCTGAGTTGTACTCAAAACAGGAAAGATTTTCCACTTTATTTCTGTTTGATATGACTGACTTTTTGGTAAGCATACTGCACTTTTTAGTAAAAACCCCCTTTCTATCCACATGAGCATTTGTTTTCTCATTGAAATACTTTCTTCCCTCATTTAATACTTAAATGGTGACCTTAGCAAGAGATGAGAATTGTATGCAAATCCTTTATAATAATACTTTTTGGGAAAAATGTTGACACTGTAATGAGTTTCACAGTGTGTGGACTGGACAAACACATCCAACATATACTAAGACACATCTTAACCATCAAATCATATCCTAAGTAAGAAGCTGACTCAGTGCACAGGCCAGTTTACCCTATTCAGAACTCTTAAGGGCACCAGATTCCTCAAATATTGCCTGAATGTAACACAGAGTCTCACAGTCAATGCATTTTAAACAATTGCTTTTCTTTACCGTTTTTGAACTGGTAACAGTCTATGGGAGAGGAGAGTTCACAAGATAAAAAAGATAGGAAAATACTTCCTGAGCAGACCAGTGTACACAGTCAATGACACCCTGGCCGGTACCAAAAGCGTTGCCAGGGGAGGTTCAGGTCAGATATCAGGAGGAATTTTTTCACTGGATGGATGGTTAAGCATTGGGACAGACTGTCCAGGGGAGTGCTGGAGTCACTATGCCTGGAAGTGTCCAAGAAACAACTGGTTGTGGCACTTAGTGCTGTGGTTTAGGTGACAAGGTGGTCTTTGGTCAAAGGCTGAACTCGATGATCTTGGAGGTCTTTTCAGCTTTAATGATTCTATGATAGCCACAGAGGTCTAAAGGAACTGCAAATGCTTAAACAGCTTTCAGCACTTCAATTATGAATTTCATGACATCTATTCAGACAGACACAGATAGGTACAAATTTGAATGCATTAAGACACCTTTTCCGCTTACAAAGGATATGGCCACCTCTCATTTTTAACTCTATAGATCGGAGAAAAAAATTCCTCAGTTATGAATAGTCTTCACCAGCACATGAAAAATATTCTTCCTCTAAAAAAGACACTGAGTTCACCATTTCTCTCACAGCCTGAAGCTCAGCTGCTTTCACTCTACACAACTCCATGCTTCTGTACTGTAAGCTTCAACACTGTCCTTCCTCCTGTCACTCACTGAAACTTTTTGAGGGGAAGAGAACTAGCTAGAACTAATTAGCTAGGTGTGAAAGAGGAGCATGCAAACAGTGAGTAAAGACAGCTGGGGCAGTGGAAGGCTTCATAACAGAGATAGGCAATAACACCTACATTGCATTGGAGACACTTTTAAGTACTCAGCAACCATGGTGAACATTGCAGCTGAAATCACCCCACCCAGAGGCATCCTAGTGGGGATATTTTTGTCAACTTAGTGGTTTGCTTTGCAGCTAGAAATCGCAGAGGGCAGAGGATAAGTAACAGTGAAACCTGATGATTTGTGCAAGTACCCCATGTGATTGCAGAGCTCCTGCTCTGAGGCAGCTGGAGTTATACACAGTGGCCTCTGGGCACCCAGCATTGGGGCAGCTCCGTTGAACAAGGCGTGGATGTTCTCTGACGTACACCATAGAGTGTCAGTATTAATCTTAGGGAAAAAGACAATAACTGTGATTTCTGCAATGTTAGGATTAATACCTTATTGCTACCTCTGTTTCTTTATATACATAAAATTTTGACCCTGAGCTCAAGGTTATTCACTCATAATGAATGGAGTGTTTAATGTTCCTTAATTTTAGCTGGACTTTTCACACTTAGCTACATTGGGGCCTAGATATTTGTCTTTCTGAGCCATGCATCACAGCCATGGCAATTCAGATATTACAGATTTAAGCAGCACTGCAGGAAAACATCTCTGTTCAAAGACAGCCCTGACTAGGTGGCAGCTCTCCATTCTTTCCACCCCCCAATCTCATTAAGCTTGTAAGAATGGAGCCTTCTCCTGCGGAGGCTGATTGGCATACATAGTCCTCATGTTTCAGAGGATAAATGATCTCAGGAGCACTCTTCTAGCTAGGAACATTTTATGCCAGTATTTTCATAAAATAGACTTGTAATTCTCCTTTAACTAGTCAACTGAAAGACTCTGTCTCCTGAAATAAGGCAGATCACAAAGAATGAAACAAGAGTAGGCCTGTCTAAAAAAAATAAATGTGATTACAAACATTAAAGTTTCTAGAGGCATTGCTCACTCAGCCTCCCTGGATGTCACCTGACATGGAGACAGATGCACCAACATAAATGCTTCTTCTTCTGTTTTTTTAATCAAAAATACGGCAGCTGGTGAGGACAATGGTGCTAAATGCACTGCTGGAATTTCTGGTTTGTAGCGGGAGGAACTACTCTGAAATTTAAGCACATACTTACAGATACGTGCTCTTCCATAATAGCTCTGTAATGGGATGTTACCAGCCCCCTGCTGCTGTCAGCATCTTTTAGTTCCATCAACTTGTTACTGACACATCCTAGCCAAACTTTGCTATTAGTGGTAGAGGTGGAACGTGATGGGAGCTGTGTATCAGCTTCCCTTCGTTTAATGTATTTTTTAAAGAAACATACAAACAAACCCAGCCAATACTAAATTTTCTAATATCTGGTTTCCCCCCAATTAAGTTAATTCTAGCACATATGATAGGAAGTACAAACCTAGGAAAAGGCCACATGCATTCAGCACACATCTGCAATCCTGAAGAAAAATGTCCTTAAAAGCATACATATGTGTAAGACTTAAATAATCTGGGGTTTATCATTCATTTTAGCATTCTTTGGTTAGTTTTACAGCACTGCAAAACAGTCTCTCTCCATGTGTTTCCCCAAGGACATTGGCCATTTTGTAGAATGGGAATGTAACCTATTCTGTGCAATAATAATTTTATTAATTTTTTTTATGTGAGAGGCCACAGCCACACATCTTCAGTTTCTCAGAGTGAGGCGGGCAGATACTCGTACACCTGCTGCAGTAATGGATCTCAGTGGCTGCTTAGGAGAAGCCAGGGGAGCTGCACAGAACACTGAGCTCTGTCCATATGCCAGCTATTAGATGTTGAGCACTAAAACCAGATGACTGCATCTCTGCGGCAAGAAAAGGCATCAGATCCCATGCCTGCAGGCAGACTCTTTTTTAAAAACGTATTTATATGAGACTGGAAAAAGAAGAAAAAAACCTTTCCCTGGCAGTATCACAATTAACAGGAAACAAGGACCAACACAGCGTATGATGCCAGGAGTGCTGATCCTCCTCCAACTTCTGAATCCATTTAGTCTGTCCCAGAAGGCCCTGCACAGATGAAACTCTTTGATATGTTTTTAACCTCTATGAGAGCTGCACAGGTGCAGCCCATTTGGGAAGCAGGCGGCTCCCATTTTTCCACCAGGGGCAATGTTACTTTGAAATCATTCCATGAAGTCATTAGACATGAGTTTTTTGTTAGTGTTTTTAAAAGATGTAATTTATTCTTTTTATTTTTTTTACTTTCAATAGCTCCAGAACTGCAATGAATTAAAAAGTCATCTCAGAAACCTATTAAGGTGAGTCCCAGTCACCAAGTTCCAGCCTGCTATGTTAAGCAAATTGACTTCAGTCATTGCATTTATTACTAAAAAAACCAAATTAAATAAAAGAAAAAGCCCTTACATGCAGTATGCATGCTCTTTGCAAATTTTCTGTCTGGAGATTAATCAAACCTCTCTGTTAAGCTGTCCTGATGAAATGGGAAATTAAATACCTCACTATGAGTGTGAACACATTGTAAGGCAGTTTTTAGAAGTATAGAAAATCTTGACAATGTAATAGAAATTATTACAATTGTGAGACCTTTTGTTTGGAAAGAACTTCACATGGTAACATAATAATGAAATCTTCCCATTTGCTGAAATAAAGTAGGTGAAGCAGTATGTCTTAAATTATTTCTTTAAATCTGCTGTTCTCCACAGAGAATGCTGGAGATAGTGTATCTCATATAAATAGCAAATAAATGAAAGCCGAATATCTCAGTATTTATTTGTCTATAGGTATTTTGCTGAATACATAATTCCCTCACTGAATCACTAGATGTTGCAACCAAAATAGGCTATTATGACTATTGCATTTGATCTCCTGGGCAACACAGGCAAAAGCACCATTAATTTCTGCATCAAAACCATTCTTTTTGTTTGATCTACAGCACCTCTTTTTTTAAAAAGGTACCTAGTCTTAATACAAAGACTTCAAGCGAAGGAGAAACCACTGTGTCCCTAGGTAAATTTTACAGTGGTTAATTTACTGCTCTTTTTAAAAATGGGCACATCATTTCAGTCCTGCATTTGTCTAGCTCCTGCTCCTAAACACATGACTGTTATACCTTTTCTCTGCTTAAAAAGCTAGATTAAAGATGTCAGCAGTAATTGTGCAAGTTGATCTGCAATAACATATAGCCTTTGGTGTCGACACTAATCAAGGTTAGGCAACTCCAGCAAGATCTAGATACGCAGCAGGAGGCAAAGGTTCAGTTAATTCAGAATTCTCTTGCCTTTGTGCTTTTGATGAAATTTTAATTCCGTTTGGGTGCAGGTCTATTTCTTTTATTGTTGGTGTTTGAGAATATTAAAATGAACATAAAAACCCTCAGACCTGTTGCTGTGTTTTCATTGATATGCTGTTATTTACATGCATATATTGCTAAAAGAAAACTCAAAGCTACTGATTGTCTCTGTTCATAAACTGGAGCAATTACTGTTGTCAGGAGTTATCACCAGCAATGCTTAGACAGCCTATAGCTTTCATAGTCTAATGGAAAGACATGAAGACTACTCAGAACAGCTGTGAACCAAACTGATGGGTACTGGTGGGTAAGCAAGCAAAAATTACCTTTTTATATCAGCAGTAGATTTCATCTAAAATAATTGTTTTAATGGAAAATGTAAATTCTATATATTTCTTAAGGACTCCAAGTTGGAATACCCTGAACTCCTTCAAACTCCTTTGGCTTACTTTCCCTTAACCAATATCTTTAAAATCTAGAAATAGGAGAACTGTTTCGGACAAAGTGTTTCCCTTTAAAAATGCAAACAGAAAAATCAAAACACTCTATGACATATCCTGTTTGTGGGCTTTAATTGAGAAGAAATCAAGAATGACTGTATAATTAATGTTGAGACATGCATTTAAACAAACACGTTTCAGTCTCGCTTAAGTATATGAATGATTGTATTTAGTCCCCAAACGTGACAGAGTAATTCTTCACTGGACAATCTGGAGTGCAGCTGTGGGAGTGTGGAGCAAGGGGAAGTTAGGAAGCATTTGGGGGGCAATTTGGAGGGCATTGGGAACTACATAAGGTTGAGAATCACATCAAAAAGCAAGGGTTATTCTCAAGTTTGTCAAATGTTTGTGGTCTTCCTTAAATTGTAAAACACCACCACTGTCATCACAAATGAAACCAACAAGCTGACTCCGCACAGAAGAAAAAAAACCAAACCCAACAAAAACCCAAACCCCAAACCCACAACCTGTATTTGCATTATTCAGAAAGATGAAATAACCCTGAGTTCTTAGCCTGGCAAGGCATGAAAATACATTTCTTTCTTTACAGCACTCCTACCTGCTAACCAGAAGCCAAGAAGAACTTTTTCCTCCATACAGTGTGGTAATTTCAGCCACACACATTAGCTCTTGAAGGGGAAGAAGGTACTAAACTTATGTATCAGGACTAGTATTAAATTTTGTTACACCATTAAACACCGTCCAACTCCTTCCCTTATCCATCCTTCAATACCTTCAATACTGCACACTTGAACATATCCTGAACTGAAAGACTGTCCCCATGTTAATCATATACTTCAAAGCCTTAATCAGCTTTCCCAACAAAGCAGAAACACCATTTTAAACGCTCTGTCTCAGTGGGAGTCAAGGTTTGGGTGGGGGGGAGGAGACATGTGGGAAGTAAAAATGGGCAAGGTTGAAAGGCATAGGTACAACTTGTAACTGGGACTTCAAGGGGTGGATAAGCTTAACCAGTGATTTCCTGGTTTTTCTAACACTTGTGTTGATAGTATGTGCACTTCAGAAACCTGGCCCTGGCCCTTAGTTTCACAGAGCAGGGGAGAGAATGTGGAACAACAGCTGCACTTCAAAAGCCACATGGCTTTCAGAGTGTTTTGTTCCCCTTCACACGTTTTTATGCCAGAAGGGAACATATGGTCCGCTGTTTGGAAATTTCCCTGCCTAAATTTTTGTTTGATTAATTTCATCCAACTACTCCCAGTTACGAGCCCTCATAACACCCCAGACAGTTACACTCCTTCCTTTACATTTATACCCTTCAATTAGCTGTAGACTATGCGCCTTCTTAATCACCATATAGCTCTGCACATCTAGTCCTTTTCATCTTCTCTTGTCATCATCTTTCTGTGCTCTTTAATCATGTTCGTGGCTCTTTTCTGATTTCCCTCCAACTTCTTGATATTTTTGTCTGATCTTAAAGTGTCCATACCAGTATTTTCTCTGGGAGGTGTAGTGTTAATTCTGTATGGGGAATCAATTTCTCTTCAGACTCCTGTAGACGACCTATCTGAGCAGTTTCCAGCAGGCTAAAGAACCTGACCGGTGTCCTTGTTCCCTGCCTGGCCTATAACACTGCATGTCCATGATTTTGAAGCCTTGTGTGTCATCTTGTTACAAGTTCATGTTCAATTTCTCATTCACTTTTATTCCCCAAATGAAAGATGGCAGCGCAGGGAGCCTGCAGGACCCGGGATGCCCTTAGGTACATATCCTTCTGCAAGCAAGGAATTTCTGCACTGCAACAACTTGGTGCTGCATCAGCTGAACATGGTACACATGTAGGATCTGGTTGGCCCTTGACCTCACACATGCTGATTAAGTGGGGGTCCAAATCATGGGTTAGTTAAGCAGGAAGTCAGCTTGACCCATTCCCAACTCCAATGAACTAATGGTGTGCCGTCTCCTCATGGGCTGTTTGAGTGCAAGTCTCGTAATTTATACATTTTAAACAGTTAGTTTTTCTTCTCCTTCAGTAAATGGGTAACAGGAAACAGACAAAGCTCCTTAACTCTTCTTTAATCTTCCTCACTAGTGAAGTGAAAATCAAACAATAATTGTCTGGATGATCTCATTATTGTCAACAAAACTGAAACCTTGAAGTCCACATACACTGAAAGGATGATACATTAAACAAAAAAGGGAACTGTGCTTACATGTTGTTCAATAAATAAATAAGAGCTATAGAGAGATCCATGATGAATGAGCACCCTGGGAGGGCTTCAGCTTGTCAGAATTATACAGTGACATTAATCATAGCATAACAAGATTGCTGGAGGCTTCCAGTGTGAAGTCCTCATTATATCTTCAAAACAAGACAAAACAAAAAAGCAAAAATCCCCACAACTTCTGAGTCCCTCAAAATGGAATCTCAACTAACAGACTTTTTCATTGGAATACAAAACTCAAAATAAACCGTCCTTCATCACGTAAAGAATCACATAAGCAGTGGAGACCTGTCAATCCATTTGCAGCATCCAACCAGGCTGTTTCCACAGCGTTGGCGATCACTGGGCTTGTATTTCATCATGGCAAAGTATCCTTCAAGGGCTCTCAGCTCCATGAGCTCAGCTAAACTGTGTGATTACAGTACTGCAACCTCTCCCACTCAGGAGATATTTGCAAAGCAAGTTTGTCTCGTCAGGACATCTAAGTGTCATGTCAGCAATGCTTTCAGGGGAGTCACACCCCTTCAGCACTCAGAGAAAAGCTGCTGGAGGGCAAAATTCTACAGCACTGACTTGGGTCCAGAAGAACTCAAAGCTATGGGGACCAGAAAGCACCGTACTATTATCAAAGGGTTCAAATTTGCTTGGATAGCTATTTTTTTAATCTAAGAATTATATTGATGGGACCTCAGAATGCTGACCATATTACGAGTTATGATCCATTAAATTAATCTCCTTCAAATATAACATGCATGTATACTTGCCAAATGCAAGCACTTTAACAGACCTTTTCTAAGACAACCATAGACAGTTTTTGCTCTTGGCCAAAGCAAAAAACACCCCAGCCTTTGTTTAGCAAGTTACTCTGCTAGCAGATAGAAAACTAGGGGATAAAATCTTAATGTTTAAAGTCATATATTCAGATCTATTCAAATCTCAGAAATCATAAATATGAATTACTAATAAAAGAATGTTCTAAATGTTGAAGATTTTTGTGCTTTAAGTTTCTATAATATCTTGTGAAACTTTTTGAACAATTTCTAATTCTGTCCTAACCAGTTTGCTTACTTCAGTTGAGTTTATTTTGGGATTTTTGCTAATGGAATTTCCACAACAGTGAGCAGACACTGTTAATTGCCACTATTTTAGGTTCAAAGTAATATCACCCACACTACACATTTTATGTGTTATTTTGGGTTATTAAGACTGAGTTAAAAAATACAAAGCTATATTTCTGGAAAGAGAACTTAATTATACAAATAAGTGGATGGATTTTCAGGTATCCACTACATTTGGTGTTGAGCTGTTTTTAATGTCAAGTATATACTTAAGGATCTAGTGGGAGTGGAGTAGTACTGAAAAATCTGGTCCCAGTTATGGATGCTCAGAACATAAAAATCCTACCCCAGTAAAGACAAAGCCTTAAATGTCATTGATCTTTTTCTTTCCCGTTGAGCTCTAATCCTGCATCAGCAGAACAAAGAGTTAGTACTGCATGGTTGGGAAGTTAAATTTTCCTCCACACCTGCAGGTCATTCCTCCTGGGCTCCCCTCATTGATAGCCAAAAAGTTATTTGCTTGAAAAACTAATCATGTGGTGCAGCTGAGCTCCTTCGTTTCCAGAAGAAAGGCATCTGAAGATAGACTCTGTTTCACAAAGAATTCATGAGAGAGCTGGGTTGAATCAGTGGGATCAGCCTGCAGACTCAGGGCCATGATTTTGTTACTGTTTGTTTAGTCTAATTAAAAACATAAAATCGTTTAGGTTGGGAAGAACCTCTGAGACCATTGAGTCCGACTGCTAATCCAGCACTGCCGAGTCCACCTCTAAACCATACCACTGAGTGATACATCTACACATCTTTTAAATACCTCCAGGGACGGTGACTCCACCACTTCCCCGGGCAGCCTGTTCAGTTCTTGACAACCCTCTTTGTAAAGAAATTTTTCCTGATATCCAATCTAAACCTCCCCTGGTGCAATTTGAGACCATTTCCTTGTCCTGTCACTAGTTACTTGGGAAAATAGACTGACATCCAGCTGACTACAACCTCCTTTCAGGACATGTGTCTCAGGTAAAATTTTCGTACTTCCAACAGAATTATAACACACTGCAATTTGAAAGCCTCGGATGAAAAGTGTCATATAAATGCAAAGTGCTAAGAACACAGTAGGAGATTTGCATTTAAGAGAGAAAAAAATAGACTGATTCAAGAAGCATTTCTAGTAAGAAACAAGGTAACAATTTCTTAGAAGTCATCATTTAATGCAGGATGAACTGAAGAAAGCTCCTTTATAGTCATTCATGGTGAGTGATCAGCAGAGGACATAATGTCCTCTTATCAAAGTCTCCTTTGCAAGGAAGGACAAATTTATTAAACAAGACAGACAGACAGACAGGAAGAGCAATAGCTAGTGCTCACATCTCTGAGTCAAAGAGATTTGAAATACTAAATCCCTTTCTAGTCCATCTACCCACAGGTGGTTCTTCCCACAATAAAATGAATGGAAGCTGGGGGAGGGAACAAGAAAGGGACAGAAACTCTGCCAGCCCTTTGCAAAACACAGTGAATCCCTCCTCCTTACCCAAACGAGTGGTACAGAAGAAACACTGTGACTTGCAGCCCAGTTCCTCACTTTGATTAATAAAACATGGGGAGAAGCAGGAATTGCAGAGAATTCCATGAAGCAGTAAACAGCAATTTAGTGGTGATAGTATAGCAGCTACTACCCCACCCCCAGCACAGACTCAGATTTCAGTAAAACCAGCACTGTTTCAAGTCCACTGTTCCCTGAAGTCCCATTAAACCTTTCTGTGAGCTGGGTGAGTCCCAGTTGCTTGGATTTTCACATTAGATTATACACTGCAAGAACTGTGGCCTGTGCTGTTTCACATTCAGTCACTTGTTTCTTGCTGCTAAACCCACATCACAGGCTACAGCAATGCATCCCCAGTTCCTGTTGAAGCCGTGGCTCTGACCATGTCCTTGAAACATGGTTTGCTAACATTTATTCAACTTTATACAGTGCTGCTAGAAAAGCATTAATGGTTGAGGACTACAGTCTCAAAATAAATAGGTATTTATGGCTCAAAATACGAAAAATAATCAGATCATGGACCCAATAACTATATAACTCTGAATATTATCTAGAAGTACTTCCATAGATAAAATGGGCAAAAACAATCTTCAAAAAGTGAGGAAACAAAACCCCTTGCAGATTTTGGAAATATGCCTACAAAAAAAAAAAACCAACTAAACAAAAAAAAACAGCTCCAAAGAGCAAACGAAGACCCAGTTCTAAAGATTCAGCTTCATCCTGTCTCTCTCAAGACCTCACTGCAGCAAAGCCATTCTCTCTCCTCAGAGATCCCAAGCAATCCAAGCATGTGGAGGGAGAAATGGAAGTGGTGATCCCCCACCTCCTCAGGGCTGGACGGGAGCCCAGCCTCCCACACGTGCACGTCTTGGGAAGAGCCCTCAGCCTCTGCAGCCACTGGGACTGCTTTCACACCCAGATTCAACTTCATTTCTCCCACAGCAGGGAGGCAGCCTCAGAAGAAATTCATCTTTTGTAGAAACCACAAACCTAATCCTAGCTGTTGGTAAAATAATCTCCCTCCCGCCCCATCTCAGTCATCTCAACAGAGCTACCACTAACATATATATCCCAAGGATGTCTCTTTCAGCTCCTCAGCTGTGTGAAAAATTCCTCCCTCATGTATGTGATACCAATGGTGTTATGAAACACATACCTTTTGCCTTCTTTTTCTTTTCAGCTAATGGAATATATTAGCTTTAAAAGTTTCCACGGAGCAAGAGACTATTTTGCCCTCTTTCTTTCCTTGCTGAAAGGGTTAATGAATTGACAATATGGCTGTATTGGACAATAAATTAGTAGATAACTATCTCTCAATGATAAAATAATTTCAGTTTATCTGTTCTCCAGCAGCTTATGAAAATAAATTTCTTTACATACAGCATCAGAAGAAACAAATTGCAAACTAGCCGAAAAAGGCTAAGTTTAGTACACTTATTGCTTATCATTAAAACTAAGCTTGATGAACTGAGGCTCATTTCAAATCATATCAGGTGTAGCCCATCATTCACTGAAGGACAACGTTGTGAATTTTCTTCTCCAAGGCACCTCAACAGCAAAACAACATTGACTTTCTGCAGTAATTGCAGATAGAGTGCCTTAAAAATACACTGGAATAAGCTATTTTTTCATTATAGATGGAAACTTCCCCTTTAAGATGTTAGCTCTGTCCCCTCTGAGCCCAAACATGCATTGAGCTACAGCTCCATCTTTAAACCTGCCCTCATTCCAGGTCTCCAGGCAGGGCGTGGCTGCACGGGGGATGCAGGCAGCCCCCAGCCTCACCCCAAGCCCTACTCCCAGCCAAGCAGAACAATCACACTGATGGTGGAGCTCTCTGGCTGAGCAGAATTTAGTGGAATTCTGAAGGCCTTCAGTCCCCAAACCCTAATCCTAACCTGTTATCCCAGAATGGGTAATCTTAAAGGGTTGATTTGGTATTAAGATGAACCATTGTCTGTACTCAGTTAATCACAAAATATTCTCCACAACCTACTGAAGAATGAAAAGAAGAAATAGGAATCCTTCATCATAGACATCATTACAGAAATCCCTGCTGATGGTGCCTTACTTAGGTAAAGACTGTGAAAACTAAAATGTGATTCTGAAATCATATCATTCAAGAAATATTACTTCTAATCTGTTTTTGCCAAAAATCTCTTGCATTTCCACATTTGTCTTGGATCAATAGATATTTGCCAGGATTCTCTCAAAGGGTTATTTCCAGAAATAGCAACTAGTCCAAAAGACTTTTTCCTGAAGGGAACTGAGAGGACAATACCTAGACAAAACCATGCCATAACCTATTGGCAATTTGTGAATCAATAGATGAATCTGCTGCATGAACATCACTTTAAGCTTTACATGCCAATGAGTAACCTGATCACATGGAACAAAATTTTCTTTGGACAGCATGGATGGATTGATGTTGTAATACACTTTATAAAACAAATGAAGCTTTTTTTTTAAAGGATCTGAAAGTCCACACCATCTCCCAAGTCTCCGAATCTTTCCTGTAAAATAAAAACATGGTTCTGCCATAGTGCTCATATGTCTCATTTTGCTTTTTATATGAGCAGCTATTACTGTTCATCAAAAGTAATAATAATAATCTAGATTATATCTACATGCAATGGAGAGATGCATGCAGGCTCCTCGCCTTTTTTCTTCTCCAATCCATGTTTTTAGTTTCTTGCTTCAATTATCTTAACAGTTATGATCATCCAAACATTCAAGTAATAAAGGTCTTGCATATGGAGGAAACTTTCTCTCTGTATTTGGAAGTATGACAACCTCATCAATCAGAAAAAGGAGATAATAAACATCTTTGAAGAGTGTTTTAGAAGTTAGTGAAATATTTACAAATATAAATTTGAACTCCTGATCTTAAGGCTCTCATGTTACTCTAATTACACTGAAACTGGAGCTGCCTGTGTATACAAATATGTTTGGAGTGCATATAAATAAAATTACTTAAATTAAAATTGTTTCTGCATTCTTCCTGCCAAAGAAAAAAAAATTAAAATATAAAGCCTATTATATGGATCAGTAGTTAAGAATACTCAGATACAATAGTTAAATGTTGCCCAAAAATAAATTTTGGTTTTTTTCCCTACAGCACCTCAACCAAACCTCTAGTACCCATTTAGCATTGCTCAATATATTTCCATGGCTTCGTTTTTCCTTTAAAGCAGCCAAAGCAGTGGTCAAACACGCACATCTTCAAAGGTTATCCCTCTCTTACAGTTAAACACACAAATCAGCACTCAGGCAGGTTTGGCAGAGTAGTTACTGCACAGTGGGTCCAGTAATGGAATTTAGATGTCTTCACCGGGAGAAAAATTGCTGGAAAGTGAATTCAGATTCTGTAGGTCTTACAGGTAAAATCAGTTTATCCAAACAAATTCCCTGTGCCTATTATTGGTACAGCAGAGCTGAGGTGTCCAGGGCCCCACCTGGTACTCTGGCCTTTCCCTGACGTGCAGAAGGACACACAGAAGAGACACAGGAATAAATGAGCTTTGTACTGAGCCTGAAGCACTCAGAAGTAGAGAATCATGGCAAATAAGGCCGGAAAAAACCTCGAAAAGGCATTTAGTGTAGAGCACTAAACCTTACTCCCAGAGCACCCTCAATTATACTCTTGTTATTTCTGGCAGATATTTGTCTAAAGATGTCCAAAATGAAGCTTCAGCACCCCCCTGTGCATTAGCATTTTTTTAATCTTAACTATTTGAGACATTTAAAAAAAAAACCATTAAACCAGAAGTCATTTGACACAATCTAAGCTCATTATTTCCTTTCGTGTGCCTCACAGATGTGGAGGATAGATCATTCCATTCTGTTCACAGCTTTTGCACACTTGCATACTATGTCTTCCATCAGTCCTCTTTAAACAGAGAATCCTACTTCATTCGATCATTCCTCCTATTTGCAACACCTCTACTTATTCACCTTCCTTTCTGCTGGATTCTTTCCAATTTGTTCACACCTGTACAACTCTCCAGCCAAGGACAAAGGCATGATGACAAAGGCAGAAAGAACAAGCAACTTCTTATGCAATATAACCTTATGTGAGAGAAACATATCCCTGCCTCTTTTTCAGTGTGTGAACTACTGCAGACCCCCATACAGCTGCAATAACTATTATCCAGCTGATTGTTCCCATCCATTACTTGCACTGTATTTTGTGTGAGTCTGATAGAAGCACACTTTTTCTGAGAGAGGAAAATGTGGACATTTTTTCAGCCTGCAAACTCATTTTGTGTTCTAACACTCCATTCCCACCTCCTTGCAGCCACTCAGCACTGTACAGACAAAATATATACTTATTTTTTCATCCATACTCATCGATAATATGAGTGATACGATAATAGTGAACCACACTGGATGTCTATCAGATATTTGCAGAATCCCAACAGACATTTTGAGAGGAACTATCAGTGATTACTCTTCAAGTACCATTTTCCAGGTGATTTTGCACTCACCTTAGAGCTCCCTCCTGTGACTTCTGCAGCAAAGGCAACTTGTAAAGAAAGAGGACATCTTTAGTGCAGCTGTGTGATAGTTCTCACACAACTGTTAAAAAGTGCTTTGAAAGAGCAATAAACTTTCTAATCAAATTGTTTCAGTTCTCTGCTTCCTATTTCCTAGAGTAACCTATCTGCCTCCATGAAGTTATTAGTCACTCCTCCTCCTCATTAACTCCTGAAAATCACAGGTACTTATTCCTATTAAAAATAAGACATGGTTTATTACTCTCACATTTAGTAATGAAACATATTCACTCTGCTTATTGGTTGGGACTTTAGCATAAAAATAATAATGGATAAACAACAAATGGGGATAACCGTGGAACATTTTGAAAACAGGTTTTCCTTTAGCTAATTGATTGGTGTGCTCCCCCTCAAGGGAACCTGGAGGTGTCCTTGTGGGCCATGCTTCACGAAGTCGGTTGCACTCACGCTTGTAGGGTTTTATCCAGCTGTGGGACTTGAGGGCCAACTTAGAACTGAAGTTTCTAACTGAACACATTGTTTCTCATGATACCAACAGGCCATAAAAGAAATTCAAATTAAAAATACTGAAAATGTTCAGTTGAACAATTACAGTGCTTACATGACAGAAGACACTCCCCTCTCCTTCTGTTTTCTCTTTTTCTTTCTAGTATGGGAATTCTTTAAACAATAAGCACCATAGAAAGCCAGGTCTGCCTACTATGCTTTCCCTTGGAAATTAAAAGACAAGTGGCAAACCAGTTGATTTGAGGCATCTGAGAGATCTTACATGTAAAAAGCCTATTAACTGAGTTGGGAATTCTTTCCTGCCAAAATTGAGTCTGCCTCTATATTTGTACTTGCTTAGCAAAACACCACTGCAGTTGCCAAGTTCTGGCCTACTTCATGTGTGAGGTATTGTGTAAATTCTTTAATAGCTGATTTTGGTTACAGGCTCATGACTATTAAAACACGATGCAGAGGAGGGAGGTCATGGAACTGCTCAAAACCTGCTGAGTATGCCAAGGTTCTGGGGTGGGAAGTCTTGGTCGCAAATTTGAGACAGCTGAGGCTCGTGGATTCAGGTAGGTGCCCACTTAGCGAAGGGGGCAGCTCCAGGGAGCTCAGGGCAGCTATGCCAGTCCAGCACGCAGAATAAAACAGACAGAATGGACCTCTCTCCTTGCACCTCTCCTGCTTTTTCAGTGTCTGGGTACAGGAGCAGCTGCCTGCAGACAGGGGCTCCCAGGGGCAAGGAGAGGAACATCTGCTCCCACGACGTAAATACCAGCAGCCTGAGCTGCAATAAGTGATCACCACAACATGTACCAGCTGCAGATGTGAAATAAGCTCTGTGCACCAAACAGCCTTGCAGGGTCCCAGCTACACAGGAGTGCTCTAATGGTAACAGAAATATAAAGGCATTTCACTACGAGGGCTTGGAGAATGCTCATTGTTTGCAATCCACACCTACTCTCCCTTTCATTTAAAGCTGACAAAAACTCCCAGAGCCTCAGCTGTCCAAAAATGCCTGCAACAAAACCATGAAAGATAGTGCTTCAAAGCCCTGATATTTCTAAGACAAAAGACAAGCCAAAGCAATTCTTCCTTAAACAGAAGGGGGAAAAAATGAAGAAAACAGACATAAACCCTTCCTCTCCCTCCTTTTGCAGGTCCCCTTTAAACAGATCGTACCCTCCCCCTACAAAAGAAAAAAAAAAGTTGTTTAAACAAACAACAGATGCTGTCTAAACTAACTGCATGGTAAGAGCATACTAAAGACATATGCTGTCTTCTACCTAGCCATATGTCCTTCCCACACACATACTTTAGTTCCAACTTTGGTGCGGTTTTAGACAAACAGAACAAGGGTGCATGGAGAGGTTGTACTCAAGCAAGTTTTTAGAAAATCCCCTAGGATTTGTTTAATCAATGACAGACCCTAGAAAAGTAAACAGCACAAATAAAATGCTCCAGAAAACAGAAATTACCCGTAAGAATTAAAGAGATTTGTAAGTATAGACTGCATCTCTGATGAGGTGATGCAGCCACATAATTGTTGCTTTTAAGTCTGTCAGAATATAACATTAGATTATAAAATTATTTTCAAGACCATTGAAGGAATTTACAATGAAGTTTCTTCTTTTAATTTATAGTAACTTGGTATATTTGCCCTAAAAACCAGACTCTTAGCTTTCCCTTAGAAAGTATTGAATTCTACTTTGTTGCCCCTGGATTCCAAATGTAATGCTCCTTCCCAGATGATAAAGTCATATGTTGTCAAACATATAGCTTAACTGTACCAAAACTATTAGAGCTGGAAAACAGGGCTTGGAAAGTATCAGCAGTTGCACTTTGGCATAGAAAGCTGTTGCTTCTAAGTGTACACTCGGAGGATTAAGAAAAGATCAAGAGGTAAAAGATCACAGATCTGGCCAGCTGTTAGCATCTAACTCCAAAAAGGGGCCTCGCCCATCCTCTCCTCTGATTTTAGTGGAGAAGCTGCAGCAAGTCTGCAAGCTAAAACTCACTGTGGCTTGATGGATTTAAGCATTTCCCTTTCTGCGTTGCTGAATTAAACCTATAAACCTGAAAATTATTTTTAAATATCATCCAAACCTCACTGCATTTTCTCCACTATTAACTAACATGTAGGGTAACTTCAAATAATTGTTTTCTCCTCCATCCCATAACTTCCACTTATTCAAACCTTCAGTTCACACACTGAAGTTATTTTGGGGTGCTAGGTCCAGGGTACCCTTAGAAATGTTGTGACAACATCCTGATATTGCTACTTCTGTGCTCTATCGTGGTCCTGTCTGCAGGCTGGGGCGCTGCTCTAGGAAGCTCCTCTCCAGTAAATAGTATTTTTAAAGAAAAAATGCAAGAATGAAGTCACTCAGCAAGGTCAATGACAAACTGTTATCTCATATCTATACTTCACTGATTAAATTTTGTCAGGTGTTTCCTTGATTCTTTCTCTTTCCCTCCTCATCCCCTCACCCCAGTACCAACTACCACTAGAAGATACACAGCCTTCAAAACACACTGCGTGGCATGGAACTTTTATATGGTTAAGTTTTTGGTTAAATTAAAAAGAAGCAAATAAATTTTACTTTTGTAAGTACACAAATAAATTAAAATATTTGGATTCCCCTTACATCTTCATATACAATGCCTTTAATCTAAGTTTGTTCAATTCCATAGGATTTGTCTGCACTTTTCTGCTAAATTCATGGGCCGGGTCAGACTTCCTCTTTTCTTCTCTGTGAAAAGCAAGAGAAGACACCACCTGCCATCACTTCCAGAGATGAGCACTGCACTTGTTCTAACCTATAAAACTCTAAATATTTTGCCTGAAAGAAATCACACTGTTATAGTATAATGCCTAAATATAAAAGCTTATGAGGCAGATAGCTACTGTGGACAGATGGGTGGATAGATAACATGATTTTAGTGTATCTTCATCAATACCTCCACTAAGGCCTGGAGGGAAACTTGTCCCCAGGGAAACTGCTAGAGGAGAAATATCTTCTCAAAAGCTATTGGAAAAAAATGCTGTAATATATTTTCTCCTACAAAATATAACTGAAGTTGTGCATGAATGTAATTTCTTAAAGCTTTTAAGGACAGTGTTTTAAGGGAATTTGCATGAAAATTCATTAAAGTTTTACAGTCACACAACTAACAGCATTGCACCAAGCCCAGGCTAATAAAACATTCACTCCCACCACAGTCAGGCTCTCAGCACTCAAGAAGCCAAGTCAGGTTTATGTTTTGCCATTGGTTTGTAAGCACTCGGATTCTTTGAAATGCAGTATCTTATCTCTAGTAAAACAATGTCTCCTAAAAGAACAAAGGTTGCATCTCACATTTCTGTGTATGAAACCCTTCTCACAAACCACCTGCTTTGCCTGTCCGATCCTCTTTATGCTCCCAGCTGCAGCCTGCTGGCATCCAGGTTTCTGTAAATTCACATTTGTCAGCATGAATTTAGCAGGTTCCTCTGCCTGCACCACTGCTGACTCCCTTCAGGAGGAAAATTCCCTGGTGTGACACAGCAATAGCTGGGGACCAGTACAGTCACCCTGCTTACTTCAGGGGAACCAGTGGTTCCTTAGCCGAAGGCAGGTTTCAAATCCATTCAAAAGCCATCTGAGACTCACTCAAGAAACTGTATGCCTGGAGAATCATCATCCTTCAGCAGCTAGACCAGGAATGCGTGTCAATAAATCAGCCATGTGCTATCCTTTCAAGTGGGTACATTTTATGGCACCTCTGATGTCAGGAGCACTGCAGTTTGCAAGTGGATGAGTATCAACTTTACATGGGGGGTAATTCAGTGTTTACTTCCAGATAGCAAGCTAGCCTAAGGAAACAAAGGCGGGCATAATGCGTAAGTGGAATGTGATGGAGGTAAAAAAAGAGCTTGGTTAGGTGAATTTTCAAAAACCCAAATCTTCATCCGAGGTTTATAGTATCCCACTTGATAATTCTGCTGCCACACCTCCCTCTGTTTTCCAGTCATTAACATTCCAGCGGCTCATGCTAATTGAAAGTCATCACCACCTCTGGGTCTCACAAGAACAAAAGGTAACTCCTGGGTTAACAAAAGACTTCGTGTCTTATATCCTTCCACTCTATACTTCTGCACTGGCTGCACAGATCTACAAGAGAGGATATTATTGTCCAGCTGATCTGGTATGTAATGGTTATCTGCCACTACATTGTGAAAACCAACAGTACCTCCTGTAAAACAGTTAAATACAGGAGACTTGACTTTCAGACTTCAGAATGAGGCGCTCAACCCTGAGCTGTCAAAGTAAACTACTCAAAATCATAAAATAAAAAGTTGCAATTAGTGCTGAGATTTCAGATTTTGACTTACTGAGCAGGATCTGAGTGAACTTTCTTATTCAGTAATTAACAGATAAATAAAGAAGAGATCATCCAGGACCCTGAAAATGCTTACATAAATGCCCATATGGAAACAGAAAGGGAGAGCTGGATGATTAAAAAGAAAAAGAATAGCAGTAAGTTGTTAGGAGCCTTGATTCTACCATTAGTGATTTCATAGTCTCTACTGACTGTCAGGTAAAAGAAACCAACACACATGGATTCAAGAAACCAGATGGCTCTGAAGATGAAAGCAGAACTAACAGCTATGGGTAATTTTTACTATGTCCATTAGAGATCTTCTGAAGGCGAACAGGAGGAGGAAAGCAAGCTGGCCAAAATGTAGGACACCATATCAAAGTCATCCCAAATAATGACATTATTGTAGAGAAGCATAATTCTGGACATGCTAATGCTTCCATTTGTTATCTGTTTGTTCCTTTTGAAACTCTCACACATATGCTTCTACCCCTAGGAGAGGTCCTGAGAGCAATTCTGATACTCATGTCACTTGCTGTCATTCTACAAATATAATGTCTTTTTAGGAATTTGGTGAAGGTTTGAGAGAGACTGGAGTCTCAAGAAAGACCTGTGACCCCCAGCAATGCCACAGGTAAAGCATTCCACCCTTATTTTCAACAGTGTTCAGCATATTGACCCTTTTTTTTTAAAACTTCTTCAAGTCGGCCTCATGGTGCCACTTTCAGAAATTAAATCCCCAGTGGAGCCATAGTGAGGACATAAAATTCAGCTTAGTTTCCAGACTGCATGCCAGATCCCATGCAAATGAAAGTAAGATCAGAGCACCATAGGAAAACTCTCCTTGGTGCTCACGCTTTTGGTTGAATTTCCCTCGTAAAGTGGAAGATAATAATCCGTGACCTTGTGCAAGTACCAAAGATCATTTATTCAAGCATCTCCTTTAAAAGCACTTTATAAATAGTTAGCTTTGTGCACCACTCCCACGAGGAAGTTTCCACAAGGGAGGTTTCCACTCGTTAGTGTGTCTGAGCAGCATCAACCCCCCAGTGCCAGTGCTGGCTGCAGCTCCTGCTGGTAGCTTAGGTGTGGATGGAGACAAGTCACACTGCAATGGAGCTTCCTCCGAGACATTTCACTCTTCGCCAGGAAAACAGATGCTCGTGTTTTTATGCTTCTGTTAAAACGTTCTTTCAAGTTCTGCCTCCAGTGGCAAAGTTAAAAACAGAGGAAAAACATTTCTTCCTGTTTTAAAAATAACACAAAAAGCTGAAATTTCTTTTGAAGAGAGTAGTCCAGGAATCAGAGAAGCAGGGAACAAAGAGTCTAAGTTTCCATCAGAAGAAACCAAAGGAAATTTCTGCTTCCTAGAGTAGCACATCAAACATTTTGCAGGGTCATTCCAGCCATCCTGGAAGCCCGTCACACTCAACAGCACTTCTGAAATGAATAATATGAATACCAATAAAAATACATAATTTCTTCCTGTTGATGGCAAAAGATGGAGTTTATCAGTCAGGCCCACTCAACTTGTCTGCAAAAGAATAATATATTCTCACATTTGTCCTTATATGTGTTCTGTAAACAGAAAATGACAGAGCAGAACAGCAGCTGTTGGAGATTACAGCTTCTTGAAGAATATAAGTACAAGATGTAGGACGCCAGACAGATCATGTAGAAACAAATTTCATCCTCTCTAGAACATCTTATTTGTTCTTTACTGCCAACCAGTTGTTACCAAGGGCATAAGAATTCTCTTCCTCTCTCCCTGTCATGTATATGTAATATATATGAAAACAAAAAAAATATATATACAAACACACACACAGAGTCTGAATAAATGTAAATTATCTCAGTAGCAGCATTTAGGTACCCAACCACCTCTTATATTTTTCAGAAATCATCCACCAGGGCAGACAGGAGCAAAGGACTAGTTCTGGAACATCAACATTTTATTTTAACACATCACACAAAATCAAACCTCAAAAGAAGAAACAGCGTGTGGACAAAATTTTGAAATGAAAGTTTTTTCCACAGAATCTCTTCTGGATAATATTTAGAGAACCAAACAGAAAGTTATGAAGAAATCAGATGAGAAAATTGGCTGCACCTTCTCCAGATATTTCTGGCATACTTAAGCATCAAAAGTGTGTGGACACTATGAAGAGCAACACACCGATCATCTTTTCTTATTTTTAAAAATCAAACAAATTTCAAATTTATTAGTTTTCAAGAAAGGAAAAAAAACCCCACCAAATTTACACAGATATTTGGCCTCAAATGCTAGGGATTTTTGAAAAATGAAAGATTTCTCTGTCTTCCAATGTTGCCCTTATTATAAGAGTGTCATTCACTGTAAATTTTTCTCAGGTTAAATTTCAATTCAGTTATTTAATTGACAAATTTAATCACAAACAACTTTGCACACATGTGATTGAATCATATATACAGTAGAATAAATATGCAGGATGCATTCCAAATGTGTTGGCTCTGGTCCAGAAGCCAACGACTAAAGCAAATTTGAATTACCCACATGCTTTAAATTAAGCACTTGCTTAAGTGTCTGGAGAATTGAAACCATAATTTTTTTACTTTTCTCTCCACAAAGACTTTATAATATTGTCCTGGGATATTTAAGAATGAAGAAAAAATGAAGAGCAGTGATGTTAATACAGCTACACAGGAATAAGGTAGTGAGAACAA
Organism: Oreocharis arfaki; assembly: GCA_013398015.1. Classification (NCBI taxonomy): domain Eukaryota; kingdom Metazoa; phylum Chordata; class Aves; order Passeriformes; family Paramythiidae; genus Oreocharis; species Oreocharis arfaki. Next base: position 109,741 of record VZRR01001048.1, read on the forward strand.
GAAAAAAAATTTGAACTCCGTATAGCTTGAGTGTTTGAACTCTTTCTATTGTAGAAATGTACAGACTGTGAAAATCTTGACTGATAAGTTTGTATTCAATCATGGATTAAGGAAATACATTTTTCAGGATGTTACTATAGAGCCAAGAGACTGAAAGAAGCCTATATTCTAGCTCTCTAACAGAATCTTACAATGCTATATTTCAGACCAAGCTAAATAAAATATTCATTATTATTTGCCAAAGAATGTTTTATTCCCTTATAGTTCTGCTTTCTTCCTCCCCTCTTACTTTCCCCTTGTGCTTGAGGAGTTACAGTTCTATTTGGTATATTCTCAAACGTACAGTGCAGCACTATGCATGACACTAATTAAATAAAGAGTAAGCAAACATTACTGTAAAAAGGCAGAACCAAAACCAAAGCTTCGATGATACTGGAGCTGAAAAAAACTACTTCGAATTCCCTAGCAATGATACAACAATTCCCCAGCAACAATAGGGCATTTGCCAGTAAAAGTGGGCAATAGCTGTGAAGATGCAACAATTACGAAAATGTATTTCTTTTCATATGTCAAATGAATGCAAAAAAACCCTGATATCTTCCTCTGTTTGCATCTATAGTCAGGTCTGTTCTTTCTCCAGACAGGTCTCCGTGCCTTTTTGGGATGTAAAAATGAAGGAAAGTTATGATTCTAATTTAGTAATCTGTTGGAATTTGAGTTGATCTGATTTACTTTATCTTCAGTGAGTTTAAGGGCTTGATGCACTGATCTGGCTCCAAATGTAGATGCAAAAGTCTGAAACAGTTTACTGACACAGTTACTTTTGAAAGAAATGAATAGTTGCTCCCATTCTAAAACAATTATTTAGATAGTTCTCCTTCATCTTTTATTTCTCTCCATGTGGAATTTAACCTCTTTTGCACACAATGCAGAGCAGCATGACTAACTGATATAATGCATAGGAAATGACTTGTGGAGCTAAAGCAAACAGTTGATGTGCTTACAAGATAAGTGTCAGCTTGCGGAAATAGCAAATAACAATGACACAATTCCCTCCTCTCAAAGCATGTGCGCAGTGCAAAGACCTGCTGCTAATTTTCACTCAGCAAGGGGGGATGCCACTGGCCTTTTGTTACACAGAGAAGCCGGTGATGTCACTTGGCTTCGTGCTGGAGAGTCTGCTGCCTACCGGCCCACGAGGAGATTTTTCCCGGCTAAAAGTAGCACTCTGCCAGGCAGAATTTAATAATTCCCCATGAATCATTCCTCCAGGCTGTTATTTTGTTCATATGTATCAGAATTCATGGTTGAATGAAGTATTCTATGGAGTAAAATATCATTGGCATCAACAGGGGTTTTGCACTCTTTGGACTAATTCTCTGATTCCTTTACCAGTAAATGCCCTTATTAGGCATGGAAAAAGATGCCTTGGGTTTTATTTTTTAAAGCAATCCCAGGAATCTTGATAGTCCAATTTTCTTTATACAAGAATTTTAGATCAAAATATGCTTTGCATCAAAAAGTAAGATCATCACTTCCAACAGAACAAAATTAGGCATAGACAAAAAATGTTTTCCCAACTTTTATTTTTCTTTTCCTTTGAAAGCAATTTATTTTAACACTTCCTGCCAGGCAGCAAAGTGCAGACTTAGTAGCAAAGTCAAGGACAGAAAGGAAAGGCGAGGCTTTTTCTGTGCTAGCATTTGTTCTTTTTTAAGGGGATCAGCATAAACTTTACTCATACTGGCTTTTTCTATTCCCAGGATTTCCAGTTCAGCTTTCATGGAGGTTGTCAGAGGTTTCCCCATTTCCAGGGAACAACAATGAAATACAGTAATTGGATGTGGCAGTGCTACTCTGTGAGTTTATCCCAACTTGTCACTGCTGGCTACTGCTTCCCCTCATTAATTCCATCACACTGGCTGGTGGCCACTGGTTTGACATGTCCTGTCTGAGCAGAAATTATTGTTCTTCTCTCAGTGGCCAGCCCCTCATTCCTTATACACTTGGGCAGCTCTGCTGCAATCAGCAGGATTGCTCATATGCATCGGAGCTGGCAGGATCTGCCTGAGGATCCTTTAATAAGCCAACACGAAATAAGGGAGCATGTGGTAACTGAGCTCATGTCATTAGTCTGCATTGTCAGCTCTGTACTGGGTAATAGCATGTGTGGAGCTCCCTGTAGCCAGAAAATTGCATCCAGCCAAAAATGATCACAAAAAGAAGAGTTGTCATGGAGAGGTGACAAGCACATGACCAAGAGAGGAAAAAGATGGACCAAAAAAGTACAGCAGAATCCATGCTAATTCTTCCTGTACTGTTGACTACTGAATAGCAGAATACTTTGAAAATTACCATCAGAACTTTCATTGGGAGAAATCAACTCAGATGGCAAATCTGAAGAAATGCAGATCAGCAGAAAACAGAACAAAACAACTCAGGACTATCAGATTATAATGCCTGTTAACATCCACTTGCCCAAACACTCCTGGCACAGTACTAGTTCACACAGTCTCACACCAAAAAAGCCCCAGGAGCAGGATTGCCTTAACTCATATCCTTACACATCGTTTTTAGACAAAAAGGAGGGCAGCATGATACAGACCACCCCTGAGGAGCAGCAGCCTTTGGGGTGCAGTGTGTTTGAATTAAAGTGTTACCTTCAGATACTTATCAACTATGATTGAGAAAACTGGAATCAAGCATATCAATATTAGTAATAATTTATAAATATATACACACATGTAAACATTGATGTGTTAAATATTAAGGATGATTAGTAACCTTAGAAGGCTATTTTATGCATATGGATATTCTTTGATAAAATAAAATTTTAAATTCTCTTTGAAAAAAAGAAAAAACCACGAAAGTTTAACTTGCCATCTTAAAAAACAGGCAAGACTTTGTTTGGGCATTCAAATTATAATGATTGCTTTCAATGATGAGATCTGTTAAGCTATTATCATCAATTCAAATAATATTTGAGCATGTGTGGTTAAATCACAGATTCTCCTGGTTCTTCGACTGAACAATATGTTCATCTTTACTTTGCAATGTAAATGATCCTATTTTTGTAAAGTTTTTTGTATTCACCTCTAGAGGAAACTGGATTTTGATGATGAGTGAAACAGTGAGCCCTGTGTGGACTAAAAAGCACCTAAAAAGCAATGAGCTGCAAAAGGGTTACAGTCACTTGAAAACAGAAACTTAAGGGAAGAGATTTTCTCATCCCATAATCTTTAAGGGGCTTGTTGTTAGCACCTTTCTCTGGTTTTGAACCTGTAGGAAATATTGTATTTCTAAAACAGATTATGTCCCTTTTCTTCCCTCTATTTTATCTTTTTTTAAAAGCCCTCACCTTAAAAGTACATATACACCCAAATATTAGCAGATTTCTGTCCAGCTGAGATTGTCAGTCATCTCAGAATAAGCCTTTCAATGGGAAACACAAGTCCAAGGTTATTCACAGAAGTCTGCTTCTGCTGATAACCTGCTGCCTGCCTTTGCAGGGAATCCACTCCCTTTGACACCCCAGGTTCTAGGAATCTGCTAACCATCGAGGCTGCAAGGGTTCTTCAGGGCTGAAGGAAAATCTGCAAGCCATTTTCCTAACCTGGTGAGCCAGGTCAGTGAGACAATAAAAGAAAAAATGAAAGAAACTAAAATAAATAGCTTTTGACATCCAGTGCCATAAAAGTAAAATAGTTTAAAACTTGGCATCATATAGAAGTTAGCTAATTATAGTGGCGCCATTCATGATGTTATAATTAACTATATGTCTGCATTTCTATTATAAACTCCTATTTTCAGAGGTTTATGATACTGCTTTAAAAATTTGCTCCGGCCAGAGACTTGGCATGCTAAGTCTCACCCTGGAAGCAACCTTTTTCCCTCCAAATCTGAAGAAGAAATACCTGCTAGGTTTTTGTGGTAGTTTTTTTCTTGTTTGTTGTTGTTGGGTTTTGTTTTAAAGCTCATAATAAGGTAATAAAATTAACCACTCAGAAATAGTGTCCTTTATGCTCTCAGAGACTTCGGGGTTTTAAAACACAAATTTTGACCTATGCTGTGTGATTTAGTGATAAAGCCCCTCCCACAGCTCGTTTCTGGAAATGCTACTGTGCTGCACAAAGTCTAGGCCAGGGGCACATCTAAAAATTACACACTTCTAACAAGGACCTGCTGTTAGAACAACTCCTGCACTTACTTAAAACATCCTGACACCTCCTCATTCCCAAATGAGGCTCTTCTTTTTTCCCTCCCTCTTTTCTCCTGAAAGCTGTATGACTCCCAAAAAGCTGATCTTACAGGAATGGGATTGAGGTCCCTTTCTTGCATTCAGCAAACCCAGCAGCGATTCCTTAAGGAAAGTGAAGAAACACCCTGCAACAGGCAAAAACACAGATCACCTGGAAGTGGGCAGGCCAAAGAAAACCACACACACGGTGCTAAGGACTGTCTGCAGAACAGGGAAGTTTTCAGGCACAGTGGTTACTGGGACAGTCCGTCCCTGGGCTGATGAACTGCTCTGCAGTGGGGTGGCTCTCTGAGTGACTTTGGGGTGCTCGTTTGGTGACTCTTCCGATGTACGCATTATCTCCCTGAGATAAACACACTGAAGCCAAGCTGTTATGGAATGAAAGTCCACAGAGGTATGCAGAAATTTGATGTTTACCCTGAGATGAATAATCAGAGATTTTACCATGATTAAAGGAAACATGGCTCTGAGATTTGCAGAGTTGTAACTAAGGAATAAAATACTCTATACATCTGCTCCACAGTACTTATTCAAAACTACTTTTCTTTTCTTTTTTTTACATCTACTTGACATTTGAATTGGGTTTGCTTACTTATCTACATTTCTAACAGAATCTCTTAGGCCAAAAATTGGCCTCGTCACTAAAATCCTGATTGCCAACCATGTACTGGAAACTTCTATATGGTCTAGAGAAAGTAGTTTCCTCTCCCTGTTGCCACTTCGGAATGTTCTGTTCTTACTACTCTGCTGCTTTCCTCCAGCCTGGAGAAGATATTGTTTATACCCTTGACCCTCTCAGAATTCCTTTTGCAGATTTGTTTAGAGCCAAAATATTTGGAAATCAAAAGGAGAGTTTTAATTGCCTTATCAGTCAGACTGATGGGCTCTTTGTTCCAATGGGACACAAAAAGGTAGTTTCTTCCTTTCTCTGTTGAGTTGGTTATCCTTCCCTCAAAGTTCTATCTTTTGGGACATTGCTATCGATCCAAAATAATATGAAGAGACACTTTGTTTCCTTTGCAACAAAAAAGTGAATCACTACTTTTCCTCATCCTGCTTCCCCCCAAATACCATAACCCCGCTGTTAGTGTTTCTGCAGCCTTTGTCTGCATAACTATATCACACAGCTAAAACTTTCCTTCACAGAACATGCCCTTCAAATACTTTCCAGATTAAAAATTATGCTGGCTCTCTCCAAGAGGCCAAACATCATTTTTGAAATGCCATATGCACATTCTATACTAGCTCCAGTGGTGGTGGTCCCTCTACTGTGTCTCTCTGCTCTGTATCTCAGGATATAAGGTCTTACAAAAAACAGGTAAAGACATCTCTATGGCACAAAAACACAGAAAACACGAGAAGTCTGGAAGTAACACCATGGATATTTCATCCTTGACTAGAAAAGCTAGGGAGTAAATAAAATAAAAAAATAATTCACATGATATCTTTCTGTTTATAGTAACTATAATACAGCTGAGAGCACGTTCCTAAGAGCAAACATTTGTAAAATTATTGTGGCTAAAGCCCAGGTATCTGGTGACAACATTCGTGATGAAGTTGTTAGAATTCATAAACACACAAGTGCAGCCAAAGCTCTGACTGCACTGGGGACTCTTGCCAAGGCATAGAAGTTTTCTTTTCCTTGCTTGTAAGGTTATGGAGGGAATATAAACTGTGTGTTTGCACATGAATCATCGTGATTTCTAAGGATATCAAGGGGGCCCGCAGCAGAGCTTTTCTCTCTCAGGCTGCCAAGATTGCACATCCTTCCCAAGCCAGTCTCTGTAGAAGTTCGCGTGCTGGGCACAGGCTGAAACACTCTCTACCATGTTAGTGCAGCACAGCTTCCTGGAAAATACAACATAAGCCTCTAAGATGGCCCAGGTGTCTGAAAAGCTAAGGGATATGCTGCCCTATAAGGTCATGGTCAAGTCCACAATGTAGATTTAATCTGTGGATGCTCCAGGTGTGGAACCCCTGTGCAGTCACAGATATTTCCTGGGAGTGTCTGGACTTGAGGCAGACCTGCTGCACTGCTTCCAGCACCCAAGAGAACCCCACACCTGGGTAAGTGCCAGGAGGATTTATCAAACACAAATGACAAAAGAACTTGAATGCAAACTCTCCTCACACTTACAGTGGACATAACTACCACCCCCTGCTTCCCTGTCTCTGTATGCCAAGAGATACATAAATGAGGATGATGAAGGATTAGACTCCGTTCTTAATTAAGAATGTATATTAGAGTAGTTCCTCTGAAGTGAATGTAGTTATACTCTATTTATTTTGGTGTAAATAAAATCAGAATCTGACCGTTTGAAATGCAACACAGTAAAAGACTAAATTAAGTTTTCAATAAACACCAAGTCTCCTAGAATTATTTCAGTCAGTGACTGTCTAACCTGTGAATGACCCAGCCAAGTACTATTTTTCAGACATTAATGCAAACACATAACAGGCAACAAAAAGCAGCCAGCAGTAAAAATCTGTAGGGAAGATAACTATCTCCTCCTTTGTCTGAATTATTTTTCTTCCACTGTGATTTTATCTTTGCTGCACGCTACTTTTACAAAAAACATTTTGTAAACTATGTATAATAAAATGGAACAGATGAAAGGGTGTTTATATGAATTGTATTTGCATTTCTGCATGAGTTTGATATGTAATTCCAAGCATACCCAAACTACTGATAATTATATTTTAAATACAATTGGAGTTTAAATAGACATGCCCAGGAATATTTTCACAATGTATTTTCAGATGAAAATACCAATACATTAAAAAATTCAAAAGCCCAAAAATCAAATCTGGTCAAACAAGGAAGGAAAACAGAAGACAGGTAAGGAAATGAGAAGAAAATGTCTTCAAATGAGAAAATTCCCTTTTTCATTCAGATTTTTAAAAAGGGAGATTAAACTGACTTTATAACATTGAAAGTCTTCAAATGAAACTGGAACGTCTCAATAGACTCAGTCCAAATTTCTAGGAGATGTTACATTTGAATAATATTTAAATTAGCTTTTCACCTAGGAAAAATATTAAATCTTGAAAATTCTCCCGAGTTCAGGCAATCACAGTGTGCCCAGCAATACTGATAATCAGCTGCTCAGAACATCAATGCCACCACGCATTGCAGCACCAGCACTGGTCCACGCCTGAAGGGTTTTCTCAATACTTGGACAAGAGTTGGAATGCTTGGATAGAATTTCTGTTTTAAAGAAAATAGGATGGATTTTTCTTTAAAGCAAGATGATATTTCTATTTTTTCAAATTTTTTTACAAATCTAGACCTGACCTTTAATTTGAAATATTTTAATTGGAAGTATCGCTATGATGTAGTCCTAATCTAGAACTTTTATCCTTTTTTGATGCCTCAGAAATGTTAGTAATTGCACTACTTAAAAGTATATAATGAATAGACTAATCTTAGCAAAGTGGTTTAATTTTTTGTAGTGAGATTTTCTTAAGTGACCTTCAACGCTAATATAGACACGAAATCAATAATATCAGACAATTTAAAATTTACTTGTTTCTTTCCTAATGAGATTTTAGCACAAAATATCAGAACTGGTATTTAAATGAATATCCAGGATAGTTCCTAAGGAGATTTCAGAAAGCAGAAGATTTTTCAGATTTTCTGTTCTGCGAAAATTCCTCTTTATTGCAAGTCCTGTTGAAAAGTCACTTACTTCCCACAGGATGTAAAAACGACTCTAGTTTTCCTTGGGAAAGGCTCTGTGATAAGCTGTTCTTCTCTGTGACCACTGGCGCTGCCGTGTCCCAGCACTGTTAAATTCTTTGTGTGGGGAGCTGTCAGGGTGTCTCCTCAGGGAATTCAATAATTACGGGGAGTTTTCCCTGAGCCTTCATTTCTATCTCCCATGGAAAGAAATAAGGAAATAACAAATTCTGTAATTCCTTAAGATCCAGTGGCTTGGCTGCAGCGGGCATTACCTGAAGGCATTACCTTCTCACGCTTTAATTTAACAGCCACTCCATTTGATTTACATAATACTCAGTTAAAATGACAAGCGGTGCTTAGCGTCCCTGCCTGCAGCCTTGCAGCCCGGGCTGGCCCGAGCCCTGCCCTCCGAGCCAGCTGTGCCCGAGTGCCTCTGCAGCCACGGGCACGGGCACGGGCAGCAGCTGCTCCCCGCCCGGCACCTCCCGCTGCCGCCGGCACACCCGCGCGGGGCAGGGCAGGGCAGGGCAGGGCAGGGCAGGGCGCCAGCGCTCCGGCCGAGGGACAGAAGCTCGCCCGGGCCCGGCTGAGGCACAGACCCATCAGCCTCCAGCCGGGCGTGGGTTTAGCCTGTGGGTCTCTGCAGGAAAATCGCCCCGACTCTCGTTGCTCGGGTGTAGCGGGGCAGCAGCAGCCTCTGGAAGCCCTTGCGGGGTGATGTGGCAGAGAACGTGCGGCCGGGGCCGCTCGCAGCCTCCCGGGGCTGCTCGGGTGCGTACCTGGGCACCTGGGTACCTGGGCACCCGGACACCTGGGTACCTGGGCACCCGGCCACCCGGACACCTGGGCACCCGGACACCTGGGCACCCAGACGCCTGGGCACCTGCCCTGCAGGGACCACGCTGCCCCGCCAGCCCCAGCCCCAGCCCCAGCCCCCGACACAGCTGGTGCCGAGAGCGCTGCCGTGCTCCCACGTACAACCCGCTCTTCCTCCCTAGTGGCCATCTGCCATGGAAAGCAGCATTTGACACTAAAAAGATGTCATCTTGTCATCACGTCATCCCTGCAAGGCGGGTCACAGGGGCAAACATTAGGAGCATAAATTTGCTACTTACTCAGTGAAGAGAGGGGTGTGTGCAGTTCAGAGCGCCCAAATTTGAGGCCTGAAGTAGCACGACACACCAAAGGAGAACTTTGCCCCCCTACCTCCTGTTCTTTTCAACCTCTGCAGTGTTTAAAGAGCTGGCTACTTTCAAAAACAGATGCTGGATTGAAAAGCTGACATTACATTATGGGCATTTAAGCTAATAATCAGTGTTAGATAGTTGCATAGGGCTGGGCCGAGAATACACAAATTAGTTTTCTTTGCATCATTACAAACACTTCAAGAATATTTTTTGCCACGGCATTTAATCTTATTTTCAACCACAATTATTATGGCCTTGCTCCAAAAAAACCATAGTTCTCTCTGGGAAGCATATAATGAGCTCCCAAATCAGCATTCAAGCAATCTAGAAATTAAAACTTATTTAAGAATGAGCATTTAGAGTATTATTGAGGTGCTGTTCTTATTTCATACTACTTCAGCATCAGGGCTTGGCAAAAGCATCTAGTCAATTCAGTAGAAATCAGTGTAATGATTCCAATATTAACAAAAATGAACAACAGGGGATATGATTTGGAGATAGCAGCTGTCAATTTTGAAATACCATCTCTTGGCTTCTGTGCATTCCTGCTGTGTGTATGAGAAAGAGCTTCTTTCACGCATTTCCAGACCAGTTAGAAGTGTCTCCCAATATGGCTACAAGATAATGAGCCCAAGTCAGCTCTGACTGCTGTCTCACAGACAGGACAGGACATCTCTCTGCTTGCCATGGACTTTCTGGAGAATCCTCAGCTCTCAGGGAACAAGCAGAAAAGCAGTCAGAGCAAACAGCTTTACCTGTAGGCCTAGAGCTACGGCTGTAGTATATTAATGGTTGCCACAGAAAATACAGAGCTGATTATCTGCCATGAAACGAGAGGGCTGATTCTCCCCAGCTGTACACACTTCTGGCAGTGTAAAGAACGTGCCTCTTGCCTTTGCTGTCTGATCACACAAGGAAAATCTGCCTTACTTCTCTCTTCATCCTCTTCTGCACAACCATGACTGAGATTGGGTATATGATCAAGGAAAAAAGGTAGGAGCAGATTTATCACCTGGCTGACCTTGGCCATACTATCAGACATCAGTATGACTGCACAAACAAGAGAGTGCTGTGCTCACTTTGCCAATAAACAAACCCCTTCTAGCAGCTACAATCCCACCAGCACTGCTGGCAGGTACATTTTTGTCCAGAGAAACTCAATAAAATATACTCCCAATGACACACAACTGACTAAGCCAATAAGGTTTTACAATAATTACTTAGATAATCTGCTCCTTTTAGTGGCTCTAATGAGAAATGTTCACTTCTCAGAAGTATCCTTTTGCATTCTACAACAGGGATACAGGTTTTTGTAAAAAACCTCTACCATAGGATTTAGAACATTGTAACTATGTCAAAATGTTTGCCACCCATGTCAAAATTTACAAAGGCCTACACCATTCCTCACTTAGTAGTACCCTTAATGGCTGTGTTAGTCAGTAGCTGACGTTTGGTCCATTGTTTATGGTACCACTGAGGTTCTGACACAGATTGCAGGTTACAGACATCACATAAATGCACAAGTGGCACACGAATCACACCAATGACAAAACAGACATGTATATGAAGTTTTTTAGATTTGTCTTACTTGTCTGTTTTTAAAAGTTTCCCTCGCTTTTGAAAATCCAACCTTATTTCAGCCCTCCCCTCCATTCTGCGTTGATCCAGGTCACCTATAGCTTTTAGTCAGAAATTTGGAAATGCAGAGATAGTAGCAAAACCCAGCCACGTCCTGCCTTGTTTATGAGGAATCAGTGTTCTCCGCTTAAAGACAACTTTCATTAGGCATACACTTAGAGCTTATTGTAGACAGGGAATATTAAACAGTCAGATATTAGACTCTGGTTTGCTTATAAGTGTTCATAAAGGGTAGAGGAAGAAAAAGTAACAGTTTAATATAACTCTACAATTAGTTATACAGATGCAAAGCTGAAGAAGCTCAAGCAAAATCAGCAGAGATCTCCAGATCCAATGCCATGGCAGACAACTGCATTTGGCTCAGTTGCTTACAAGGCTCAGCAGTGGCTATCATCCTCATTCAGTCACACCAGCACAGCGAGCAGCACTTTAGAAAGAAGAGGATAACTCCTTAGTGGCACATCTGTTAGGTATAGATGGCATTCATCTGAGTAGCTTTGCCAATGGATGACATGCCAAGTCCTTTATACTAAAAGGCTTGTGCTTGATGTTAATCATTCGCTCTCTGCCAGTTAACATGTTTATCCTTCTAGGAAATACTTTGATCTATACTGGCACTTGAAATATAGCAACCAATTTTACTAGACTGGAAATGAACAAACAAGATCTTGTGTGAATTGCCAAATGGCACAGCAAAATGCAGGATGCATGTTACAAAGGGTTGCTTAGCAACTAGAAAAGGCCATGCACTCCATTTCACTATTTTGGTTTGAAATAGAAAATAAATGGCCTTATAATTGTTTGAAATACACAGAGAGCTAGAACGTAACACTGCTCTGGAGAAATCTATTTGTGAGGAGTGTGTGTCATGGGAGACAGAGAGACTGTGAACTCAACATTCAATAGGTAAGTGAAGGAGAAACTGCCTTTCAGATATTTTGCCTTAAAATGTAAATGTAACAGTAGTTTAAGTTCAGTGCATGTATTCTGCTATTCAACCAGGATTTAAAACAATTGTTTATTTTTACCTTTCATCTTCAAATGCTAAGAGGGTTAGTTTTTTTGCAAAGGCAACTATTAGCTCATCCTCCATTTGCATGCAAGGAAGTGGAAGTTTAGAGCAGTCGGTACTTTACCCATGCAAGCTGCCAAACCATTACTACATCACAGGCATCCTGAATCTAAGCAGTCTTAAAAAAAAACAAACCAACTTCTGCATGACATATCCTCCTTCCTCCATCTTACACAGCTCCCCTCATGCCCGGCAGACGGTCTTAAAAAGACAGATATAAATAATTGCCTAGCAATTCTTCATCTTCATACAGGAAAAAGAGAGGTGTCTAAAAACTCTGAGTCTCCCATACTTCAAAGCAGCTACTGTCTTTATTTTCCAATACGAGAAACTGAGGCAGAGACTAAAATGATTCTTGAAAATCACATGGGAAGCCTCTTGGCATTTGAGAGCAGAGTGTGGACACCTGACATTTATCTTAGTGGAACAGTCATCTCCTCTTCAACCAACATTCTTTTTATACAGAGATCTAAAGCAAGTACGAGCAGCCCACTGATATTCCTTGGCCAATAAAATCCCCCTGCAAACACCATCTCTGTGTTAGCTGCCAGCCCAGGCAATCCTGGTGCCGAAGCCAACACACCAGCCCTTGCTGCAGCTGCAGGAACCTGCCTAACTCGGTGGGAGTTGAGCGGGAAGAGCTCCGGCCCAGACAGGGCTCAGACCTCTGCAGCAGCGTGGTACAGCAGGGTGAGCTGAGCACAAAGGGGCAGCCACTGTCAGGAGGTGTCAGCTCCTTAATCTATGTAACATGTAAGCTGCAGCCAACAGCCTTCTGCACAATACCCCATGTGTCTGCTGAAAATGGCATTGCCCATAATTGCATTGTTTGCTTAGAAGGGACCCGAGATCCGGATCAAGTTCAACAAGATCTGTGTCATTCTAGTTAGTGCTGTTTTTCAAGCACACCCCTTCAGTGAACAGAAAGCCCTCTGAATCCATGACCAGGCTTTCAGGGCCAGATAACTGACTGTTTCGGTTTCTTTCAAGTTGTATCGCAGTAGACACACACAGTATCCTGGATACTGGACAGATTTAAAAGTGGGAAGAAAAGGTTCCAGCACACTGGCTTTAAAAGAGAGAACAAAGTAAGTGAGGATCAGAGGGAGGAAGGCGATCGCTATGACACTAAGACAATTAATCACTGCCAGATGTTAAGGGTCACACAGCACTGCATGCTGGGAAGATCAGCAGGGGTTCTTGGACAGGGAATAGAGGGAAAAAATAACCTGTCATGTCAGTGAACTAGTCAGGGGTTTAGGGTTCCTGTCGTTTAACTATTAGTGTGCTCTTAATAAAATGACAATGCATTGAAGAAGGGGAAGAAGATAGGGGAGTTGGCAGAAAAGAGGGAGTGACAGCTTAATAATCCCTGTCTGTCAAAAGCACTAAAAATACCATCCCAAATTCAATGTTCTTACTTTTGTAATGAACGCACCAGGGTTCCTGTTTGATTAATAGAACACTTGTTGACTGACAAGGACAAATGTGCACATGGTCTGAACACAGAGCTGTGCATAAATAATTTAAATTGCACTATGGCCAGAGCTCAGCTTGCACTGGGGGTTCTGTGACAAACCCCTATGTTTCAGCAGTTCGTAACTTGGCCCTAAAAGAATAGCTCAGAAATCTTGAACCCGAAGTTGGACCTGCAGGCTGGTTGCTTTCTTTGAAGTATGAAAAAGAAACCAATACCCTTTGGAAATCACAGACCTTTGTTGGTGTAGTGATGGTGGCATCTCTATTGGCTCCAGTTGTACACCTCTCACATTACAGCAAAAAGAAGATGGCTTTACACTGAATGAGGCAAACAAATTTGTGTTCATGCTAATTCCCACTTATCTCCATTAACAGCATTGCTAATGACAGTGGCAAATACCACAAAAATGGGGGAATGCTTGCTTTGAACTTTAGGAATAATTTTCAAAGGGAAGAGTTCAGACCGTTTTGTAAATGGACACTTAGTGGCAAATATTTCCTGCATTCCTTTGGGAGATGAATTTCACTTAGTCAAGCTGTTATCTGATGATACCCTTTTCCACAGAAAAATCTGCTTTTACCTCAAAAAGGAACATTTTCCACCAAAACTGACACATCTTTCTGTTCTTAAAACAATGTTTAAGAGCTCGTATATTTATGGTGTAATTATGCCACACCTCTGGGCCCCACACACAAACCTAATGGAAGGAACAAACAATTAGGACACTTGTAGATGTACTGAGTATCTCAGGTAAGACCTAACTTCAAAATTTGTATCAATCCTGTACAGGTATGACTGAATTCCCATATATCATATCAGTCAGAACTCATTTTTTTTTAACATTTTACTCACCTGATGTGAACATGCAAACATTTAGCTGTTTTGCCATTTTTTTCCCTGTCAAATCACAATAATTCTTAAAGTCATTATTCAGGCAGAAAAATAGCTATGCTTGTTTAAAGAGTTCATTACAATACGATCAGAACATGATGACAAACTGAATATATTATCAGATTAAAAACTATAACAGAATTTCCCCAAAGAGTCCACATAGTTTGTCTAATATCTGCTTTTCTTTCCAATCTGTTGGATCTTGTAATCTATCAGATGATTTTGGTGGCCTAAATTTGAACCCAGAGAAGTGCTGGTGAGCACACTGAACTTTCTTAGTGCCACAAAAGCTGAGATTTCTTTGGTACCCTTGAGGAGGCTTTAGCTTTGCAGAGTCAGGCTCTCAAGGCTTAAGAAAATAAGCATTAGTTTGTTGAATTTTTCTAAGTATTTTTTTCCCATATGTTGAGAGGGATTTTTTACAATTTATAACATGAATTTTATAAATAGCAAATTTGTATACATCACATTCCACAGATATATAGAACTGCTTATTTGCCCTCTTCCATATTAGATAATACTAAGAACTACGTAGGTAGTCCTCAAAATGCAACCACTTTTGACTTAAGTCTCCTTCAACCATCATAAGAAGCTATTGTTTATTCATTTCCTTGGCTCACTAGTTGGAGTTTCAAATTGCTCTTACAAATCTCCATAGATTAGGCAAGGCTTTATAGCAACTTCTACATTGCAGTCAAATTGTATAAGGAAAAGGGGTGCACAGCAGCAACTTTTGCAATTTGTTGCAATGACACAGTCAAGACGTATCATTCCTCTTCCTAGAACTGCCAATGAAGTACTTCAGGCAAAATTTGGCTTGGGCTTCTGTTGCCTCCTCTGTAAAACTGTACTGAGCTTTCCCTTGTTAATCACATGTGCATTCCAGTAGTGAGTGACATCACAGTATTGCACTATCCCGGAATGTTCCAGGAGAAAGGAGAGTCGACAGAGAAGTGTGTAACCAGCAGCTCACACCACAGGACTCCAGCAACACATCCTTCCTTCAAAACCTGCTGAGGCAGCGTTCTGCAGAAGGCAAGCATGGATTTCCATGCCCATCTGCACAGCAATTGTGTCTCACTAAGCAACCTCCACTGAAGGTAGTGTAAGAGTTTGAGTGATGCCACACATTAAGAGTTAACTTATCACAGAGCATAAGTTAACTCTTATAACTCGTATGACTTCAGAGCTTTAGTGTCTCCTTTATATCTACATTGATAGATCACAGCAGACAGAGTAGCTCTGCTGTGCAGCACAGAAACAAGCCCAGGAACTCGCTCTCCATCCCTCAGTTTAGTTTCCTCTTACCCTTTCTTGTTGCAGTCCACTGGTGTTGGAAGCACAACAGATGGTTGCTGCTACTTTGTGAGGCTTCTGTTTCCTGGCGGCCCATTGCTGTGTCACTGCAAGGGTGCTTCAAGGTGCAAGGAGGCTTGAGATGCTTTGAGAGATGAAGAAGCCACCTGAGGTACTGATGCACTGTCTGAATAAAAATAGACAAGCAGAACTGTTTACACTACAAGGCACTTTCTTGCAGCATCTTCAACACGCAATTTTACCTTGTGGGACTGTTTTTCAAGCAGCTAAAAAAGAAGGTAAAAGGAAAATAAATGTTGTATAAATCCAAGACAGCCTTTGTGTATATCATTTACCTCAAGAATTTCCAGCTTATAATGAAAGTGAGAGCAACTGAAGGCAACTAGACAGACAATACACAACATTGCACAGCTGTCCTGATGTTCCATCCACTTGGACTATATTTGCCACTTCATCATCCTGAGACATCTGGCAAATGACGAAAATACTTTTGTCTCTATGTTTTTATGGATATAACAGCTTGAACAAGATTAAAAGTAAAGTTTGCACCTTACAGAGATACATGCAATAGTCTGCATAACTGCACATGGGTTGTGTCAGGAGGGTATTTTCATACATAAAACTTCCTTTGCTCCACAGCACTTTCACACTTGAGTTTGTTTCATACTTTAGATCGTTCCCCTAAATGGCATTCCACAATACACTGCTAAACATTCTGCCGGATCAGTCATGCAATTACACATGTTTGTTCCACATGTGCCTACCAAAAATATCCAGAGCCTCCATAGAGCTTCCTTCTTTAAAGTAAATAGCAAGGAATAGACTGTTTTATTCCTCTCCAAAACTTTAGTCTCAGTAGGCAAAAAAGAATCTTAGTGCATGTGAAAAGCATGGGCAACAAAAAGGCACAAAACCTTTCTTACTGTTTAGCTTTTGTCATTTAAGCTATCAAACAAATAAAAACAGACTGGCTAGCAGCCAACTTGAATTGTAGTTAAATAAATTTCTATTACACTTATTCACTTTGGACAATGCAAAATAATTGATCAAAAGCAAAAAGCTCCCAGAATTTCTTTTTAATTTAAAGCTTATCTTGAGAAATACATTAACAATCTAAAACAAGCTACTTGTTTTGCTGTTCTAGGCAGAACAAGTCATCATTTTAATTCGTGACGATATATAAATAAGCCTATATTTCTAAATGTGGGAAAAGTTTTAAAATTGATGTTACCAAAGCACATCTCTTCTCTTCCAAAAGCAATGATTAGCATTTTAATTTTTCTTTGAAAGTATACAAATAGGCAGATATAATTTTACCTACAGTAGTATTAATTGTCAACTCTGCCCACTTATTTGCAGGCTCTATTCTCCACACAATACCAGTAGATTAATTATTCAGCTAGCAAATACGCAGGTGAGCTGTTTATTTTAATAACATTTCATTAACCCAGTGGGGTCTTGGGCTGAATGAAATGGCTTAGCTTTTCTTTGTGCATTGTAGCAGAATATGCACCTAAATTATCAATTATATTTGACCTCCAGCCTAAACTAGAGTAATGTGGCTGGCAGGAGGAGAGCTAACTTTAAAACCCAGCCAGATAGAGTGTTTTCTGACAGAGTTTCTGACTGAACAACACACATGTAGACAATTAGCCAGGTTTTAGAGGCTGGCCAAACTCAGAGAAGAGCTGGGAACATGTTCCTTAGTGTTTCTCATTAGAGACTGACTGAGAGGATTCCATGGGAGAAAGGCTGGTTCACGGCTGGCCTTTCATCTCAGGACCTGTGCATAATGTGCCCCAGATCCTGTGGGTGCGAGCTCGGTGCTGTAAGCGCAGTCTCCAGTGGAAGCTGATTTTCCCAGCGTGTGGTTCTGGGGCAGTGAAGGTGGCAGCCAGGGCATCAGGCAGGGCAGGGGTGGCCGGGGCTGGGGCAGGAGTGCAGGTCCTGGTGCTGCTGTTCCAGGCAGGGCTTTTCCCCACACAGCCCCTGCGGTGCTGCCTCGGCCCCTCTGCACACTTTGCACACAAAGAAGGTTACAGCACTTGGGAATCTGGGCCAGACTCCCTGACAAGAAATGTAGGCTCGCTCCCCTCACAAGAAAGAAAGACTAAGCCCCAACCCAATCTGATAACACTGCTTTAATTCACTACAGTGCTGTTGTTTCTCATCAGTCTCTCCAAGTACAGCTACAGCCACACCTCCCAGAGCATTGGAAGGGATTTGCATTGGAAGTACAGTCCACTTCAGCAGTTTGCATGGAATAATTGATATCCTGTTATTTTTCCAAATGCTTTAACAAGAGTTCAATGTGCATTAGTCTGTGCACATTCTCAAACATCTGTGGGGCAGTCAGATAAAACCCAGACATACTGATAAGATGGTCGAAAAGGAAGCATTAAATGCATAACTACAGAGTGTCTACCATGACCTGATAAGTTGATTTCTTCATACTCTCCACATACTCTCTCGAATTTTGCTGTTAAGCCAGGATTTCTCAGTCAGGGAAGCAAATCCACCTTCAACATCCAATTTCCCTGCAGTCTTTCTAAACCACAAACTAGTACAATTTATAGAGGAAAATATCTGCTGAGACACATTTTCTCAAAGGGAATATTTACTAGAGAATCCATCACTCTAATGACATCTTTTTAACCTCTATGTTTTAAACTTTTTGCTACAAGGATGTCTATTCGCATGAATTAGTAGAGCCTGTATTAGTCAGTAGCAGACCACCCCATATGGTTTTGTACAGAGAAAACACCTCAGATCTCATGTAAAGAGTATGAAAAGTTTGAATCTGTTTTATATATGTGCAAATTATTCCAGAAACAATTTTCTGCTTTCTACAGTAGACTTTGGCCTCTCAAAGATGCATTCTGTAAGCACCTTTGCACATGATGCTGAAGCAGAAAAATAAGTGAGATACTTACTTTCCTTTTGCTCTCATTTAATCTGATGACCCTTCCGCACTTAGTGGCCCCAGAGAAACCCCAAACTATCTTTTATTATTCTCCATGGCCACATTTTACCTCTCAAATATTTACTGCTCAGCTATACCTAATTGCCTTCAATGTTGCCTCCTGGAGAAGGAATGACTATCAGCCTCTTCAGATTGCTCTTCCCAATGCTGCTACACGAATTATATAGTTACAACTCTCCCACTACTTATTTTCTTACAGTTAAAACATCTGGAGCCAGTTACTAACATGAGAATCACAAAAGAAGGAAAGTTTCAAGCCTTTGTGGTTTCTGAGAAAAGTCACTCAAACATACCCTACAAGCCCACAAACCAGAAAATAAAGTTCTAATTTTATTTATTTAAAGTACCATTAATTTTCAGTACTCAGGGATGACAACACCATTTGGCTGATCCTCTGAGTGTGACCCTGATGCCCTGACTCCTGTAACGGACAGACAACGGGGTGTTTGGTCATGGGAGGAGCATTCTCCTGCGCCGGGGAGGAAGGACGCTGCTGACCAGCTTGAGGCCATGCTGCAGCAGGAAAGAGCAGTGGCACCCTGCACATGAGCAAGTATGACTTGAAAAGGCTGTATTTATTTCCCACTGTAATATACCTTTTGTTCCTACTTTCTAAGGCGCTCGCCCAAATGATCATGGGTACAATAATTAACAAATAAAAGAGTAGAACAAAAGCAAAATTCATGCTGCTGTCCAAGATTCACATGGTTTTGGAATCTTCTCAAAGATAAATTAACTATGTTTTTATAACGCATGAAAATTTCCAAGTAGTACACAACTAATGGTTTGTGAACCAATTTTACATTTTAAAGATACTTACAGATTTACATTTTGGTGTTGAAGATTTCTAAAAAGATGTGTTAGAGAAAACTTTTAAGAGACTACAAGTCATTTTGGTTTATGTGCAAGAATACCCCCGATAGAATAGGAATTCCTGGAACGCTTCAGAAACCTTTAATGTGCAGCCCTTGTCTTTCCCATTTTTGAAATCTTACTCACCTGAGTAGAATAACTGCCAGCTGATCCTCTCAGTCTGACAGGCTGTAACTTTCTGAGCCTGTCTTGGTCACAGAGGGCCAAGAAAAGCTGCCTTACATTGTCCTTCCCCTCTTGTTCCTCTGTTTCTCAACTTTTTCATCTTTCTTGTGAATTTAGAGAGCTTCCCACTTCTAAACTCTCAAGCTTTCAAAGTGTGACACATGAGTTTAACACACCTTGTTAACTTAATATTTCACAGAAAAGACTTTCCTTTGGAAATATTCTAGGTCAGCCTTACCACTACTGTGAGAAGTAATTTTTCTAAGGTCTTGATTCATTTAAGTACCAAGTATCCTCAAATTGTGACATCAGAATTAGACACTTCATGGTTTCCCACTGGAAGCGGATAAAAAAAAAAATCAGAGGCGGTTTTGGTCCACTTCCATCAATGGGAATTGTGAAGAGCCACAAAGGAGAAAATATTCCTAAAACAATAACGGAAATAGAGAAGGAAAAGCATGAAAGGGCTTCCAGTCATGCAGTGGATCTTGCTCCCTCGTGAACACACTCCGACGTTTTCTTCTTAACAAAGAACAAAAGCTGTTTTCTCTAAGGGAGAGGATAGAAAAAGGCTCAAGCTGAAGCTGGGTCAGGACTGGTTAGCACGGAGCTTCTGCTGGTTACAGCAGTTAAAGTCCAGTAAAAAGTCTCTCTTGCCTGTCCCCAGCCTACGCTCTCCCTTTGAAGTTCATCTTGTCCCTCCAAAGTGCTTCTCGCTGGGTGTCAGTCTTCTCTGAAGTTCCCTGTCCCAGTCAGCTCCCTGTCCAGTCCAGCTTTTATCCACACATCCCTACAGCTGTGCTGCTTTTCCTTTCCAAACCCCCAGTTGTAAAACTGTCCCCCCAAAAACCCGACCATTTAGGAAGAAACAGATAAGAATTTGATTTATAAATATTTTTTCCCACAGTTAATAATTAAGCTGTATCTGAATGGATCTTGGTTCCTGCCCCATTTGATGTCCTTGCTTTGAAGCAGTACTAGAGCCTCTGCATCACACAACTTTTCATATATTTTGAGACTTTGGGGGGGGTTTTAATTTTTTTTTCATCAACGTCTTCCTTTCAGACCTAGAAGTTGTAAAGAATTAAGGAAACACATATATTTAGATAGAGAGATAGATAGACATATACACATATATTTTATATATATATAAATGTGTATATTAAAAAAAAATTCTTTGACTGTCAAAGCTGGGATATATTTATCCTTTAGTGAACTCTGACAAATGATGGAATGCTAAAGCCACAGGTAAAGGTAATGCCGTCACAATTTACAGAAGTGAAAGTTAAGCCCAGATTGTTACTAAGATGCAGACTTTGCTGGCTTGATGAACAATATTATTTCGGGAACAGTGTACCACAGAGCTCCAACTTCTTGTATTGTTTCTACACTTGACATGTATGAGGACAGAAAAACTCTATTGCAAACTGGAGAGAAAGCCAGAATTTCAGAACTAGAGCAATCTGGAGATGCTCAGGATAAGATTTTAAAACAAACAACAGAAAAAGCAGCTTT
Organism: Oreocharis arfaki; assembly: GCA_013398015.1. Lineage (NCBI taxonomy): Eukaryota > Metazoa > Chordata > Aves > Passeriformes > Paramythiidae > Oreocharis > Oreocharis arfaki. Next base: position 130,802 of record VZRR01001048.1, read on the forward strand.
TCCAGAAGAATGCTTCCTCCCCCTCTTCCCTGTCCCACTCTCCTCTGTCTCCAGCAGAGCTAGCACCAGATGTTTCAGAAACCACACACTGGGCAGATACACAGGATCATCTGTCCCTTCTTCCATAAAGGTCTCATCCAAAGGGAAAAATTTAGACAACCTAGTTCAAAGAGCACGCCAGTAGCAGCAAGTAGCAAGCCTTCCATTTTAAATAGCTCTTACCCTTGAAAATAGAAATTTTAATGCAATAATTTATAAATTTCAAATCCAGGAAATTGGATCACAACCCTAGAGTAGTCTACAGGATATTTTTGTGATAAACACATTATTCTCAAGCAGTTCATACGTTTGTTATCTATGAACATGGCTAATGCACAAAGACTATTTTCTCAGAATTAAGATTACTACAAAACTAACACAAAATAAGCTCCTGGCAGGGAAGTAACATTTTATAGATTCAAGAAAAAAGTGAAACATTTTTGACACCAAAACAGAAGTGTTTCAGGATCCATTGTAACTGTTTTTCCTTTATGCAAATGCTTAAAAAAATGAAAATTTAATATCTTCAAATACATGTAATGGTAAATAGATATTCTAAAAATAAAATATTTACTCAGGATTAATAGTAACACTTAATAGAATGGATTTAGACATTGAAATCAAGATGAATAATTAAAAATGGGTTTGTTCCAAAATAAGATTAATGTATTGGTTACAGAGATATTTCCTTCTATGTGTAAATGTAACAGGCAATATTTTTTCTCTGATTTTGACTGCTTTTTTACTTCTAAAAGCAGCAACTGTAAAGGATTCCTGGTGATGGGTGCCAGGGTCACAAGCAAGGCTGAGGAGCAGAGGAGAGCAGTGCCCAGGACAGCACTGAGAGGGGCTGGGGGTTTGCAGCCCCTACTCCCCCCTATAACTGTGCAGTGTAAAACACCTCTTGGGTTGCTTTAAAGCATGCAGACAGCCAGGCCTGCCCTGCCTGGCCCAGGATCAAAGCACTGGAAAGGTGGCTCTGTGCCACTGCTCCCCCTGGCTCTGCTCAGCTTCACGAAGGCCAAACTCAGCACAGCTGAGAATCCATCCCAGCACGTTAATCATGGCTTGGGTGGAATTGCTGTCATACTGAAGTTTTCGTTTCCTCCACCTTTTAAAGCCTGACTTTTCCAAAAGAAGACAAGAGATACTTCATCAGTGTTGCAATGAAGCACCTCAGATTGGAAATGTCCTTCAGTTTGCAATTCTAGAAAGCAAGTGAAATTTGTAGAAGCCAACCACTTACTACATAGAAAATATTCACCAGTGGAATTATTTCAGATGTCACTTGACAGTCATGTAAACTCAGCACTGTGGAAGACAAAGTCCTAATCAAGCTGCTAAAAGCATTTTCTTATCAAGAAAAATGTACTGCAGTTAATATCAAATTTGATTTGCCAAAAGTGCAGGAAATTGAGTTAGGTGCTCACTCTGTCTGGTGCCAGTGGGGCTTCTGGCAGTACAGCCTGGCACCAGAGCCTTGGGGGTTTCTTTGTCCTCTCTTTTCCCTTCACATGGAGAGAGACAAAGGAAAAAAGAAATTACAGCCATTTCAATGTGATGAAACAGTCACAAGAAGAATTGTACATTCACAACAAACAAGTGTAGACATGGTATTAACAAAATTTCTTACACAGAATCAAATGCGTTTCACCACAGTAGAGATATAATTCAAACCTTTATTGCAGTCCAGCTGCAGTATCGAGTTCAAGAGAATTATAAGTCCTTTTTTATTAACTATGTTTAAATGGCATACAGAGCAGAGGCATACCACAGCTCTGGTGCTATCAGAGCCACAGCTCCATGTATTCTGGAAAACTAAAGACTCAATGGAAATAGATGCATATTTATAACAGTTATAAATGATATCAACATGGCATTATTTCGCTCCAGAAGTTGTTCCTAGGAGTTAGAGTCAGGGGCCACTGTCTCCCATGGACAAGATGAATTAAGATTGTGGGGTACACTGGGATGTGAGGGACCAAAAATGCATATGAGGTCAGAAAGACCAAGAAGACAAATGAAAATTCCCTGAACAATGATAAAATATTTTAGACAAGAAAAAGTTTGCTGGATTATGGAAATACATTCCTTCTGAATACTTTTTCCCCTTCAAACCCTAGCCATCTTTAACAGCCAGGTGACAGTTCTCACAAGAGAAGTTTTTCTTCCTCTCTGCTGTGATTTGATTTAGATCTCCTTTCCAGTGACAGACTGCCAGATTGTGTAAAGCCCAGAGATCTCTACAGCAGGCAGTCCACTAATGACTCAGAGTTTGTGGAAGATACAGAGAGGTATATGCAGAGAGCAAGGAGAGAGAGAATAGAAGAAGAAAGAATTAAGCATCCATCTCATTCTCCCATCAGAGAGGCCCCCCGAACCCCCAGGCAGGAGCCCTGCTGGGGCAGTGGGGAGCAGCATTATTCCTGCTGGGCTCCAGGCACTCCCAGTGGGTCAGTGCAGATATTCTATTGCCACTCCATCGATAAGTCACTATAAACTGTAACTATTAAAAAGTACAATGTATGGAAATGTGGTAGTGTTTTCAGTGATTTGTTTGAATAGCTTATATTCTTAGTCTGCAAAGTTTGAAAACTTTTTTTTAATAGGATGTTTCTTTTTTTCCCTTTTTTTTTTTTCAGTATCAGTTGCAAAACTCCCTAAAGTCATAGCCACATGTCAAAACCCTGACACCCACTTTTAATGATTTCCATTTCCATTCCAACCGTCTCATCCACTTAACTTCCTCATTGCTTGGCTACTGCTCCAGCACTCACGTCCACATTTTATCAGTGTTCTGTGGCTTTCAACGGAATAACTCCACAGTCACTCACACACTGTAATGCAACTTCTATCTTCATTGTGCTAAGTGGACTTTACTTCTTCAGCAGCAGTCAAAACAAAGAGGCAGTTAATTTTTTTTTTTTTCGATTATAGTTTTCCCCCTCAAAATAATTTACCTGTGTTCAATTCACATATAGAACTTAAAAATAAAATAATCTAGTTAATGGATCTTTGCTTTAGCAAAGAATAAGGGACTCTCACAGTGTGGGTATTTTGAGAAAAATACTTTCATGACATTCAGCTGAGTAGAACAGTCACAATTAATTTAAGTCAACTGTGCCAAAGCAATACTACGAAGTATTATTACTTCATAGGGGATGTTTGCAGTGGAGGATGAGTTATTGACTCAACAGGCCTAGCAGTCCTAACAGAGCTTGACCTGCATTTAGCCTGCACTACATACAGCCAAAAAAAATGAACTCCCATCCTGCAGTTCTCGCAGTATCTAACCACTTCCGAGGAAAGAGCTTTCCATTCCACTGTGTTGGTAAAGTGCAACCTACCAATGAATATCTTGCATTCATTATTATAATTAATAATTGTTGTTGGCATCTAGGAGTCCTTACCAGGACTAGGATCCTACTGCTGTGCTTTAGGAACATCTTGGAACAGGCAGCTCTGCCTTGCGTGACTCAGTTTACAAACTAGACAGAAGTGAGCAAATGAAATTAGATCCTCTTGCCAGGTTCATGCAGTTGAAACACAGAGTTCAGGCAGAGAAAATGACCACCATACAGGAATAGGCCAAAAAAACTTCCTCTAGATACTTACACCCACTCTTGGGAATAAATGTAACTTCAGGCCTCAAACCCAAGGAATCAATCACTTCAAGTGTGAATTGCTTGCTCCCAGGTTTTAAAGTAGGTAAGCACAAAATTCATTTCCTTTGCCACAAACAAAGACAAATTTCAGCACTCTTTGCTGTAGGAAGGTGAAAAGTAGATTAAAAATTTGTGTTTGTTTTGTTAAAGGATGCATGAACTCTTCTTTTGGGCCAAAGTATCTTTCAGGTCATTAGGACTATGTGTTTCTGGAGGAAAGTCTGCTTTCTGATGTTTCATACCATGTGTAGCTTTGGTCAAAATGATTCAGAACAAGGAAAGACACTGCACTTCTTTAAAGGAACGATGTTCAAAACGTTACCATTGAACCATCATTGTTACATATACAGCACAGCAGAGAACAAAGGGCATGCAGAAAAAGAATCAATCATTTCTTAGAGACTATTATGGGTTTTAACATACAGACTAGGGAGCTAGCAAACAAGTTACTGCCTTAGCCATAAGAGCAGATCACTGCCTGGAGAGCTGGAAGGACTGATTTTCTTTTTTCCTGAAAATATACCTAAATCAACCTTACTATATGGAAACTGAGTGCTGTAACCATATTCCACAAGGAAAATAAATCCTCACAGCACTCAGAAAAAGTGGTTTATGTACTATATTTTGAAATACTTAGAAATACGGCCACAGGACACCAGAAATATAGACCCAGTAAGATGGGTGCTGAAGAGAGCCAGGGGATGTATGGAAGAGCCATATTATCTTGCACATGAATTTCAGGATTTCACAATCTCAAAAATGTTTGTAACACAAAAAGTGTGTGCGTGTATGTGTGCTTGGAAGGCTGTGGAAGTATAGAAGGCTGTGAAAGTCTTAATTAGCCCAGGTTAGTCTCAGAGGTCACCCAAGAGAGACAAAACTAGTTTATAAAAAACCTCAACCAGAATAAAGAGCCCAAAGTTCCCATCAAAATAGCGCAGAGGAACATTTCTCATATCTGAAAGTATCTCAAAGGGGTCACAGGTGGGCAAACATGGAGGAGCCTAAAGAGCAAGGAGGAGACAGAAGTGACACCAGCTGAAGAGAGAAGGAAGAAAAGATATCAAATCCTTGATACTCTTTTGTGGCCCTGCCTTCCTTTTCACAAAAAAGGCATTTCTTCACAGTAAGAGGTTTAAAGAATTCTTTCAGAAATTCCACCTGGCCCTAAGGAGTCTGCTTCCTTGAAAACTCTCAAAGGCTGGCTATTTTTAATTTTCCTTCAGCTATTTCCATTTTTATCATTTTTATCTGCCTTCTGGATAGGAACATGCACTTGGCACAATTTGTCAGCTCTTACAAACTCTGAGTCTTGGAACCACGTTGTCCTCTACTCTGGACAGATTTACCAAGGGCCACTGAACACACACCAGCAGAGGATGGATGGTAGAACTAAAGTGAAATCTCACATAACTCAAGCTAACTACAAAGATCTACCATGCATGTCACCACTGCAGGGAATATTGTTGTCACATGGTCCCTGATGCCCAGTGATAACAAAGGATGTGTAAGAAGACTTCTATAAATGTTACGATACCTTCACATCTTTTTTTTTCTTGCTTTGGGAGACATGATCCCAATGGCTAAATAAAGACAGGAAAGATAACAACTCCTAACTGGAAGCTCATGCTGGATTCTGTCCTGTAGCTTTGCCTATTGTTTGTTATGGAGATGGGAACTGGGGCATTGTACTGCCCATGGAATTCATCCAACGAAATCCAAACAGTGAAGGCAGTAAAGAATATAGAATTAACTAATTTTTTCACCTCCATTTAGATATCCCACATGCCACAGAATGACGTGGTTACTTTTACAGTTATTCTAAGAGGCTGAGTTTTACATTTCCTGAGCCTGGTTTCTTTTTACTTATTCAGCTTCAGGTTAGTTTTTAACCACGCCCTGTTTGTCAGCTCCTACAGCCATCAGACCCACAGTAAAAACAAAAAAGGTCCTCCTAGCATCTGATCTATGCATTGAGAAGAAAGCAAAGATTGTGGCAGGGCTGTTCTGCAGTAGATTTTAAGAAGAACAAATTTTGGTTGAGCACATTTTGATACTATCTCCATGTCTGAGCCAAAAATCTCTTCCATCCATTTGGAGTCTTCCTGATGGTGTCAGGATCAATTCTACCATGTTACAGAGCAACTATGCACCATCATCTCTCCTTAACTGGAAACTGAAGAAAGATTTTAGTACTAACAGGATCTTACATAAGCCTTGTCTGAAGCACTGCAAAACTGTGCTTCAGGTGTATCTACAGCATAACGACACTAAGAAGTTAATGTTAAAGAAAGAAATTAATAAGTTTAAAAGTGTTCAAATTAATAATGCCTTTTATTTTTTTTCCATTACTTTTCTTAGGAGTTCTCAGCTTCAAAGTAAAATTCAACAGTACTTTTAATGTCTTTGTATTAAAGTACATTTGTTACCTATTAAGAATGACTGATCTATTTCAATAATGAAATGAGAAACGTTGACACACTCCTGGCAAAGAAAAAGTGTGGAAAAATAATTCCTGGATTACTGGATATCCCTTAGAAACTTTCAGCCAAATGTAAACTGAGAGAAAAAAGAGGAGTGAGGCCTGGTTTGAAAAAGGGTCTTCCATCAAGAATTACGAGGAGAATAAAAGCTAATAAATTGGTTGATAAACAGATGCTTGAGTTTAGACTTGGTAACTGTTCATTTTTCCTAGAACTGTAGTAAGGGTCAGATGCAGATGGATAGAATATGGGCTTCATTATAAAAATCATATCTATTTAATATATAGAATAATAAAAAAAGACAAGTCACATCTTTGCCTCTCCAGCAGAGTAAATAATCTTCACATACTCCTTTTTTCTGAGGCTGACATAAAGTCACCATATGGGTCATAATACAAACAGTATCTTCCACCTCTTTGTACCTGAGCAAATGACCTCCTTTCAAGATGAATTTTCCAGAAAGCAGGTAATTGAATTACTTGAGTGCTGATCCACTTCAAAGGTTGTTCTTTATAGGAAGTATAATCAGATTCTGATGCTTTGATCAAGGCAATCTATGATACCTGTTACTCAATCACAAACTCTACTATTTGCCATGAAGAGATAACTAATCAATTACAGAAATACATCTGCTCTGAGTAATGTTATTGATGACTTGACAGAAGGAATGCATAATTCAAAGAGTAAAACCCTTGGGAAAGCTGGCAGTGGCTGTGGACCAAGGAATTCAAATGAGACAGAGGGTGCCCAGCCTCAAGGTAAGTTGCTAACAATGAAATGGGAGTGTCTCCTCTGGCTTCGTTTTACATGGAAGACAGCAGTGAAAGGGAGGGTCTGCTGCCCACAGCTGGTTAGAAATATGGTCTGTCAAATCCTGGCACCTTCCCCTTCCCTGAGCAAGCCTGGCCAGTTTCACAGCAGAACCTGATTGTTTCAGCCATACCAGACTAAGGAAGCACTGGTTCTCTTCCAGAGAAGTTTATCCAAGGGCAGGGTTCATTCACCTGTCTTGTATGCCGTGCACAAACCTGTGTTTCTGAAGCTTCTGTCACCTTTTCTCAAAGGCCCATGATCTTCCAGACCTTTTCTAAACTCCTCAACACATTTTAAACACCTTTAAACACGTGAAATGGATGCATTGCTCCTTCGTGACACCAGCACTGGGATAATTAATATTTTAACTTTTCAGTGAGAAACAAACAAGTGGATTTGAGGATATTAGAGAATGGACAGAAAATATTCCAGAAACTTGGCAGTAATAAAGGATATGTATGACAGACCTAATTTTCTTGTTTGCTGTCTTTTAAATTAAGAAGGAAGGTAAAGTGAATTAAAAAGGAAATGCATAAATATGAAACCATTGAAAGCAAACACCCAACAGACCAATTATTAAACCTATGGAACTCACTGCAGAATTACAAACTTGAGTCAGAGATACGAATAAGAACGAAAAAGGAATTGGATATTTACACGACCATCATTACAAAATAAGTAGGTTATTGTTAGAAAGTATCCAAGTCCTCATCAGCCTGTTTATATGGCAACCCCTGTTGAAGGAAGGGTTACAGAGACAATTTCCCGGTAGGAATTGGTTGTTCTGCAAGGGCTCAGCCCTGTTCCATTAACATCAGAGGGCTTTCCTGTTGGGTTCAAATAATAGGACAATGTCATGAGATTATTTCTTGCAAAATCCTGTAATGTCTCTGACACTAAATTTGTTTGATAGCATGTTTGATTTTGTCTGCCAATTTTTGTACTGTGATATGAGCCACACTGATGTCAATATGGACCTCAGTTTATGTCTGACATCAATTGTTTGTAACATCTGCAACATACGTGCCTGTCTTGTTTTCTCTTTATCTCCACAAGAATTCACACAAACACCATAAAGTGTTTGATAGATGTAATTTCTCACAACCTGCCTAAATCCCTTCCAAAAACATGTTACATTTCTTATGTTGGAGACATTTCAAGTGAGAAATTAAAAGTGGTCCATATATCTAAAAATCCAATATAATAGCTCACATCCCTAGTTGTACTAGACTGCAGTCAAAGTAAAATTCAACTGTAATAATTACACCCATGTGTTAAAGACTCTCACTATTTTACTATGTGAGCATCTCAGAGCAGCTTTACAGTTCAGGCATACAGCAAATAAGTGTAATTAGCTAAATCCGAGAAATTAAAACCATCCTTGTTGAGTAGAGTGCCTTATAACCCTTGACTGAGTTAAACCCAGACACACAGGTGCCCTCCTTCTGTTCAGCAGCAGCGTGATTCACAAGAAAACATATACATATTTTTAAGCACAAAACCCCCCACAGCCACAACCTACAAGTGCTCTACAAATTCTAAAAGCAACTTGAGGATAACACAGGAAAGAATCTGAGGGGAATGTCTGAAGAGCTTAAGAATACCAAAACAAAGCACTGCAAAGGGAGTCATCTTTGCAATTTTATCTACCCTAAATAATTCAAGGACCAAAATACTTGTCAGTTAAAAACTTCTTTCCTATAGCCATTTAAAATGAAAGCAGCTTTTTTGTTCTTCTTCTTCACTAAACTCAGCTGAATTAGGTCGAATTTTAAGATTATATTCCATTGCTTTGCTTTTGCTCAGTGCTTCAATGGCCAGTCACAAGCAGACTTTATCCACTGCAAGCAGGACCAGAGCTGACTGGGAAGAGATGAACTTAGCCTTTAGAATGCAATCTCCTCCCATTTTGGCCTTGAACTGTAAGCATTCAGAGAAGACAGAAGAATAAAGCACCTGAGGTCTGGATAAAATTTTGCTGAATCACTCAGGTGAGCAGCTCAGCCAAATCTGGAACCTCCTGCTGTGAAAGGCTGCAGATCTTTAGTGGAGGGTAACTCTCACAAAGTGTTACAGCAGCTGAAATTCAGTGGCAATAATAACTGTCCTCAGGCTTTTAAGCAACCCAGAGATGCATGTGCACCTCTTATTCTTTCTCATATTTTGCATCTATGTGAAGCTGTTTATTTTATTACCTTTTATTTCCAAGATGAAGGAAAGATGTAGTCCACGCACAGAATTAACAAAATTAAGAGGGGAGGGGGAAGCACAAGTCATTTGAATTCAGTTTTTATGCAGCATGCCAAAATAGGGTGAAGATAAAAGTGATAGCAGTGCACTGAATGAATTGTAAGGTTTGTTTTCATCTTTCTTATTGAACAGATTCCTGCAGTTTACTTTTTTGAGCATCTTACAGCATCTTTGGATCTACCAACAAAGAAATTCCTTTTGCACACAGCATGTGGTCAAATGAAGATTCTGTTCAAAGTGACATGAAATCAGAAATATTGGCTATATAACAGGTATTGTCTTTTTCTTTACCTCTGTTCTTCATTGTCAGTAGTCGCCATAACTGAAGAGACACACTCACAAAGAAGTAAGAAATCTTCAAAGTGGGCAACAGATGCTTTATTAGAAGGCAAACCTCTCTCTTTTCTCTATTCATTTTATCCTAACACCAGCAGGTTTCCAAGGGGGAGAAAAAGCAGCTTTGAACTTTTTTTTCCCTTCCAACTGCTGTATTTTTTAAAAAAGGTTCTAATTTCAAATGCTTTAGTGAAGTCTGACTTAGTGCTCTTATGCTACAAAACACTTAATGCTTCAATAGTAGGATCACTATGAGTTCCCCTTTATATTTGCATTTTTCTCAGATTATTAATTGGACAGACAAGTCCCAGTTATTGGTACTTCAGAATTCTGCTCCTCCAGGACCCAAACAATGCTCATCATGGGTGGTAGGGAGCTATGGGGGACCTTTGACCTGAATAGCCTGGGAACAGTTCATGGATTTGTTCCAGTGCCCTATATGAAAACTGTTTTTACCTCCACATGCATATGAAACTTGTGATGTTATCACCTTAAAAGGACTTACTACACTAGTGAGGAGTCAGGCCAACCTCTTAATTGAAGTCAGTGGGAGTTTTGCTCAATCACCGAATACCAAATTGAACCCAAAGGAAAGCAGCAGCCAGACCAGAAGCAAGGGCAAACCAGCCTCGATGCACAGAAACCCATCTGCATCCTGCCTCGGAGCTCCAGAGGCCAGTGTCACGTGGCCGACGAAACAGCATCCCTGGAGCCCTGCTTCTCATAAACGTTTCATCACACTGTGCTCAACCTTGGAGCTGTTCACTGTAGTCATTGCATGAAAAAATAGCAGGACTAGCACATTCTTATATTCCATATCAATGAACAGGGATGAATAGGCATAAATAGGGCTTAATGCCTATTTATGAGACTGTGTAGGAGCCACGGGGACAGGAAGTACATCAGCATTGTGTATATTCTCTCCATGGAAGCACATTAACTGCCATTCAACACAGAAGTTTTGTTTAGTCCAGCAAGAGTATCAAAGTAACAGCTGACTAACCAGGACCCAGGGACATGAAAAAAGATGAGATGTCAGAAAAAGACTGCAGTCAGCAGGGAGAGTAACTAGAATATAATTTTGTGTAGCACATCACGTTTGATGTCACTCAAAAACTGCATTGTGAATGAACATTTTATTTAATTAGTACTCGGTCAAATTATATATTCTGTTCAATTGCCGATCAACAACTCAACCTCAGATATTATTCTCCATCTGAACAGCTCAACATGTTCAGCATCAAAACAGGGTGTTCTTGAGCTCTGGTTCTAAGATTAATGGACTCTATAGGGAACCAGAAGCAATGAGATACCAGTCTGAGAAACCAGTGAGCTGTTTATCTTCCAAAGGCATTCAGTAATTCTGAAGTCTGGCTTCTGTCATTTTTTTAGCTCCTAACCTGTACCTCAGAAGGTAATGATCTGTTCAAATTCTCTTGGGCACCTCTCTCTTTCATTCCTTCTTTTCTATTTTCAGAGAAATGGACAAAGCACCTCTTGGTGATTTTTTTAATGTATTTTAGGTAGGAGCACAGTTAGAGACCAGCCTTTCCTACATTGTACTTAACATTCTCTTGCTTTCCAAAAGCACAACTAGTCTGATGTTTTAATTAAAAACTACAGTTTAAACTACCAACTTCTGCCTGCAGAAGAACTAATTAGAAGTGGTAACTTGTAGAAATCTGTACAATGGTTATGCGCAGCAAATCCGGGATTCTTTGTAAAACCATCACCTGATAAACTAATAGTCCATTTGCATTGTTCTGTGTCTACTGAATTAAAGTAGAAGGGGGCACTGTAATATGACAATGCCTGTCCTACACATTTGTTTTATTACCCAAAAGCTGAATTTCTTCTCTGCGAAGAAGCTGTAAGAGTGACAACTTAAAACCTACAATGTATAAAACGTAGAATTAATACTTTCACATCATCATTTTTACATTTTCCCCAGAACACTGAAGTATCTACCTCAGAGGAGCAGGATTTCTGTTTTATTCTATGTGTCTTAATGCTCATGAGAAAGAAATTAAGCTGTCAGTGTTTATGGCTGTTAATTCACATTTTGTGTATTAAACTTTGCACAAATATATCAGAAATAATACAACAACCACACAAAATTAAGGAGGCGCATGAAAGAAAGAAAATTATTTATCGAATGGGACCATGCCTTTTGCTACTGAAAAAATACATGTATTGAAAGGTATCTTTCGAAAGAAACCAATGAACTTGTAAAGTTAAAGTCAGGAAAGCAGGATTACATGAGGAAAACAATAATGGGGAGAAGGTCAGGAAAGATTCAGAGAGTACATTACCAAAGAATAAAGCTATTGTGTAGATGAACTGGATTAAATTAACCTCCAACACTAGGCCTCATTCAGAATAGAAAGTAAAAAGTAACAATTTTGAAAGGGTGGAAGTGACCTAAGTGTGCAGAAATTGCTGACATTACTTTATAAAATAGGATATTGTGGCTTGTATCTAAATACGTGACTGCAATCCAAGGTTCTGCTAAACACTGAGCTTTGACCCTGTTTGCATGGCCAGGGGTGGCTCAAGAGGGAGCACGAGGCAGTTGTAAGTGGAGGAGGCTGTTGCAGACTCCAGTTCCTCTCTTTCTGAACATTAAGTTCTGTGTGCTTTCCTGTCCCTACATCTCTACATTTCTACTGAAGGAAAGTTTATTTAGAAAAGATTTTTATTAGAGCAGATTATCACAACTGGGGGGGGGAAGGCCGTTTTTACTCACCTGTCACCAGCAGGCTCAGAAATTAGTTGTTCTTACCACACTATTCAAAGCAAGTTTGACAAAATATAGCAGCAGCTGTTGCTGGAGCAGTGGTCAGTGCTGGTCCTACCCCAGAGGGCAGAGCAAAGGAGAACTCAGGCAATCACAGATACATTCAGTGAGAGCTGGGGAGGAAGGAGAATAAAATGTAAAGCAGTCATTATGCAACTCACTGTGAAACATAGTGAAATTGCTGAACTGCTCTAACAGTTCAATAATTCCTCCTGGTGAAGAGGAAATAATATGGAATAAATTTTAGAAAGTAAGTCTTGAATGACAACAAAGGAGGAAATGCTCAAGCTGCAAGATAAATATGCAGCAAGCAGAAAAACTAATTTAGCTGGAATCTGAAAAAAAAGAACCATTATGGCAAATAAATTAAATCCTAGATCTAGTAAATGGAATGGTTTGGTTTGTTTGGGATTTTTGTTTGGGTTCTGTTTTGCAAGCCAACTTCAGAAAGACCAGTGTTTTACTGGTCTATTATTATTTACTCACATAAAAGAAGCTACAAAATCTCTAATATATGGAAGTGATAGGGACCTTATGTTAAAGCCCAGCTATAAGCATTCTGCTTCCTGAATTGCTATGCTTTAGCACTGAGTGAGTTTCCAAGAGGCACGCACAGGGCAAGAATTTACTCAGACAATAGGACTGTTCACTTCGGAATTCGTCTTTCACCAGAAGTCTCCCAGTTAAAGGATGTTTCTGTTCTCATCTCTAAATGCATGGGCAAAAGCCACTCTCGTATACAGAGAGAGAGAAGGGACACAGACTACTACAGATACGATCACTGATGAAGTTCAGCCCCCAGGCAACTACTTCATACTGGCAGATGTCCTCTTAGGACTGCCCAGGGTACTGTACAACCTCTTACAGTTTTATCTGAAGGCTAGGGTTTGGAAGCACCCAAGTAGTAAAGCATTAGCCCTGAAATGCTAAAACTTCCAGGGGAATAACATTTGAAGAAGGACAGAGGCATTTTTCATCTGGTATCCACTGCTGAGAGCAACCTTTTAGCTTGGCGCTGGGGTCTAAGATCCTGAGAAAGATAGGCCCTTGCACTTATATGATCATCACCTATATCAAACAACTCAAACAAAAAAGAACATCTCTCATGTAAATCTCTTCAGAAAATGAATAGAAAGACCTGAAAAGGTTAAAGGCTACAGCGTTTAGAGCTTTTATTCATACCAAGGAAAAAAAAGGAGACAGTGTTCAAAAGTTTTATTCTTAGGCCATTTTCAACAGTTCCCTTTTAAAAAATCCTACTTTTATGAGAACACTCTCACCTTATTCAGAAGGCTCGAAAATAGTTTCTTTTTCTTTCCCTCTATGCATGCCTGTGTGTGTCTGAGAATAACAGCAAGAGTGTAAATCTTTCACTTGTTATGTACTCCCTTACGACAAATACCATCTGAAGAGCCAGAGGAGTCCATTTAAGCTCTGTTCTGTTTCCGATTTAAGCATCCCCTGACATCCCCTCTCAATTAGACTGTCACTTCAAGTATTAGCATAATTGTTATGAGATACTCAGCACAGGCTGCTCTATATGTATGTTAAAACGTGCAACAGAAAACCACACACATTTGTGGTGTGTGTATATCACACTCGCACATACATACACGTTCCATGTTAATACATATAAACACCTAATCAAATAGTCCAGGCAACTTTTCTACACCTGAAGATGTATACTTACCCACACAAAACCATATTTTATTTCGTTGCATCCTGAAATTTTTTCAGTGAGTTGCTGCTCTGGAAATATATATTTCAACAGAGCCACTTAAAAAAGAAAAGTAACCCACATATCTCAAGACGAAACAACAATATACCTCCAAGAACACCCATGGAGAATTTGCTCATTTTTGTGGATTCCCCTTTTTCTGATATTGTGGGCACTTTAGCATCCTTGCTACTACGAGGGCCCTTTGATCTCTACAACTTGGTGCCACAAGATTTGCCCTCTGTATGTTGTGAGAACTTAAAAAGGATTGTTTAAGGAGGGCAGCTCCTGTGTAATTGCACATTAGCCATACTTAGAACGATTATGGCTTTCCTGACATCAGAATGATGGGTTATTAGCAGTGTTTTAAGGTTTCTTAGCTGGGAACATCGCAATTCTTCTCTGGACGGCCAGAAGAGTTGAGTCTATAGCAAAGATGAGGAAAAAGTAGGTTCACTTCCGTATTACTTAAATCGAGACTGTTGGTCATGGGGTTTGTGCAGGGGGAAAATGCTCACTCCCTTCTCTCTGCTACACCTGCTTTTGTTGTATTGTACCAATACAGGTTCTGGGTCTTTCCTGCACTGAGGACTCGGTGACAGGAACATGTCAGAAAGCACAACACAAATGTCATCCAAGACACAGTAATAATCCTGTCATTATGATAAACCCTTCTATATTAAAAAAAAAAGCTTTGACCATTACAGGTGTCAGTCTTGCTTATTCTTTTCCTCTTTCTAATATTTCAGTCCTTCTACTAAAGCTGAAATTTCACTGAAAGTGTAAAAATGAAAGATCTTTTTTCTTACTTCCTTTAAATCTTGGTGATTAGCAAGCTGTCTGGGAAGCAGTATTTCCAGAAACTACACAATAGTTTGGACTTTAAAAAATTACTTTTATTATTATGATGAGGCCTGAAAATTGAAGTTCTTTCACATACTTTCTCCATAATATCTCAGGTAACATACCCACGTGCATGATAGATGATGTATTACCCTTGTAGCATAAAACTGCTGTTATCAATATTCCAAATGCTATTTAGCCTCAAAGATAAATCACACAAATTATGCACGACTTCACTGTGTTAACTACTACATACATAGATGATTTCAGTCTGCTACATTTTCAAAATTAAAAAAAAAATTATTTAAATTCCTTTGTAGTACTCTACTGAATAAACATTATTCTTCTTATCCCAGACCTGGGTATTGTCCAGTAATTAATTTCCATAACGGTTGAATTGGAAGGAATCGGAACTCAGAAAAAAAGATCGATATCAATTGACTGATGAGTTTTTACCTATTCTCTTCAATTTAAGTCAAAGAGACTTTTTGATCACTACCAAATTTCTAAAAGAAATATGATTTCAATGTTAAGACTAATGAGACTAGTTTAATCTCATCCCTATAAACAAATCAGCTTAAGCCTAATGAAATCTTATTTTTGTACATTAATGTACAAAGGAAACAGTTCAGGGTAAACAGACTTGTAGTATACATTGTTTAGAGACTATTGACTTTCGAATTAGCCTGCTTTTCAAACATTTCACGTCAAAAATATAGTCAAAATGCAAATGTAGCATAAACGGCTCTATAATAAATGCTCATTCAACATTTATTCTTTCTCAAATCATCTTTTAAAGCTCTTTCATGCTAATGTCTAGAAGATGTGACATTAGAAAAATTGCTTTGACATGCTAAGGGGCTCCAAGATTAACAAAAAGAGAAAGAACAAGATAAAGCTTTCAAAAGACCTATTTCAGAGGAATTATTACTTCCTTTGAAAGTCTTCCAAGGTTGCAGTTCATTTAAGCTTGTTGGCATACATGTAAATGAAGGACTACAAAAGTATTGCACTAAATACAACTTGAATTAAACCTTCAGGCTAATGGTAAGGAATAAGGATAAAGGCCAGATCCTAGGCTGGCAACAACTCATTTATATTAAAGTTCTTTATTTGAGGATGTGAGTAAGAGAGAATTTTTTTTTTTAAATCAGTACAAGAAATCATAAATATAATTCCTATGTAAAATGGCATGGACTGACAAAACTTCCTGATTGAGCAAGTGGATTCTAAAGGGGTATTTTAATGTACTATGAGCCAAGCTGCAAAATAGAAACAGTCCCAACCAGCAACTTACTCTCCTTACATAAAAATATCACACTCCACCACCTAAACTTCTTGATTTCATACCTGTAAGACAATGGGGCTATCATGAAAAAAAATTATTTTGACTTGTAAGCATTAAGCTGTGATTTAACTCTCTAGTCCTTCAAGACCCAAGGGAATGTTAGGTGCAGTTCCAGATTTCTCTCCAGGTTTGCTGGGAAAACCTCACAGGGTAAGGACCATTCAGTCTCAGGGGTTTGTAATATTTGTACAGAATTGACCATCAACCCAATTCTGCCACCACTTTCCAGGCAGAGCTGCTCAAGAATTTTAGACTCAGAACAGATGATAGAATTAATTACACAAGGCCAGATTCACAAACAAATAAACACCAGATGTCAGACTGGGAGAGACAATAAACATGAACACCTCTGGCCGAAATTCTGACCATGAAACCTACCCCTTATCTGTTGTGTAGCTCAATAGACACCAAAATGAAGAGTTAACTTTTCTTTCCTATAAGGTATTCTGGGCTCTAACGTTAGAGCAGAACTCGGAAATCCTAATTAATCCTCTTCTCTCCTAATTTATATTGATCTGCCATAGACTTATTACATAGCCAACGTGCATCCTCCTTTGTTTTACCACAACTTTAGAATAAACATGCTTGTCTGTCCTACAGAAAATAGATTGAATAATTAATTTAAAAATATGTCAGAAATACCTGAAAATACATAAAGTGAATGCAGCTGCAAAACCCAATGAGGGCTGTTGTTTAAGAAACCCTCAGTTTGTTACCTTGCATTCACTAACCTCATGATACTTGGCAGCACAGCAGCTACATGATAAATTTCCACTTACTGGTAATGATGATCTCACAGCTACTTTTTTCATAATGTTCTGGCTTTTTATAAAGTAAACTTGGTTTGTGTTCAGTGGTGCTTGCAAAGCATTCTAGAAAGCATCAAAGGCACGTTCAATCATTACTTTGCTAGTAATGTCCTTAACCTGAGACACAAAGCCATACCTGTTCCTGCCAATAGATTATATCCTTGTCTCTCACTACCTTCCAGCATCACAGACTTTCCATGCTGGCTGTACTTGTCAGCCCCTGAAGAGACCCACTTGCATGAGTGGTGACATTGTGTGTTCCTGCTCTCCTTGCCTTGCCTTCTCTCTCACGCCCATGCTCAATTCTCCTTCATGTAAGGTATTGTTTCCCAGAGTAATAAAAAGTACATGACTTGAAAGCAGACCACGGTGAACCAAAAAGTGTTCTTCTTTGTCTGGCCTGTCTGGTCCTCTGTGGGGTTATTCACTAAAATCTGTCCCCTAGCGAAAGACACAGTGATGTTCTGGACTGCATTTACAGTGAAAATCCAGCCAGGTGTCTGGTTCTCTACAAGTGAGCCAATTCCTGTGTAATACCTCCATTAAATGATAAACCACATCAACAGGTACATTTGCAGCTGTGTTCCCTCACAACTTGCAGGTTTTGCCGTCGTAGTTTTGATGGCAGATCAAGTACTGCCTCAAAAGAACCACATCACAGCAACAGCAGCTGGAGGAGACAGGAGTGCAAGACATCCTTCTCAGAAGGATCACAACTTTCTCTAACCAGGCTGCTTTGGAAAAAATAGACTAACAGCATTTAAAATTCACATGAACGTTAGTGAGAATTTCAGATCCACAACATGGCAGAATAGTTCATGGTATATCTGCAAGAAAATAGTTTAATAGAAACAATTAGTGAAGAGCACCATCTATATTCTTTTTCTGAAGTATCTCAAAAGTGTATGCTATTTACACATGAGAGTCACCTGCAAAATCTCTCCAGTTAGCATCTGCACTTTCTACAGCTGCACAATCATAACCTCACAACAAACTTGCTGGTGCGAGATCTGAATTTGGGTAGTTTTTTGAGGGGGGCTCAGCATCTCACTATTCACAAAGGTAGATGCATTAGAAAGCAAGTTTATTCTACAGAGACTACTAGATGAACCTAGATGATGCAACTTTAAATTGGTAAAAATCAGAAATAGCAATGTCCGTGTTAGAAAACTGAGCAAGCATGAAGTAGTGCTTAACTAAGTCTTCACTTAAGCTGCTAAGAGATGTCAGTGCACATATTTAACTGATGTGCACAATTAAAAAATGAAATAAATCTATCTCCAGTAAAGTCCACACTTTGAAATACTGATCATTGAAAGTGTCATTGTAGCTTAAAAATTGGCTAATTATTCTCTACAAAATGATGTGTTTTTATTGTCTTGCTGTCACCTTAAAACAGGCACAGTCATATACAAACAACAAAAAGAGAACAAAAACATCTTCCTCATTTTCGCCTTACACTTTTTCATTCCCCACAGAAACATCACATGATATAATTAGGGAATTTTAGATGCAATTCTACAGATTTCTTTTTCTTGGCTCCCTTTCTCTCAAGGGAAGGAAGGAAAGGTTCCTGAGATGAATGTAAGGCTGCCAGCATTTGCTTTGGTTGCACTTATATTCCACCTGAACACTGAACCATAAAAAAACCCGAAGCTCTTTGATGCAGACTTCCATTCATCTGCCTGTAACACGAAATGTCTGGAGCAAAACATCTTCTAAGCAGCTACTTTCCTATACGGGTTGTTCACCTGAGACTGCTGAGCAGGGAATTGAAAGAGATCATCTCCATAAAAATCTGCTTTGGATAGTAACTTTGACAGGCCCAATAAATTTTGTAATAGAAAATTTTATTAAAAAGTGGCCTTCTTATTCCTGAGATTTTGTGCATAGTGATTAAATCACAAGGAAACACTTCAGAATACAATGTTACAGTATTGACTCAGCCCACAGGTGCAGAAACAACTTCTATTAATATAAGTAATCATGTATTATTATGATATAAATTAAAGTGGCTGATCGATGCACACTATGGTGAGGAGACATGGCAGCGGTCCTGGAAAAGGGAAAAAAATGCAGTGTAATTAAAATTTTTGGTAATCCACCAGCTGCATGTCAGTGATTCCCACAAAGCTGCTGCTGTTCAGGTGTAAGCCCCCATGGAGTGTAAATGCAGCAGAAAAAGTGACCTCCTGCCTCCTCTGTTGCGTGATGTCTTCCCACACTGCATTCCCTTTGCCAGACTGATATTCCAGAAGCTCCCAATAGAAAAGCAGTCCTTTTGCATTAGTTTGATCTGGCCCTTACATTATCAGACCGACTCCACACATCTTTGGGAGAACCCCCAAAGTCACCTGGTCATGCAGTAACATCTGCATTTGGTCCCATCAGCACTCGAGTGTACACACAGAGTTCAGCTGGGTCTCAATAAATGGCTTTTTGCCTTGTTTTCCCTTACACTTTTCCAAAAGGCCTCAGTCATGCATTAAATATTTCAGTCCAAGATGAAAACACAAGGACAAAAGCTCAGTCTTACTATCAAACTGGAGTCTGCAGCCAGATGCAAAGATATCTACAGCTCAAACAGAATTTAAGAGCCGTACATACTTAGATACTAGGAGTTATCAAAGCCTAAATTAATTCTGGCCATGACTCTTGCTGCATGCTTTCAAACACATTTTTTCTGCAATTACCATAAAAAGCAGCAATATGACAGGCATATTTTTATATGCTACCAATACACATGATTAACACCATTTTCACTGGTCATTCTACTCACAACTTCAGCACGTTTTGCTTCTGGGCTTAGCCCCTGTGCCACAAACTCTCCTGTGCTCTTGAGATCCACGTGTTCCTAATTACATTTCCACATGCCAACAAATTCTTGTGGCTATTACAGGTCATCAGAAGGCATTTTTTCCACACACGTAGCTCTGTTATTCTTTCCTAAATCAAACAGTCCAACAGAGATCTGGTATGGTTCAGCTATCCTTTACATGCCACAGAGAAATGTCTTGGAAATCATGACAGGGTGCTCAAATTCTAAGGATCACTGCCCTTGCAGGACTACAATGCTTCTTAGGATCACTATCCTTGCAGGAATATAATTCTGCTTAGTCTGAAATCATACTTACCTCCAGCAAAATTAAATGAAAGCAAATAAAATGCATTTATTTACAAACAAAACAACCATTTACAATTCAGTCTCATAACCTCTAAAAAACTGGAAAGACACACTGAAGGAGAGAGAGAATATAATGCTTAACTAAGAAAAGAAAGAAAACTCTTTGCCCTCTCTACATCCAGCTGCTAAGTTCACAGGTGCTTACACACCACCTCAGTCGGGGATTCGATCAGCATCCGTTCACAGGAAAGAACTTCAGTTTAGAGAAGGATGCTGGCTTTGTATAAAGCCCACATAACCATTTAGGGGACTCCAAAATGTGGGGAGACTCCATCAAATTTCAACATCTTTTTTATATTTCCCTGCAAATATAAGTGTACAGGAAACATCTTCTGTTCAGGAGGATCTTGACCCTCTCTCCTTGGATTATCAGCTGCCTTCACAGCTGCCGTGGCAAAAGACATTGTGTGAGAATAATTAACCCACAGAAGAATAAGAAACTTTCTCATTAGGTAAAGCAGTATAAAAATCTCAATGGGAAAAATTTCCATATGTTTACTTGAATATTTCACGTGTGTTTGAAAACTGACAACCAAACTTCAGCAAAAAAATATACAGGTGACTAATATATAGTTCAATATTTAACATCAATTGGGATGAAATATAAGAATTTTTTGGTATAATAATGGGCTTGAGATGATTTACCTTAGTTCAGCTCTGAAGGGAAATTTTGACAACCTTCAAGAGGACAACTAACCAAATATAATTACTGCAGCAAGACCTGATAGGCATGACAAAATTCAGATGTGCCATCCATATACGCAGCAAAGGGAGACAGACCCCATATTACAGCTACACCAAGTCTCAGAATTAGGACAGAGTCTTCTCACATGTCTGGCCATCTTACATCAACATTATCCTAGAGCCCCACACAGCTGCAGTCAGAACAGCAGCTCCACAGGAGGAAGCCACAAAATGTTTCAAAGAATTAATTCAGGTTACGCCTCAAACATCCTCATTTTGGTACTCTTAGAATAAGCGACTCACAAAGCAACCCATCCTTTAATTCAGTTGTCCCCAAACCTCTGGCCAGTCTTGAGAAGATTAAGACTTTTGTCAGTGTTACTTGACAGAATTGAAAAATTCTCAAGTGGTTTTCTTTTAAAAAAAACTCTCCGTTAACTTCTCTGCTTCAATTTTTTCGCTGGGGGTTTCCATGCTCCATCCCCGTGCTTTTTTTCATTGGGCTGGACCTACTCAGTGCTGATGGCCAAGGTTTATCACTCAAGGACAATGCTGCTGCTAGGAAGAGCCACATCGATGGGTACATTGTTACAGAGTATTTCACACAAACCCACATAGAGAGCATCAAACTCATTACTTAGCAGACACATTTCCCAAATGCTGTTATCCTTCTGGATTGTATATTATCTGCAATACATTTTTAAAAATGATAAAACCAAAATAAGTGTCATTGTTCTGCACTTATTTTTTAATTGAGTTTGGTTTAGGACTATGGAAAACTCTGTACATATCAAACACTTGCCTTTCTCTCTGCTTCAGTTTAGCAAGAGCTGATGTGTCTGTAAACTTTAACAGGTATCCTCAAAGAATGCTTGTAATCATCAAATATATTATAATATGCTGACCTGCAAATCATTTGACTGTAAAAGAAAGGTTAACTTTCATGTTATTAGGGTAGAAATACAAAAAACAAAGCGCTTGGGGAAATCAATCTTTTAAACAGAAATCAATTCAAATCTGAAAGAGGAGAAAAAAAAAACACTCTGCACTATGATTTAGAGAAGTTAGTCTTTCACACTTCTAAGTTCTATTCCTCAGATACACAAACAAGATTACGGGGGACCAATGTCTAGATGCTTAGTACCAAAAATTCCATAATCATGTCTGTATTTTCAAGATTGATGCACACAGTGCTTTCATCTGTGGGTGCTACCTATTTTTCCTAATTAGCAGTTTGAAAGAGAATGCCAGAGTTTTGTAATGCAGAGGGAATGCTTTTTTCTCATCTCAGTCTGTTCCAAATGTCCTGTCGACTAGCAGGAATCTTTGAAGTTGTTCTGTGACTCTATCCCTTGAATCACAATCATGTATAAATGCTTCTACTCATGCTTACATTTGGCTTCTATTTTCCCTGCTTCTTGAAGCAGGCAGTTATTTGTCCATCATAAAATATTCTATGTCCACCCCTCACAATAGCCACAGAAAAACTGAAACCTGAGAGTTCCTTATTTAAAATATAATTAGACTGCACATGGCATAAAACCTCCTTTTATCTATAAAGAAGCAACAGAATCAATTGGGTGGGCTGCACCCTTCTGGTTCAGGAGCACCAACACAGGCCTCCTTCCACGGGACACCAAGCAGGAGCAGTTCCCTGTCCCTTGATATCCCTGCTGTTCACCTGCACCTCATTTATAGAATCACAGAACAGCCCAAGCTAGAAGAGACAGCAAAAGGGGCATTTCTCCCATGTTGCAATGTCCCTCTGGAGAGACAGCACGTCTTTTAGGCTTTCTTGCTGGTAGAAGCAAGTATGGTTTAGACAAGGGAAAGGTGACACTAATTAGAATCAGCAAAATTGTTCTAAATGCAGAGCTTTCCCCTTCCATCAGCCAGCATTCACCAGGCCTCAGCGGTGGCTGTTCATTCAGAGCAGGAGCTGCCATGGCTGTGGGAGGAAGGATCAGGCTCTCATGGCTGTCTAACAGCCTGTGCAAAACGAAGAGAACTCGGCCATCTCTCCTGGTGGAGAGGTGCATCAACCACAAGAACTGTACTGCTGACAAACTGAAAAAACCCTTTTTCTTCATTAGAGCTTTTCCAGAGCAGATTAGAGGACATTTTATTCACCTTTCCTCTTAGAGTCACAGATAAGTAGTGGCAAAAATTCAGCCTGCTGCATTGTGTGCCAGAAGATTTTCCACCCGTATTCTCTGACTGGCAGGTACCAGCAGCTCTGGTAAATACTCTCAGTGGCCCACCTTGTAACACTGTTTAGACAGATTTCCTGTGGCTTAGCATGTTATATTTTCTGACAACCGGCACAGAATTCTCATTTTCTAGTAAAATTTTAAATAAGGCTTTTGCCTACTTCAAATATTTTTCTGACTAAAACTTCTTCCTCAGGCAACTGTTATATTTTAGTCCTAACTAAAAATATGTACAACCCTTAGGAATTGAAATCTGCTTTACTGTTTAAGGCTTGGAACTTAATGCTCTACTGGGCACAACAATTAAACTCTACACAGTTTATAGCCCTGGCTAGAACTGTTTATACTATTTTGTCACTAAGACAAAGTGAACCAGGCAGAAAAGTAAAAACTACTTCAGCCCTAGAATGGGCAGTTATGCATTTGTATCTTGTTTGCCCTAAATTACCATTTTGTCTTTTTACAAACCACACAGTACTATGAGTCAACAAGCAGTATAAAATGCTGGCTCTGACCTTTCCTCTCTAGACTAACAGCTTTATTTTAAAGCATTATTGGAATCTGGTTTACATAGTTTGCACATGAGGAAGAACAAAAAAATACTGAAATTTACATGCTATAAAAATATATATTTGAATAACGTTTTCCTAACAGTTTTTGAATGTACAACAGGATGGTATCAGCTCATCAAGATAAAACCAGTGAAAAAACAGAGAAAACTGAAGTTTCCATTGCTAACAAGGGAAAATTATTACAATTATATAAAATTGTTACTATGCCTATAAATTTTTAAAGTCACAAATTAAATTTCAGTGTCACAGTGAAATCTTGAGCATTTTGTAATTAGAGGTATTATATTGTAATAGCTATTTTTTCACCCTGCAATGCCTGTTTCCACATACAACATTCTCTTAGAGTGAAACCTATCATATATAGTAGAAACTTTTCCTGGAACAAGGCGAATCCACTGGTTGAGAAACACTCAGACTTGTCACAAAGCACTACAATGTACCCTTCAGTCTTGTAAACAAACATTCTGCCTTCATTCTGCACCACTTATGCTATAATTAAACAGCTCTTGTCTCTTGTCCAAACATCACTGAAAGACTTCAAACAGCAAGAGAGTAAGTTGACTCTAAGAGAGGGACGAGGTGCAACAACAGAAGAACAAAACCTTCTCCCTTCCTCCTGACAGCCTAAGAGCTCCTACATTCTGCTCTTTCAGGACTAGATAGTGACTAATGTTCCAGTTTGGTCAACTGTGTCTTGCAAGAGTGGAAAAACGTTTCCCCACCCACGTTCTTAGTGTAGTGGGAAATCCTCTCTGGGCCTCAATCTCAGAAATGCAGTCTTTTTGTCCTGGTGTTCTGATGCTCGGTCCCCCACTACCATTCTTTCATGTGAGTCAAGCCCCAAAATGTTTCTCCACGGATGCTCCTGAAACTGGAACAAAATTTCCTTTATTTGCAGATGCATCTCTGCAAAGACAGATGAAGCTGCCAGGCTAAAGCTGTTCTATGTTTCACTCCAGCTGTGAGTGCACCATCTCATTCATGCTCTACAGCAGGTTCCACATTCCAGCCAAGTGCTCCAGAGTTATCAGATGTTGGAGGGAATCATAAGAGTTTGTTAAACTGGACCATAGTTTCCTTCAGGTTAAAGTGACATCCCACAATGAACAGCAGTGCCACCCGAAAACCTCAGGCCCAAAGCACATAATCAAACTTACAAAGCAGCATCAATATGCTTTCTATTACATGCTGCTGAATAAAATATAAGCAAACTAATCTGATTGTTTATCCTCACTTAGATAAATACTTGCATGTACAGAGTGGAGGCTTTCAGTGTTCTTAAATATCATAGCAGCACAGGAAACAAAGGTAAAGCTCTGGCTCTCAATGGTGCTGATCCTTTGTCAAATAAGTAATAGCCTCAGAAATTAAGTCCTAATGAATTTTTACTCAGAAACTTAACCATGGTCATGGACCACTGGAACACTAGAATTCTTTGATTAGCCAATAGTTCATGTGACAAAGGAAGGATGTGGTCTCTGAGCAAGTCATTGTGAGGTAAAGATTTATGGGTATTTTTATTAAGCTCTTAATTTGCAAAAGCTTAACACAAGCAAAATGTCCTTAGAAATTCATCTTAGAGCATTCATCTGAAATACAACATGTAAAAAAAAGATAATATAGCAATGGGTCAAGTCATAACCTTACCAAGACAGAAGCTCTGTGAAGGCAGAGAAATCAAGGCTATTTCTTCATCATCCCTGAGCAAAAGTAATTTGGCATAATTTCCTTAATTCATAAACACACTTACTCAAGTATGATTTCAAAATCATGCAGTCTGGGGGTATATTGTCTTCCTTGTTGCTTCTATGCTGTACCTACAGCTTTGTTATTTCTATATGGCTCCATTTTTACAGGATTCCAAAGCAAAAACCTGCTTTAGACTTGTATGATCCTTCAGAAAGCCCCACTGTCCTTCCTTTTTCAGGAGAGCAGCCATGGTGGCCATTCTTTTTTTATTTAATTTTAACATCAGTAGTGGGTACATTCCATAAAACACTTCAGCCATGACAAATTTGTGGTCCAGTT
The DNA here is from genome assembly GCA_013398015.1 of Oreocharis arfaki. Taxonomy (NCBI): domain Eukaryota; kingdom Metazoa; phylum Chordata; class Aves; order Passeriformes; family Paramythiidae; genus Oreocharis; species Oreocharis arfaki. Next base: position 156,580 of record VZRR01001048.1, read on the forward strand.
ATGCCTTATTCATTTTGATCCTTCATCCATGCTGATAAGAATTTAATCATGGGAGTAATCCTCCGGGTTTATTTGAATGACCTTGATTAACTGGACCCTACATTTCTAAATATTTTCATCTAGATCTCTTTAGTTTACAGTAAAGTGCCATAACTTGACATAACTTGACATTAATGTATAATCCACTTGAATTGTGATTTCATTTCAAACACAGTATTAGTTTTTCTTAATTTTTTTTGATGTACCAGAGTAAAAGAAAGCATTAAAACCACAGGAAGATAGCAAGCGAAGTAAAACAAGAACTCGCTCATCTCGAGTTATACACTGGAGAGTTTAAAAATGTGCGAAGAGAACAGAAGAAGCAACAAACAGTACTTTAGGACTGAAAAATTTAATAACCTACAAGAAAATCAAATGAGAGAAGAACAAAAATAAAAGCATTTTATTTTAAAGTTTAACAAAAATATAAATACGTTGTACAACCTCGGAAGGATTTCTGAACAGCTAAGAGTTGCAAGGGGATGCTTTTTGCTGTGCATATTTTGCTGGCAGCTACCCCTGTTGAGAAAATAAATCACTGTAAGAGAGTTTAAAGATTCAAGCAATGTATGGTCAAATGCACTGGGCAATTGGGAGGATCTGGTGTACAAGGTTACTCATGATTTAAATAACACTGCTAGTGGTGCTTTAGTAGGTACTTCATATAACACATTAACCAGATTGGCATTCACTGACCCTTCGTTTTTGTAAACAAGATTGAATGAAAGCCAAATTGCACAGAATGGCAACTGGAATCAAGTTCATTAATGGAGTGCCTAAGCCAGAGATGTTTATGTAATTTTGTTACGTAAATGTCAATATATGAAAAGCATTAGCTAATGATAACTACGGCACAATGATATTTCTATTCATACTACAAGATTATTCACAATACTTCAAACAACAGCTGAAAAAGCTCATTTAGTACAAGCTATTCAAGAGATATACTATTGAATCCTAAATCTCCAACCGTATGGCACTGGAAAGAGACAAAGTACTTCTCCTTAGAACATTATAGTAATGAACAGCTATTCATATGTCAGTATGGAATTATGTTTATCTTATATGTGGGCACTGTACAGAAAAATAACTCATTTCCATGAGAATAAAATAGCACTAAACATATCATATCTGTATCAGCAGCCGTTGATCTGAATCTCCTTAATTGTCATGCTAATTTAAGCCTCAAAATACAGCCCTCCTTTACAGTAATTCTGTGAAGAAAATGGAGAATCTTAGTCACAAAAAAATGAAGCGATGATTATCTTTTTTACTCAAGAGAATAAGTTTAATAACTTCCCCGTCCTTGCCTTTTGTGAATAAAAATAACAATCATCACCAGCTATAAGTAAAATATCCTAATTTCCCACCCTGCCTATAAGCAAAGGGATAAAATAATGAGAAAGCAAAGCAGACACTTCTGTGGTAAGAAGATAGAAGACAATCCACAATCCCATACAGCAGCACAGCTGATAAATGACTACCATACCATAGTCCTTTGAGTAATTTTCTTTAGGATGACAAAGTGCTACTGCTGAATTCACAAAAAGGTAGTTTGCCCACCAAATGCAGATATACAATTTAAAATGACAGTATAAGCTCAGCAAAAAGGTCTGTGAATACTATTTGCAATAAAGCTTTTAGAGATTTGAATTTCTAGTTTCAGCAAATGAAGTGATTGCAAATAATAGCAGCTTTTCTAGTGTACAGCATGTGCTTGGGTCTTTGAATTAATTGCTTTGGCTTTGTAAATGCTAGGGCACAGTAAGTGGTATAACCAAGAAAGCCAGACTTTCAGAAAGGGAGGACAGAGGCAGCCAGAAATTACTAGCTACAAATCTCTCTTATACCATGCAGGAATAGACAGTGGGATGTACAGTTAAGTTAAAAGGTGATAAGAGAAGGAGATAAGATAAAAAACGCACTGCATCATTTAGAAAAGAACGGTGGGTGGCTGCACTGCAAACAGAAGGGACGCAAGCAGGCATCTCCTTTGTTAGCAAGGCTGAGCTTACATAATTATTTAGCCCTTTCCTTGTTCACACTCCATATTCATTTCCTACCTAATATTGCTGAGAGAGGTAGACAAGAAGCTCTAGAATTCTAATAACACAAAGCCCTCAGCTGCTTGTTTAATTTCACTCCAGTTTTGTGGCAGTCACCGTATGCACTTACCCTAAATCAAATGCTCCTGCTGTGCACAGTGCCAGTACTTACAAGATCAAAGCCTTACAATAGATGATGCGAGTTGGTAAACTTTTAAAATATTAAAATTGAAATGAGGCCCATTTTTAGCCATCTCATAATTTCAAAAGTAAGCTTTCTGTGCACCATCTGCAGCCACAAACACGTCCTCCCCCTTCATGAATAGATTTGAGGTCTTCCATTACATTATGTTATGTCAGTGCTGTTAAGGCTAAAACCTGAGGGTAAAACATAGATACCGTGGGATTATTGCTGTCCATCCCATTTTAAATGAGGGAATTCTTACACACATTGTCAAATGTATTTCAGGACATATTTGCTGCATGTTCCACAGTAGCCGTGGCACTGGGAGCTCCCATTACTGAAGCTGAGTGAGAGAAGCCCAGCGAACACACTGCTCCTGCTCAGCTTGAATTATTTTACACTGTGTCATTAATTTTGCTATTCTATATCGTGCTGTGGGACAGGCTAATTTAAATATTTATTTAGTTTGAGTTGGACTGCAGGACCCTCATGGGTCCAGTCCAGCTCAGGATATTCTATGATTTTACCTCCAAATGTGCCATGACAGCAAAATGTCCACAGACAAGCAGCAGCTCACAGAAGTGTGACACAGGTGCACAAAGAAGGGAGAGATCACTTCTGCCAGTGTTCTCCCAAAACACCAATGGAGGAAAAGGCTTTTCTAATGCAGAGACATGTATCTTAAACCACAAGTTAGTTGTGTTGCATGACTGGAATGTAAATGTTTCTCATCTTATTTTATTTTTTTAAGTCCATGAAACATACCTGAGTTTCCTATTGAAGGATTTGAATAGTCTTTGATTAAAGTGTGAAAATCAATTGTAGGCATGAAGAAACACCCTTCACAGGAATGGGAAACCAGACATTTGGTCAGTAGCCTGATTTAATAAAACAGCAGTAATATAGTGGAACCAAAAGGAACTGACATAACTAATCTTTTAATCCTGTCTTCTTCTTCTTCTATCCATTTGTGAATAGAATAAAGGGGGTCGACAATAAGCCATAAAAATGCATATGTTGCCCAGCAGGGTTTCCATTTTGGCCTGTCTTATATGCTATGGAATTGAGATTCTCATCTTTCAGTCGAAAAGTGGCCGAACCATTCTATTTATTTCATACAAGCTGTAGTTCTTCTAGCACAGCTCACTGTCGGTATATGAACAAAAGGAAAATAAACTGAGAGTCCAAAATAAAGAAACAGGTGGAAAGAAAGAATGTTGAACCATCTCAGGCACCAACCCACAAATGCAAATCCCTCTGTACTTGTACCTGTACAGCAAATAGTCACAGTTACATGGACAAATCTGGAATATATTTCGAGCCAGAGAAAAATCTTTTAAGATTTGCTAATAGTAAAAATTTAGATCAGTTAACACTTGAATATTGTGCAGGATATTTTATAAATATTATATAGAAATAGTCTTGCCTACTTGGTTAAAATGAGTACAGTCTTAATAAAATTCAGCCACCTGCCTCTCTTTCTGATTTTATCTCTAAATTATTACTTTTATTATCATCATCACATCATCACTGTAATAACTGCAGCTTATTTTTCATTAACTACCAAGTTTATTCCCTTTTTTTCCAAGAGAGATGGCTCCATGGAATAATTTTGTTCAGCTGATTATCACTTGCTGTTGCTTGAATCTTAGAAACACTGGCTCCTGTAAGCCAGTACAACACAAAAGCAAACTAAGTGTAACATTGACCTTATCTTCAGTTCTGCAAACAGCTTGGCAGGTAGTTCACATAACTAATCTATAATTAGTCAACCTTATCCAGAAATATTTCCTACTATCTTTTAAAAAGTACTAATTCAATTTATCAGTGGCAGTTTGTTGTTTTTGATACAGTTGTAGAAGAGGCAAGCATCTTTCAAACTGAGAACAATTACTCACCTTCCCTCCAGTTAAATTCTTGAGTTTCTTGCACCAATACTTACAGACTGAGCTCTGCTAGTCTGTTAGGAATTGTGTTCTAAACATGTAGATCCATTTCCCGAGAAAGTTCTTTCCCTTGGAACCCTCATCTTTCCCCCGCTCCTTTTTCTACCATAATTGTCACAGAAATAGCAGTAGGTTTGTGTGACAATTTGATGTCCGCAAAATACTCACAAAACAGCTAGCAGTTCTCTCCAGTAAAACATGAGTCTGTTTATCATACAAATATATATTTGCTATTATGATCTTGCTATTATAGTCTCTAGGTTCTGCTGTTGTTGTCAACAAAGCAGAAATAGTTTCAGTGGAATTAAATGTGATTTCAGTCTGCTAGAAGAGGAGCTAGTTCTGGTCTCAAAATAAGGGTATATATGTATAAAAATGATACTCCTTTTAAAAAAAAAAAAAGAAAAGCCGACGAACAAACTTGTCCTGTCATAGAGACTGCAGGGAATTCAGGAACTCGAACTACCTTAATTCCATGAACTCATTTTATCCTCCAGAAATATGCTCACAGGACTCTTTCTTTTTATGCATCCAGCGAACAGCACTGCTACTAATTTTTCTCCTTGCAATAGTACAAAATATAATGAGTTTACACAACTTCTTCTGTAAGCACCAGATGGCTGGACTTCGATGATCTTCGTAAGTCCCTTCCAGCTCAGGTTTTCCTATGATTCTGTGTACAACTGTAAGCAAAGGTACATGATGAGAACATATTAAACCCCTGCTGGTGTCAGAAGATCCCCAGTATCAACAGAAAGGCATTTTGGAAGGTTTTGTCCAAAGGAGAACACAGATATTTAGTTCACAAGCAAGAAAAATCTTTTCATACAGAGGCTTCTAGACACTTCTAGGAGTTACAGATATGAGCAATTGCCAGTATTTTATAAAGACATTTATCGGAATTTACCATTGCATTACACCCAGCACTTCTTTTTTATGTTGCAGAAATATAATAAATAATAAAGGTAATTAATTTAGCTCTTATAATGTCCTGTATTGGTTTTCACAAGTACTCTGTCTTTTCCAACTCCACAGAGATAACCACAAGCATGACACTGACAAAAAATAAACTGAAAATATCACAATTGTTTCAGATCTTCAGCTAATACAAGACAGCACAGATCCATTCATTTAAAACAGACTACCATAAAGATAAAACAATTCATATCAGCTATAGATCTATGTAACTCTGTATAGAGTTATACGGCTCATGGGATGTTTTATTGCTCTGCCAACATCTGTTTACTTTTCATTTCAACTCCCCTTTGTAAATTGTTCTTCTGCTCATGAATTTATTCTCCTCTCAAGGTCTGCAAAAGTCACCAATGATTTGGGTCATTCTATCATCAGACACCTTAAAAAAAACTTATTCAGCAGGAGCTAGATATGTAATGACTATTGACATTTATAAGAATCCCATCCTGATGCTACAGAGCATTTTTGAGCAGCTCTAGAAGATTTAGCACTGTCTGATTAAATTGGTGTTTGCAGTAATGTCTTCAACAAAGGATTATACTTGCAGCACAGTTTAAAGAAAGTATGTATTCTAAACTCCCAGAGATTACCCAGAAACCATGCTCTAGACAATTCAAGTTTTAAACCCATGCATACTTATTAGTAATCAAGCCTATCTCATTTTGATCTATGATAGTTACTTGGCAGGAGGAAAGAGCTTACAGCTACCCAGAAGTAGAACCGAAGTTCAAAACCAGAAATCCATGGAAAGGGCTTTAATTATACGTACAGTGTTCTTACTTCCTCTTTCACTATCTTCAAATATATAAACAATCAGCAGAAAGAAAAAGAATTCTTTGATACAGCAGCACAGAGGAAATATATTCAGAAGAAGGAAGAGGAAGGCAAGTCACTATGAGAACAGAAGAAACAATTTCAAAAGGATTATAAAAAAGAAATCCTCGGGTTTATGCTTTGAAACATGTAACAATTTTGTAAGACTCGGAAGACTATGATAACATGAGACCAAAATTATTCATAATTAAAAAGTTTTCCCCAAATAAAACACTTTAAAAGCTGTTTAAAAGTAACAATACATGGTTTCAAAATCTACATATGCCTTGAAAAATGTGAACTAAACTGAAATGTTTCATGATTAAAGACAGCTGCTCACTTACCAAAATTTATGAGAAAAAGAAAAAAGTTTATTAAAAGTTGCTACCTAGTCCTAACACTGTATATAACACTCTCTCTTATTAAATGAAATTAATTATGTTTGTGTGCTTATGTATATTTCTGTGTGTATTTACATATATCCATATATATAAATATAGAGAGAGTGAGCATTAAAACTGACATTAAAAAGCTGAAAGGTCTACCGTTCTTAAAGGGGGAACAATCAAACACAGGTTTGCGTGTACAACCACAATTCAAACAGCTTTGAAGTACATTCATAATTATTCTGTCCTTTTGTGCCTCACCAACCCGTGTCCCGGTCTATTACTCTCGCACTGCGCTGCCTCCTCCCCCTGCCCGGCCCAGCCAAACAGATGTGTAATTCCGAGCGGCAGGAACACAGCCTCCCTCCCTGGGAGGTGATCAGACACAGCCCAGCCCCAGCAGGCCAGAACTGCCACTGCCAAGGAGGTGCAGATCCAGGCAATAGGAAATGGGACCCTCTGCGTGGCTTTGCAAAGCGAGCAGGTTTCACTGGGGCACCTACACTGGACAGAGAGCTCAGTGACCATCCACAGCCACAATAAACAGCACACCACTGACACGAAACACCAGCACTGTTCTCCTCACTGAATTTTGCATCCTGGAGTCAATCCATTTTTCAATGTCAGGATCATGATTTTTTCATTATGCGCAGAGATATATCTCTCTCTGCCCTTATTCCCAAAATAGCACATCCACTTCCACTGAAATTTCATGCGGGAAAATCAGCTAAAATAAAGTGTCTTGAAGGAGCCATTGGATTTTGAGGAAGCTGTCAGCAAGAAGTAGTGCTAGTAGAACTGCCTAAAGAACCCACACATTTGCAAAAGGCTACTGCAAGTGTTAACTCTTGCCACTGGTAGTGTTAAAACACAAATTGGGCTGAAGAGTCTGGAGGGGGAGATCCACGACAAATTTCACCCCAAATGCACAAGTATTTAAGATAAAACAACACAATCTTGCCTTTAAAATACATTTGACATTGTCCTGTACGAACTCAAGGTAAGGCAGCCCCAGCCCGAGGGGTCAGTAGCCAGCTGGCAAACACAACCCACGGGTTCCCCACAGAGTAGGGCCATGTCCCAGGCATGTGGCTGGGGACCAGCAAAATAGCACCACTTCTGACACATCTCTCCTACCTCCTTCAACCTGAAGATACTTGAAGATTACAGCTCAAGTTCTGCAGTATAAAATGAAATTGAAATTAATACAAATACAACAATATTTTTGCCACCTGCAAAGCCTCTTGGAAGTATGTTTCACAGAACACTCCTGAAAAAAATAAAAATACACCTTCCAAATTTGCCCAAGATTTACTTACCAACCCTAATTCTTATTCAGGAGGATGATCCCATTCATACCTTTTCAATTCTTTTTACTTGTGGTTAGCTGCCTGGGGTATAAAATTCCACATCTGCCAATTAAATAATGACTGCTTTTAAGTGTTGCTATTAAAAGCTGATAAACTTTGTAAAAACACATATGTTTCACAGGCTGCCAGGACTGGAATTCTAGTTTCCACATTTCTACTCCAATCCATATTTTATTGTGCGTATCTTATTTTTTTTCCTGTGTAGTGTCATTAATCTGCTCCCTGGCTGTGCAGAATAATATCCCACAAGAGCAGGCTGCTTTTTGAATATTTTATTATCTCTCATTGTATTTCCAAAGTAATATATATTTACAAATTCAACCTCCTACAGGCAGAACTATATTGTTTTCTCTCTATGTTTGAGAACCAAGGCATAGATATCGAATATAAATAGAAAAATCTATCTACACTCATTTGCGTTGAAAGAAAGAACCAATCATATATCAAGCTGTGCAAGAAGGGAGGGGGAAAAAAAGATTTGCATACTGCAGGAGAAGGCAGAGGGGCAGGGAGGTACACAAAGGGGTTATGTTTCTATCAGAATATATCTTTCAGCTCTGCTGAAGGACAGCTCCTTCCAGGATGTCTCTCATATCTGAACCGGTTGTATCCAATGGGAAGCACACTGGAAGGGCTTGGCTGAGTATTTATATTTCACAGTCCTGACTCATTTCATCAAAGAATTTCCTAGGGTTCCCTTTCTGACACAGAGAAAAATTCCTACCTCAGTTTTTAAGCATGAAGAGGAGTGAAAATGCCCTGCCCTGCTCCCCTCTTCACCTCAGTACTGGTAGCCAACATGGGCCCTAACACACTGACCTCCCAATGGTTCCTCCACTGCGGGGAACTCCCGGGAGACAAAGATGGATCTTTTCTAGTTTCTGAATGAGGAAAAGCTGAGCTTGAACTTGACTGTTAATAGGAGAATACTCCATGATATCCACTTGGTCCTCAGCACTTGATTTAGAAAGGGTAGAAAATCCTCTTACAAAGGGGAAGAGAGACATTGTCATAGGCAAGGCATGGTGTTTGGAAGTGCTTTCACCTTCTGTCACAGATGTCCTGCGTGCCTTTGGCGCTGAGGTCTCACTGTTTCTTCACTCCGTCCAGGAAGGACAACTCACATACAGCTCAAAGCTCCACTTCATGCAGCTGTAAAGATGATAAATGTAAAAGCGTGGGACTGGGAGCTCTCTGGGAAGATAAGGAGGCAGTAGGTTCCCTGGAGCCAGAGTCATTTATCAGTCAAATTATCCAGAAGCTGAAAAAGGTGGACAGAAAGTTTACAAACAACAACAACAACAACAACAACAACAACAACAACAACAACAACAACAACAACAACAACAACAACAACAACCACCACCTTCATTGTGTTGAAGGCCCCAAATTCAGTTTTTCTAGGCAGGAATATGAATTTTAGCCTTAAAGTTGAAATCATTATAAATAAGAAATATGAACATACTATATATTACATGCACAGTATTTGTAAAGCCTTTTCATTTTCATAGATCTTTGTCGGCATTCTTAGGTTCAAGCACAACAATCCAACTGCATAAGAGCATTCCAAGACTGTTATCTAAACTATGGAACTAAAGCATGCCAAAAATAGGCCATCTGATATTTAGAGAGACATGTGTGTCTCTCTGTATGTGGGACATATTGCAGATATCAGATTTTCTGCTTTGTGATCCATACAAGATTTGAAGCTCATTTTAACCAGATATCTTCTACTATATTACAAGTATCAACCATTTGAATGCTGCTTTAAATATCACTCCTCATTCTTCAATACAAGAATGTGGGGACACATCAAAAAATATATGGTCAAAACCAGCAAGCCCCAAACCTGATGCACCCCACAGCATTTCATAGCAGCTATGTGTATTTTATTCTCTACTCTAAAAGCTAAATGTTTGGATCTTTTTCTTTGTCCAAATTAAATACCATGACAGCTATTCAGCACCCATATTCGTCAATTACATGCAATTGCTATAGATGAACAATTTTTCGGAGTAGGCGAAGGGTTGTACACTTTCATGCAAACAACTAATATTGAGCAAAAACTCTTACAGAAAAATAATTCACAATATCCTTTCACATTATTATTTTTTATTATTTCAATTCCCTGTCAGATAGCTTTTGCCTAAGTTTGAATTGAAAGCAAAAAAAAAAAACCACTACTTATTTTTAACTTTGTTTTTTTTAACACTAGTCTTAGTTTTCTACCATATTCAAAAGAAACAAGTATGATGGTTGGCTTTCCCTTTATTTGCTGTTTTGGGGGGTTTTTTTAATTCAATCAATTCTATGCCAGGACAGATTATTTCACTGTGTTTCACTTGTACTTCATGATTGATAATCCTGTTCAAGAAGGCTCTTTCGTCGTCTTAAATAGATTTTGGATCACCTTAATACCATCATTATCTCAGGGCTACTATTATAAGAAAGACAGGTATACTTAACATGCTCAGTGTTCTAAAAAGAACTGCCCCATGTGAATATTTGGCAGCTGATATTACACCTTTTGTAGCTGCATGATCAGAGGCTGAGACAGCTATTAACTTCTAATTAGCTAATAATTTTTTCCGGTATGTGCAATCACTTAGTACTGTGTATTTTAGTGATAAGAAAATATTTCCTCAAATAATCCACCTCCCATCTCACTCTCCAAACCTTATACAAAAATAGTATTTTGTTAACAGATCTGGAACTAGGAAGCGGAAATCACGAAAAGACTTCACACATTCAGGTTTGGTAGGCTGGACTGTTCTTCAAAATAATCTATAAATCTGGGTCAACACTTTCTCCTCACCAATATTAAAAAAAAAATAACAGAAAGCTAACACGAAACTAAAAAATTATCAAGACTGTCTTGTAAAGCCATTTTCAGTGCATTCCCTATTCAAAAGTGAGTAATGAGTCTTTATCTCATTTGAAAACACAGGATGGAGAAAGGAGTGATCCCCTGAAACAAAACCAACAAGTGATTTCAAGAAAGTTCCTTCCCAGAGGGGCAATCCTGTAAGTTTATCTGTTTGAAATAATCTGTTCATTGTGAACACTTTATTTATTTCTTTGGGGGAAGAAAGTCTTTATTTGGAGATTTTTTGTTCCAGCTATGTTTAGCAATAATGCTTTACCTGTGTAGTTTCTAGCACTGAGATAGTAACTGTGCCCAGCTGACAGGAACAACGTTCTCATGCCTTCTCTATTACTGTTTTTAAACAAGATTTCCACCCTGACTTTTCCCCCTGTTCCATTTCCTAGATTCTATCTTTAGAGAGATAACTTTTTGGAAAAGGGCTGTATAACTTCCTGCAGATAACTCGCACACATTGTCCAGGTTTACATAGAACTAAAAGTCAGGCACTGAAACAGCAACTGATATCTGTCTTACCTTTCTTGGAAAACTACTTGTGCTGTCTAACAGAATCTGCACCACAGTTTACACTATTCTGTTAAGGTCAAATCAAATTAACAGTAGTAAATTCTGCAGAATCTAATAATTAATGCTTTTACTGGCTTTATTTACGATATGCACCCATAGTATATTGAAGGAAACTCAGGTAATCTGTCCCCATGGAGAATCGAAAAAAAACTTTTTTTTTTTTTAAATAGCTAAGCAAAGAGAGGAAGAAATATAATTGTTAATTTTGAATAATGTTATGCACAGGTAGAAAATATAACTATGTGGTGAATAAGACCAGGCAAAAGAAATTAGAGAAAAGTAGTGCTTTCTAACTCTGAAGTGAAAGAAAATTAAAATAAATAGCACGTAATATTTGAAGTAGCATTAATGACTTACAGTAAGGCAGGAAAAATTCCTACACTCCAAGGACTTTAGCAGGCACATATCCTGATTAAATGTACATTTTTAAGAATTTCCTAGCTCCCTAAAACACTAGAAATAAGCCATCAAAAAGACAAAACATCCACACACCCACAGAATGGAGCATTGCACAAGAAAGAACTGGACACCAGATGTTTCTGTGCCACCAAGAAACATTCCAAGCTACACACATCAGCATTGTACATTAAAAAAAAATTAAAAATCAATAATATGGGTCAAATCTAACAAAAAATTAGATAATTGTGTTATGATCTATTAGGCATTCAATTTCGCATCAATTAACCAAAATCCTGAGCTACTGAAGCAGCAGCATTGCTCAGTTCCAAATTCTGTAACTGTCAAAGGTCAGAAAACCCACACACAGATGATCTACAGACTTATTTTAAGATGTTATTTCTATTTGAACCTTTAACAAGAAAGGAAAGAGTAACTATCAGTTTGTGTTAGCCATACAGAAGGGTTACACAGACAATAAGCGACACTACAGTGACTTAAGGGAATGGCAATTCTGCCAACATGGCACTTCCCCATCTTCCAACATCGTGTGCAATCTGTTGGTTTGCCATTTCTAGCTGTAGGATTGCCAGGAGCAATGTCTAAAATGGCAGCATCATCCAAGTGCAGGTTCCTGTTATTATATAAAGATGTGGGTGCTTAAAAACCACAAGTGCAAAACAGCCGAGAAGGAAGACACTTGCCACGACCTCGCCCTGCCCTAAGGACACACTCCAGCCTGTTCCAGCTCAGGTTTAGTTTGACAGCCAGCACTGCCACAGGAAGTGCAGCCATTCATGGGGATGAAAAGCAAGCAATACTGTGCCAAACCTCAGCAGACACACACTGAATTCTATTCATTCAGCACAGCCAAGACAATGTGGAATTACTACACCACATAAAAATGAATTGGCATTCCCTTTGAAATGGCTCACCGGACCAAGGCATTAAAGGGAGACAATTCAACTCTTATTTGTTTTCTTGGACAAGGAATCTGAATACAAATAATAAAAATAATGCCAAATGTGTCTCTGAAAAATTCATGACTGTAGGCATTTTCCTGAAAATCTGTTTTCGGAATCATCTTAAGATAGACGAAACTTCTGCTTTCTTTTCTACCAAAACTCTAGCCTTTGTGTTTGGAGAACATAGCTCAAGAGCATGAAAGTTTTCAGGTGGAAAACAATGTTGCCCCTTAAATTCACTTTCTCCTTAAATCCACTTCTTTCATGGTATATCTAGAAAACTTCACACCATGGAGATTAAGAAGCCATTAACCTTTTTGTTAAAATTAGGGAACCAATGCACTGACTTGCCAAAGATCACCCAGGAGCACAGTAGGAGAGTTAGGAACTAATTCTCTGAACCTCAAAAATCTTAACCATATGACTGTCAAATCTATACCAATTAAGACAGATGCATGACTCTTGTGTGAGGTCAAGGAATAGCATCATTAATAATTGAAAATACTATTGTGATCTCTTGCTTTCCTCACCAAGAAAATGCGAACACAAAAGTCACACAGAAGCATCTTTCCTGACACAGGTGCAAGCATGAGAAGACCGGGTTCTTCACAGTGACAAAAGAGCAGAGAGGCTCTGGACAGTTTTTGGAAAGCAGGAGGATGCAGATTGATAAGGATGTAGGACACACAAGCACTGACACTTTTTGTCTCTTATAAGAATTTTTTTCCGCTCTACAGGGTGAATCTCAAGAAAGCTCATAAATCAAGTCCAAAAAGTCAAACACCGCTGCAGCAGCTCAGAAAACAAAAAATATTGTTAGGATCAAAGTACCCAGGTCAGCATTCAAAGGAAGCTGTTTTGCTAGACAAACAACAGATTCTTTATTTCTTTCTATTTTCAGATGAAGTAACTATTCCAATGACAAATTCATCATAAGGTATATGACTGGAAAAGAAGAATAACTAACCTACATTCCTCATTTCTCATAAAAATAATAGTTTTGAATAGAGTCACAAGACCTACTAGCCCAAGAAACTTAGAGGCCCTGGGAACTAGAAGTAATCACGTCAATTCACAGCCAACCAATAGTATTTTCTTTTTCCAGCAAATTGGTCTTGAATTCAAAATGTTTTGACAAACTTACCTTTTCTAACCCATCCTCAGCACACATGCTAATTCTGTTATTTAATGAATAAAATCCTCCTTTGATTCAAAATAGTATTTGACATAATACTCAATACATATGCACTTTCATTTAATTCAATAAAGTTCCATTCCCTATATTCTAATGTAATTACATACAGTTTAGCTAGAAAAACATGTAATTATATATGCAAAAACGTAGTAATTTAATCAATTATTCTTTATTTTATGAAACAGATATATTTATAACCCATAAATATTAAACATTATAAACAATTAATCATTCTTTTGTTTGCAGAATTAGTACACAGTTCTTACATTTTTATTTAAAATAATCCACCCAATTTACGAGAAATTAAAAACGAGCACTTTGTAGGCAATGTAAATCTTAAATTGAGTTCTCTGGGCACTAAAACTTACGAGAAGAGTTTAATAAAAAGTACTACGCATAACACCAGCTCAGTGACACTGAATAAGAATTAAACAAGAAATGCTTTGCCAAAATGCAGGAATAAACCCCTATGTATTCATGCTTTGTCCACACAAGCTATTCTTGCTCATGTACTGAATATACATAGTATTTTAAATAGTCTGTCCACCCAATGCAAAATGAGTATGATTAATGGCTAATTGCTCTTTCTTGTTTGCTATCCTTCACATGCTATGATATCAGAGTTCCACAAGGGCAACTGTAGTGGGCTGGCCAAAAAGCCTGGAGGGGAAAATTAAATCCCCTTCTTAAGCAGCAGACTAGCAGTCTCCTCCAACAAAGGCTTTCCTTCCCTTGGTGGTAATGTGATTCATTTTCCTATAAAGAAGAAGGCTGGTATTTCAATGCGTAAAGACAGCCATTACTGTGACATTTAACAAGCCTGAAACCTCTGGCTTTCTTGCTAACCTAGATCTGCCTTAAGGCTATCAGAGACAAAAGAGGCCTTCTCCTCCAGCAAGCATCAAAGACCTAATAAAAAGCCAAGAACGAGTAGGCAGTCAGCTTCTGTGTCAGAAATGCAAAATAAAAATATAATCTATGCAAATTTGAGGCATGCAAAAAAATCATGGAACATTGCTTGTGTGTACAGTTGTACTCATAAAACCTGTAATGCAGTTTTTGAATTATTCAGCAAGAGGAGGCTGAAAAGCAGCAAAGAAGCTTATTATGTTTGCTTTGCTTCATAGACTATTAGGTGGACAAAAAGAAAAAGGAATTTAGTTACGCTTGCTTATCTCCTAACCTTATAAACTTGGGATTAACAGATCAAAGGAGGATTTGGTTCAGTTGATAGAAAATGGAGCTCTTTTATAGCTGTTTGGTCTCCCTGTCCCTTATGATCAAATGAGCTTAAGCAATTGATAAAATAAATGGGGGTTTGAATTCACGTGGTTTAGTATATATATTTAGTATTTGCTGTATTGCATTGTACATTTGCATGCAAAATTAAGTAACAAGTAAAAGAAGATTAAGCATAGCACACATTTTTTTTCTGCATATGCCCTACTAGCGGAACCCAAAGTGCAAACACGAGGTGCTGTACTGATAAGATTTAATTTTCTTCATTATTTTATGAGGTATGCAGGGCAGCCCAGGTACTACACGCATAAAGTGTTTCTGATGCTTCATTCCCTCATCTTGCCATTGGTCTGAAAACTAACCCACATCTGACCTCCACCTGGGGCACTGCACAACGCTGGGATGTGGAGATGGAAACCCCTGGTCAGTGGCTCAGGCACACTTTGCTCCACACAGCACTGACACCAGGCAGCTCCCAGTAGGTCACCAGAGATGACAAGGCATGACACTGCCTGTTTTCCTCCCAACATTTCAAATTACAACTGCAATACACCAAAAAGTGACCTTATGATGGCAAAGATGATGCTGCTTTTTTTTTTCATTCACCAACTTTGTTATTTTGCACTGGGCTGGAGATGGGTGTATGCCTGGATGACAAAAACAGTTTCACCTTTTAAAGGGCTGTATGCATTCATTATGAATCAAAATTAAATTACACATGATTTTGAAAGCCACGGT
Organism: Oreocharis arfaki; assembly: GCA_013398015.1. Taxonomy (NCBI): domain Eukaryota; kingdom Metazoa; phylum Chordata; class Aves; order Passeriformes; family Paramythiidae; genus Oreocharis; species Oreocharis arfaki. The sequence continues at coordinate 172,322 of VZRR01001048.1, forward strand.
GAACCAATTTAGCTATGAATTACTAGAAGTTATATATCAAATCATTCAAAAATTATCATCCCCTCCACATGTAAAATTGTTTTTCCGTGTCAATTAGGCCCCACAATTTCCAGCTGAAATTGTGGAACCATGTACCTGAATTGAAGAACCATGTACAAAAAAGGAATTAAGTAGCTTGCCTTACTAATTTTTCTGTACTGGTTACTCACATTGGGAATGCATGTTTTGACTGCAACTTTACTACAAAGTTGTAGCTGTGTTACTACAAATGTTTGCTTACAGAATAATTGAATGGGAATTGCACAACCTGTCCTCCGATGTGTTTGGTTGATGTAATAGCTCATGGGATTTTCCAATTGTCAATTAAGGATTGTTCATAGTATTAAAATGGCAAAAGAAGAACACCAATGTCTCATTTATCTCTCAATACTTTTGTATCAGTTATTATTATTATACTAATATTATGTACTGTTGTTCAGTATATTGTATAATGCTTTTGCAACCAAGCCAGAACCATTTTAAAACTAGCACAGCAAGAACTTCTAACAGTTTTTACAAGATTAAGAAACTTTAAGCCAGAAGAAATTTAAAGAGACGTTTATCAAAGTCATTTGAAAACATGTCAAGGGAAAGAGGCAAATGAAAGCCTTTCCAAGGGAGGAAATGTGAAGTACAAAGAACAGATAAAGTCAAAATTCTGAGAGTGACCCTTCAATGGGTGGATCTTCATAACTAAGAGAGAGGCTCTCGCCACAGCCGAGTCAGTAGCTGACTTAGATTGAGATTTAGCCCAGATAATGTTTACATCAGTCACTGAGCAGAAATTGGCCACCATGCTCTAACTGAACAAGTGAAATCAGAATGGTTCAACATTTCTGAGTTGAAAGGTGCAACTGGTAATATTTAAGATGCTGAGGTTGGAATAAAACCTTAACAGGTCCTTTGTATACACGCAAATTAAGCATCTCCCCCACCCCCCCCGCCTTTTTTTCTTGCAGCTTAGTTCAACAGTTGTAAAATGGTAAACTTCTCCAATACAAATCTGCCAGACCTGGCAGACCCAAAATCTGTGGATCTGAAGACAACTATATCAGATTTACCTTTCCTGTGGTGGATTTTGATTGGCATATATTAGACTTAATGTTTACACAACATAATTTTGCACTGCATGTTTACTGGCACTATTTACTCAGGATCTCAGAAGAACAGGAGGGGAAAAGAAAAAGTAGAAGGAAAAGAAAAAGTAGAACGAAAAGAAAAGGAGAAAAAGAGGGGAAAAGGAAAAGGAGAAAGCTTAGCAATGTATACAGAAAGGCAAGATCTACTATGCAAGTTTGAGTACCAAAAAGCCAAGAATGTTTTTCCTAGCTACAGAAGTATCTCAAATAAGAGCATAAAAGGTTACCTCCTAAACCATACAATTATTCAGAAACTGTATATTCCTTATCCATTTAGGGCTAACATTACAAAGAACAAATAAACAATACAAGTTGGCTACAGATTTTGTCATTTCATTCAAATGACAGAATATCATTTGTTTTTGTTGGAAATATAACAAACGACAGCCAAGCAATACAATATTCTTTGGCTACAGCATAGCTCTATGTACAATTTCACTAAAATAAATTAAATAGACACTGGGGGGATAAAACACTATGTTAGTGTATTGTATTACGAAGATGAATGTTAACACTTCCAAACTTGTTTGGCTCAAGAAGACATACCAAATGTATTGCAAAAATATCTTCAGGATAACTGGTCTCAAAAATCACTCTATAAACCCTCGGTATTTGCAAACTAAGACAAAAAATAGAAATTGTTTCACTTTAGCAACACTTTTTAGTAACACCTTAACAAATCAAAGGACAATAGAAGACTAGATTTCACTTTCTTTATGTTTAAGACAAACACAGCACATCAAGGTACAGTTAGTTTCTGTAGCACCTCAAATTCAAGAGGTTTTTACTTACCATCACAGAATTTACAAGTTCTTTAATTCAATAAATTAAATCAATGTGTTAAAAATTGTTATCCATATGTTAAAAAACAACTACTCTGTAGGAAACAAATGCCAAAGAAGTTGAAATGTAGACCCATGAATGCCCTACCCCTTATCTGTCTTATCATCATGCCATGCTGTAGTTGCAACATGGCTGAAGCTTTGCTATTCAAAATTACTAGTGAGGAAAACTTACTGAGAAATAATTTATGGTACTAAAGTGATCTCGGGAGCACCTGTCTCCATCACAGTGCTTGCTGCTTCTCCTTGTCTTTAAACACTGTGCAAGACCAGCAGTTATCCAGAAGTCTCAGGCAGAAAGCTTTGGGAGGTTTTATCATTATAACCAAACACTGGGGTCTCATGTGGTATAAAGTCCTATTACTACTTGTGGTGTAGAGTCTTAAACTGAAAAAAAGTGCACTTAGAAAGTGGCAAGTTTTGCTGGTTTATAATTAGAGTGTACTTCTGTAGATACAGATTAAGAACTGCTGGTATTAAGTTTTTCTTAGAATCCAAAAGGTCAAATTATCGTTTATACAAAGTCTTCTCTATTTCCTGCTGCTGATGGACTCTCCATTTTATATTGAGTTGGGTTCTTTCTAAATGTATCTGTCATGTAAATCTCAATGTAAGACCTCAACTGGGGAATAGATGCATTCTCATGTCGTAGGTACTGCCATTGCCATTTTGCAGACCACTAAGCTGATTCAAAGGAGTTACTTGATGAATCCATGGGCAAGCAAAAGATGTGACTGAAGTAGAAACACGTCTCTGTTCTCAAAGGGACTCTGCTGATCCTGTGCAAACAAAACTAATTATAAATATTAGATTGAGTGATATTGTGCTATACATAAAATTCCTCCAATACACAGAATCTTACACAGTTTTACCACATAAATATTTTCTGCGGTACCTCTAACTTATTTGATTGTCAATCCAAACATGACATTTCTGTGCACTGAAACATGCAGTATCTATATGCAACAATCTAAAACACCACAAGAACTTTCAAGTATACCTTGGTTCTCTTTGAATGATTATGCAGCAACTAATACTTCATAATGAACATTACGGAATTTTACTGTAATGAAAGAACTGCAAACTTGTGCTGAAAAAACCAGCAGGCACATACACAGAATAAATTATATCCAGTTTCTTAATATCTGGTTTTCCTTCTAAAGTTATTGCCAAGAACAGACACACACCACACATTTTACATCCTACAGTTAAAGTTCTTAGAAGTATTATTAATTGCTTTCTTTGGCAATGCAACAAAATATACCTCCAACGTTCAGGTAACTGGATATGGTATTAGCTGAAGCAATTTGCTGAACGCAGGCTTTCGTACTCAAAATATGTTACAGAGCTCCACTATATCACTAATAAATACTGCAGCTAAAAGTCATCAGAGAAAGCACAGGAGAGTCTGCACATGTGAGAGTAAGTAAAAGAAAGTCTGGTTTTGTTTTTGAATTTTTCATGCGCAGAAAAATCTTCAAGTTCAAGAATTTCAATCTGAAAAATTCTAGTTTAATTATGACAAAGAAGTTACTAGACTAAAGACTCTTATAAACACCCTCTCAGTGAACTCCTTCAGGAAAGGTTGTGAATATCATTCCCTGGTGAATAGTTCCACTCACATACAAAGTAAGACAGGAAACAATAACAAGGAGGAAGGAAAATTGAGCAAGACCACTTTATTGCTCGTTACTAGAATGTAGCAAAAAAGGATTGCATGACTAAGGGGATCTTGAGACTTGAGTTATTTGAATGAGTTCCCATAAAATTCCACAGCAAAAAGGACACTTGTGCAGGTGGAGCCTGCTTTTTCCCTTCCTCTGTGGAACTCAGTCTTTGCCAGGTCCCCACCAGGTTAAATCTCACCAATTTAATCTGCTTTCTCTTAGATTATCCAGTTCCCTCACTGCTGGTGGGAGAAGTACTCTGCTTCAGCAGCAGAGCAGTCTGGGTTTTCCATCTATTTGGACACAAAGAGACCTTTCCTTTGAATGTGCACTAGTTCCTGAATTAATTATTCACCTGAACTACCCATTGACAACGGAGTCTACATGATCTGTTTTCTACCCTCCAAAGAACAGTATCAAGGTGATAAGTAGTACAGGTACAAGGACAGCCCAATACCGTGACTGCCATTTCTTGTTAAAGATAAGAAACAAGTTATTAGGAGCATGAAAGTGGGGTTACAGAAGATGCTGGCACTAAAACAGGAGTTCCTTCTGTGACAACTCAGATGTTGGCAGCAATCTTGCCAGAAAAATCTCTTAGAGCAGCAATGTTCAAAGAATAAATGTCAGACAAACAAATGGATTCAGGGACAGTGTTTCAAGTGTAGGACTGTACTGCTGATTCCTAATTTACCTGTAATAGCCCCGCCCATTCCACCTACTGAGTCTGCATTGCTTCATTACAGCAAGGACTAAACTCCTTGACAGAATCACTGCTGAACCAACAAACATTAAAAAAAAGGAAGGAGCTGCAGACCCATGATGCTCCAGGAATACCACCACCAAAAGCTAATTATCATCAACACCTTATCAATCTAAAGGTTAACACGAAGTCTAGCTCCTTGCTATTTTGTTCTACTGATTATTTTCAATTTACTTGCAAGATAGAAAAATAAAAAGACACACAAAATAGAAAATTAAAGAAAATGCCAGGTGGTTTTATCTTTGGAAAGAAGAGTTAGAATTTAAATTGATATAGTGAAAGACTAACATCAACAACCTGAAACAGCAGAGGAGACATCAATATACATGAGAACTACTAGATAAAAAATAGCTACAAGGAAACACAGGAGAGAACACACACACCTCCCAAGTAGCAGCTCATCACTTAATCACTTTAGCAGTAAATCTGATAAAACCTACAGATTATCAGCTGAGGTCACTCTGTATCTGAAGCAGTGAAATAAACTGAAGAACAGCCTCAAACACTCTAGAACACTCACGACTCAGAAGAGACAGTTCTTTAATTTTAGGCCAGCTTTACCATCTGCTACCTAATAAGGTGAAGAGGCAAACAAACATGGGGGGGAAAAAAAGTACAAAGAGTAAATTCTCAAACTGAAGGGCACCCCAAAACCAGGTATTTAGGACTTGAGGCAAATCTCTTCACATAGATGAAGAGCCGTATGGAGGCAAGAGCAAACGAGAAATAATTCTTTGCCAAGAAAGAAATATTACAGGTTCCTAACTGAGTCTGAAAAAATTTATACCAGGATTCAGTGCTGATACACAGCTAAATTTGTTTCCTGAGCATCAGACTGGCTGTACATGAGAACTATGCACCTGGGAGTTCCAGTGAAAACATACCACCTATTAAGCATTCACTTCAGATAGCACGCGTATTTTAATATGACCAATTAGGAAAGCATCTAACTGCTGCCATTTAAAGGATTTTTCTCAGCTTCTGAAGTTCAGCTGTAGATCTAGGTTAGCAGACTCAAAATATTCATTACTTATGTTATTTATTTACATTTTTTGAAACCTCACTCGTGCAATTAAGATGCTGATAGCATTATTACCAGCAAAAAGAAAGCTTCTTCATTCCTGTTAGCATATTACAGATCTCAGGGGTGCTTTTACAGAAAACAAAGATTCTTTTGCTTAACACTTGGCCATGAAAGATGCTTTTCCCAGGCAATTCTGGGACTCCGGAGACAATCTCTGTTAAAAAGTGTAGTGTTCAGTCAAGATTCAAGGAGACATTTTCTCTGTGTGTGTTCAGAAGACAGACTGCAATGTTGACAAATCAACGGAAAAGAGCCCTACAGAAAAATAAGGCTTAATTTTTGAATATTCTGTGCTGTGTCAAGTCTTACTTCTGGACAGCAGATCTCAAAACTATCCTCGCTGCTAAACTTGGTCTATGCTAAAATAACAAAAGTAAGATCTCAAATACTCTGTAAGACCTCAGCGATCTCCAACGAGAAGAATCAGAAGTTTAGTTTAGGGTATCAATACGTTTAATTTAGGAAAGAATAAACCTAGAAATTGTAAAAACTTGTTTTTGTTGAAAACAGATCCTAATGAACAAGTTTACGTAATGCTGGTTGATTTTATCAACCAGAAAAACATTTTGATACAGAGCTTTAATTTCAAGTTGCATACCTTCAGCATAGACGTTCTGTGAATGTTTTTGCAAACACAACACCAAAAAAAAATCATCTTGCATGCAAGAATTATTTATGTTCTCTGCACAGCTTTCTAGCCCCAAACTATCCATGCAGTTGTTAGCTATTAACAGCAAGAAGTTTAACAGGATGTACAACTAATATCATTCACCTATCCCATTCTAAAAATCTATATTAAGAGATATGGAGCACTATTCAATTTTTTAAACTTATATTCTCCTGTTCTCTTCTTTTTACAATATCTGATAACTAACACAGCTCATATTACTGAAGGAAACAAATCTAAACTATCTACTAATAACTGTATATAAAGATAAAAATGCAGATGGGATATTTGAAGATTTCAGCTTCTTAACCAAAACCGTCATCATAAAGTTGCATTTCTCTCACACAGAAATACATTAAAATATTTCCCCTAGTATTTAATTCAAGAACAAAAAAAAAAAAAAATCTCAATAACAGAAGTTTTAATGAACTGAAAATCACTAAGGAAACATCAAAATCTATGATGTTATGATTTACAAAGAGAAAAAGTAATCAATATGCATGAATTGTCAGGTGTATGAAACTACTTAACAAGCTACATTTACAGAGGAGAAACACTCAAGCAGGAAATAAAAGAGGAATTTTTACTATCATCAGATATTCTTATAGTGAAAAACCCCCAATCAGTGATTGTTAAGTATTTTCAAATTTGTGTCAGTTGAGTTGAAAACCATCCCAAAAGTAACTTTTGAGGAAAAGAAAACATTTATTACTATTATTATAGTCAAAGGTGTTGAAAGTTAAGCATTTCTCTATGAGGGTTCAGCAAATGTTCTATTCCTTATAAACTTTTTGTCCTATTTTTTCCACAATTTCTAACCAGTCTGAAAGTAAAATAAAATGTGTAAATATCTATATCTTCTATAATAAGAGCAAACCGTGCATCTCAAAGTGTGTGTTTGGCAGTTGCTTTCACACGTGTCTTGGCGAAGATGTCAATGTTGACCATACCCTTTCCAAAGCATACGAAATTTCTAAGTAGGTTTCCATCAGATGTTAAGCATCCCATCAAATTCTTTCCCATTTACATAAATTCCCAAAGAATTCCATATGAATTAGGTAGCTAACCATCTTGAATCTGGTCTGCTCTCTGGAGGTCCATTCACAACTTTAAATACCTCAACAGCTTTGAAAAAAACGTCTTTATAAATAGAGTTTTTTCCTACTCATTGCCCTCTTCCATGCCTCCCATGAAAGTGAAATAAGTGATCCAAAGCTCAGGTAACTATTCAGACCAAGATGATTTAACAAAGCATTAAGCTCAGACCTAACACATTAACTTCATTGACTTTCAGTAACTTTCAGAAATAAAACCCATTTTCTCCATAGCTAGAGCAAGTTTACCATCTCTTTATCTTAACAGTCTCAACCTGCTCCATGCCAGATGGATGCAGGAGTGTGCTGCCTATGAGGATTCACGTGCAGAGCTGAAAAAAAAGGCTGGGCTGTTCAAAATCTAAAGGAGTTGAAGTCTGTCTGAGGCAGTTCTTAATTTGAATGGGATTTAAGCACATAAGTCCTCTAGATTTCTTTGAAATATCTGTTCACTGATGGCCCAAGAGAAGGAAACTGCATTCTGACTGAATAAGTGAACATGATCACCTCCACCAGGAACCCAGCTTGGTACCCTTCTGTGTCAGTTTGTTATTTCATACCAACTCCAATCCAATAATAAACTGTCACACTAATTAGGACACATTTAGTTATGATATTACCCTTTTGATGAAATCTTAAAGGCAAGTACTGCAAATATAACAATTGCAAAAAGAAGATAATTATTATAAAGGATCAAGACAAGAATAAGTAAGGCAAACAAGCTTGGAATACAAAGCTTCTCTTGGCAAACAAACGCTTAATACAATAATAACTAGGTCCTTTTGCTAACACACTTGGTGAAGAAAGGAGTTTGAGGGGAGGGGTTGTTGGGCTTTTTTTTCCCTACTTCTTACTTTGAGCAATTCATTCATCATTTAATGAAAAATACCTATAAGTAAATAATGGTTCAGAGTGAAGGCAATCCAAATGTAAACATACCTGAGAGGATGTGAAATGGCTGACTGCATTAAAACAATGCAGCACTCCAGTTCTGATGTGGTATCAGCAGAAGTTCACCACACAAATTTGTTCTACATCACTTCACCCTCACAGATGTTTTACCACATCTATGTAGTAAATTCATTTAAGCCATAAACTAGAAGAACAAAATGTAAACCTGTAACTAAAATCCTTGTACATCAAATTATATTAGAATCTAGGCCGAGAAAAAAAATGAAAGCAAACCATATAAAGAAATACAGAGGTGGGTTTTTTGAAATCCGTGGCTTAGAAAATTGTGGAGACCACCCACAACTTTGTGGCTTATAAAACAAAAATTGCTATTACAGCCTATTTATAAAAATACTCCCAGTCATTGCATCTGGATACATATAACAATGGCCCATGACCAATGAGCTGATATTCTGAAATCTTCTAAATACTCTGCCAATCAGGGGCCTCCATCCCACATTTTTAGTGGTCCTACTTCAGTCACTGCAACTGGAAATGGTATTGTTTTCCAGTACATTGGATTGGAAAACAAACTCTATTGCTGATTCTGAAAAACTGTCAAAGACATAAAAAGCCACTCAAAGCAAATAGTAAATCAGTCTGTGATTTATGCTCAACATAGTAAAATGATCAAAGTCAGATACACATTCTGAAATGTGTAGGGAACCAGAAAATGTACCAGGTCCTGCTAATACATGGAATTATCAAAGACCTCCATTATGACTTAAGTTAATTCAAGCCCCTTGTTCACAATTAGACTGTAATCATGAAATCTGCCATTCAGCTCCTTACTATTACATCTATGCCAAGAAAGTAGCACACACTGGAAAAGAGTTAGATTGCTAAACCCTTACATCTTTTCTTTCCCATAAAAAAAAAAAATCTTTTAAAAGAAATGTATTTTCTTTCATGTGAACTTGATGCTGTCTAATTTAATTCTTGATGTTTCTTCCATTGTACGGCGAGGTGTCCTTTGAGGGAGGAAAAACAGCTTGTGTTTTGATAGCAAACACACAAAATATAGTTGCATCTCTGCTTTCAAAGAGACAAGCTGTTTTTATTTCCTCTGAAGAAGCTCATTACAATATGATGGACAAAATGTCAGAAATAATTAAGTGCAAAAGGTGATTTTTTTTTCTTGAGAGATATCAACTATTGGAAATGCTGTTGGTTTTTGCAGGTCTCTCCTCCCCTTCCCCCCATCGAATTCTTGGTCACTTAACATGAATTTATTGCAAAACAAATTAAAAGCAAACGAAAACTAAAAAGAGAAAGAAACATCCAACATGAAAATAGCATTAATGCTTTTACTTAGTAAAAAGGAAGTTAAAAGAGCTTGCTGTTGGAATGGATTGTTGCAAGACTGTTCACATGCACACACACACAAAAAAAATCAAACTCTGCACTTTACAGGAGGAGCAGAGCTCACTGAGGCTTGAAAGCCTTTGGACTGTTCTCATTTCAGATTGAGAGGGTCGTGCTTTCCCCCACCCTGGGGTCAGCATCGTAAACATCAGCCCATCAAGATAAGAAAGTTAAAGCAGATGATATCAATTACCTGTCCTTTCAAGTCATCCCTGTCTCACATCTGGTTTCCTCTTTGTAACATTCATCTAGGCCAATAAAAGCAGGGGAGTGGGGGAGAACAGAAAACCACTCAAGCAGCTCTCTCCTTCCCCAGGCAGCCAACGGAGCAGAGCGCTCCGCTAGCTGCACGCACACACTCACACCCTCGGACACACACTCAGGGACAGTAGGTAATCTGGCAAACCCAAGTCTATCTGGAAACTGTGAAGTTTGCTCTAGCCAGACCAAAATACTGGCAGAAATTCACTCTGTTTTTCCTTTTCCTACTTTTCACATAAATTGCTGGTAGCAATTGGACTTTTCCAGGTATACCATATATACGTTTCCCAAAGCCTGGCATTGAGACTCTTAAACAGATCAAATATTGGTGCTTTAGAAATTCAACAGTCTTAATAGACTTCACTGCCTGGACATCTCCCCTTCCTTGGTTTTCATTTCACTGCATTACCTGTCACTCAGACCACACAGATGGTAACTTCTCCACCAGCATCTGTCAGGTCTGGACCAGAAGGAAAAAAAAAAAAAAAGCAATCACTTCTCAGATCACCACATGTAAAAAAATATCATTTAACAAAACTGTACGAATTTTTTTTTTTCCAGGTGATATCAGAGTTGTTTTCACTGCTGTTTAAATAAAGCCTTTACCACATTAATTTTGAACAGGAATGCTGTTCAGCTCAAAATTTTCTTTTTGTTTCTTACAAATATCACAGAAAATTAAGAATCCCAGGGTAATCCTCAAGGTAATTTCTGCTTTAAATTATTTTTTAATGCAAGGCATTTTCAAATTTTCCAAACTTCTTTGACAATATCAACAATTAGAAAGTATATCCTTAAGTTCAGGAAAAAAGCTCATTTACTTCCCAGCTGGGCTCTCACTAATGCAGCCAACCTACATTAGTTCCAACTCATAATTTGAAGTGAAAAGCAACATACCTAATTTCCATTCCTTGGCCCATCCTGTCAATACATTTCTATTTGCTTTCAAAGTCTCAACTGTTATTCTATTTAACTTGTTTCCTGTTATTTTTGCAACCACAAAGCTATTTTCATGTATGTTATACTATCAAATCTAAGGGTCCATTAGCTACATCACACATGCCTGGAAGTCTAATGCTGAAGAGTTGTGTGTCTGCTCTAAAGGAACAATATATACACAAGCTTTTATTTACTAAATGAAAGGAAATGAGGTTCCTCTGAACCCTTTTCATTTTGTTGCCAAGGACAAAACAGATAAATACTGTGGTGAGATCTGTTTATTGATTAATGTAATTACAGCTATTATCTACAAAGAAAAGTATATGATAGTAATTCTACGTCAGATAGAGAGTTATGCAAATAATGTTAATTTCAGCATAGTTTCAATTTAATCAATCATTTTGTGCATATCATTTTCTACATTGCATTTATTTAATTACATGCTCACATTTACCCTTTTTCCACAAGAACACTGACTCATTTAGTGGACATTATCGTATCAAAACTTGGGTTAGACTGTGGTTGTATGTGTGACAACAAGCTAACTTCTTGTGTAATCTCTGAACTGCTGTGCTTCTTTCTAGTGTTCACTATAAAATTATTTTAAAAAAACCTCTGAATTAATCTTTACAGAACATTCCATGTTACTGGAGAAATAATGGTGTCAGTCACACCTGCACCAGCTAATTGATCCCAGCAATAAAAATAATCATTTCATCCCTGTTAGTGCAGTACACAACCGATTAGCAGCACTTAACAGTGCAATGCCATTAACCACAGAGGAGCTGGAACAGATTTAACACTCTCATTCCAATAGGTTGTGGGGCCTGAAGTGTCCCATTCACAGTGAGCACAGGTATCTGCACACACAGCAATCACTACAGCAGACGTGCCCTTTGATACAGCTCAAATATCTGATGCAGCCTTTAGCAAAATACCACGGCTGCTCTTTTTCCTGTTAGTAAGCCCAGGACAATAATATTTATCTCCCTCTAGCATTTAAGAATGTGATGCAGAAATTAACCAGTTCGGAAAATATTTTTAACACAGCAATATGTAAAAAACAGATTTGGGCTATTATATAAAAGAGCAACTTATCTAGGCTAGTTAAGGGACTGAAATATTCAGGCCACACGATCATGAGTGTTCCAAAGATTCTGATTTAGCAATGCGATAACTGTGAGCCACAACCAAATCAACCAGCAGTGTGACTGCAATGAGTGTGTCCTTATCTCCCAGGACATAATGTGATAATTAAGCTAACAGATCCTTAGGAAGTAGCACCATAAAATACTAACTAGTCAAGCAATTCTTAGCTTGTGCCTGGATTGAAAGGCTCAGTAGACAGCTGGATGTGAACACTCAGTTATACAGCTCATGAGGTAACAAGGTGTTACAGCAATGTTATGTCACTCTGAAACAATACATCCAGTATTGTTCTGCCAGGCACATTGACTGGCCTTCAGGTGCCCAGCCAGATAGGGCCATGCAATAGTTACCCTTCTCTCTTCTGATGGTATGCAAAAATTATTGCTTAGAATCCCATTCTCTATACATAAAAGACTGTCACATAATCTTGACAGTTCTTTCAGAACAGCATCCCAGCTAGGCACAGCCTCAAGAATTTTAAAGGCCTGACTACACAGCATGCCTGGTTTTAGCCTAAGAAGTACCACCCAAGCTCACCTCCTTTGAAAATGCTGGAACAGCCCGAGTTTCTGAAACACTGGCGTGCAAGAAAAATGCAAGAAAACACTATCACTGAAATATTTTCTCCAGTGATAAGTGCATGAGATATCCTGTTACAAGTATTTACAGGAGAACTCAGATTTACCTATTGATTCAGTAAATTAGTTTAACAATTTTGGATTACAATTATCAGACCTTAAATCAACTAAATGTTTTTAGATAAAATACAGTGCAATCCAATAGGGATGAGCAGTAGATGAACCTCTACCATGGCAATGAGCCTTGATTCATGTATCCTTTTCACCATTCCCAACCAGCACATACATGCATTTGAATGGTCTATGTGCAAAGGTAGACAAAACTTTCATTTTTAACTTGATTCAAACCTGGATTTGAATTTGCCAATTTGATTTCAGCGTATTTGTTGAGTAAGCACTTTGAAGATTATTATGAGGACTTCTTAGGCTAAACTCACAAATTAGCATAAGCAGTTTCACATTTTGGCAAATTTTAAACAAAGGAACTGAGGAATTCAGTTGATATCCAGTCCTACTTTCATGAAAAAATAAGAAGGCACGAAAGTTTAAGCAGTGGATTAACATTTAAGTGATGTTTCTCTCCAGGACATTGCTGACACATGCCGGACTCCTTGTGTTTATAATGATAGATGCAGGTTAGCCCTTTATCAACAGCAAATCACCCACTGAAAAATGGCTTTGCATCTGTACTATGCCTTTAAATGTCTAGCTAGCAAATGTCAGAACTATTTGATCTGGTTTTATAAAATGAACTTTCAAGACTCTTTGAAAGATAGTTTACACTTTGAAAAAGATTAAAAACTTCTGTGTTGATCTCAAATAATAGACAGAGAACATTCACATACTTCAGGGGGAAAGGAGGTGCACTGAACTATGAATGTATAAAACCAAGCAAGCAGTCTAATGCTCCCTGGGTACCTTTTCCAGCACAAATTTAAGACAGATATAGGCAACATAAATCCCCATGAACACCTCTTGGTTAGCAACACAAGATGCTCGATAAATGAGTGAGATCTATAACACCAAAAGCCATGCATCCAGACCGACATAGAAGTGAACAAGGAATTTAGAAAGAGACATCATTACCAAATTTCTTAAGTGATTGAATCTCCTAAGCACCACTTAAAAGCCCACTGACCTTTCAGTGTGGCTTCAGAACTTCCAGGCATAAACTCATTTTGAAAATATTTATCTCATGTTTATTAACCAGATAATGCAGGTCTATCTCAGTCTACTGCACTAAAATCCTTGGTGGAAGACGATCCTCTGATGGATCATACGACAGTAGCTGTGAGTGCACATCCATCCATACTGCACAGAAGAGCAGCAGGAACAGGTCCAGCAGTAGGAACTGGCACTAGTAACAAGCTTGGGTGTGTAAACACGTAATGAAAGAAGTAATCTAGAAACTTCAGTTTATCTTTCAAATGAGTGGTTTCTACCCACCTAAGCTGCCAAATATTGTGCAACTTTCAACTTCACCAAACAACTGTGTCCCCACTGTAAGCAGCAGCACAACTTCTCACTTTCCAGTTCACTATCACCAGCAGCTTATCTCGAGAAACAACCTCAAGCTTAATAACAGAAGGTGGAAATACAGACAGGAGAGCCTGCAGCTGCTTTTCTGTAGTTATTCTGCATTTACCTAAGCAAATCACCTGGGCCTACAATTCCAAGCAAACTCCTGTAGCTAAGGACTTTAAACCTATACATCCAAAGCCTACATATTTAACATTTATTTTTTAGTTCTTTTTGGAGAAACATGCATTCTATGGACATTGATGAAATAATGTGACTAGATCACCAGCATAAAAGAGAAAAATTAGGGTCCAGGTTCAAGATTTAGCCCATATGTGTTTTGTGATAATGGGAAAAGAACTTCATGTCTATATTTCAATTTTCTTTTCAGAAGGATATAATGTATTGCACTGCCAGTATACCACTGGGCAGTTCATTCTTGAGTCCTGCATCTTTTTTTCACCCTGCATCTTTTTTTTGTGGGCTGAGCCCAAATTCAGGGCCACTTGCACAGGAGAAGACCTCTCACAATTGCAGTCTGCTATTATTACCTCCTATTCTAAGGTGCACTGACACTGTAATGTCAGCCATACAAAACCCAGGCACAGAACACATGTGATGTGGAAAAAATAATGTCTTAGCTAAACTGAAAAAGCAGATGCATCTCTGTCCAACTCCAAAAAATCCACTTACCATTCCTAAATATTCTTTGTTAGGAGAGCCATTAAATAACGAAGGAAAAGGAGCCGTTAAGAGTACGTTATACAGTGCAAATGAGATCACTGATAAAAGAGTACAGGAATGCTAATGACTACTAATAATTAATATTTATAATTTCTAAAGCCTTTTTATCTGTAGACCTAAAAAGCTTTTAAAATACACAACCAGTACTCTCTTCATTTAATAGATGAAGAAGGTGAAGTGTGTCTCCAATTTATTTGTACCGAAAAAGGGAGCACTGCTTAGTGCCTAGGGACCTGCCCAGCACAAGTCCTGTTCTTCCAGGTTCCGTGCCAAAATCTTGTCAAAAATTAGCTGCTGCCTCAAACAGCTTACAAGTGAAATAGGCAGGACGGTCAAAGGATGGGGAGAGAGGTTTAACAATTGACCTGGTACTGAACACACAGCCCTTTTGGTAAGGGTCTGGGGGCTTTTGCTGTGGGGCAAGGAAGGCAGGTGAATTGAAGGAGTGGCTAAAAAAAACAAAAGCAAAAAGACACACTGAAGAAAGGGAATAATGGACTATAGAGAGTTTAAATGAACTATCAGGAGAAACCTGGAACGTTGCCAAGATTAGCGGAGGCAAGGAAAGAAAGCCAGTAAATCCTAAAGCAGAGGAAGGTCACCAAAATGGACTATGCTCTGCCATTATTACATGAACTGAAGCACCTGTATTTGATGCCTCCTGGTATCTGAGTTGATAAGACTTTTTTGCTGGTTCCTCTCTGCAGATACTCTCCCCAGACACTGGACACCCTAATGATTCTAGAGGACTGATCCAGCAACGATGATGGCTACCTCCACACAGTGTACCAGGGTAAAATCTGCTAAACTCTGCATTCAAATACGGAAACTAATTTGCTGCAGCAATTAGGAAGTGAATTAGACTAGACACAGAGAAATATTTCCGTGTCTTTGTATATGCATTTATGTGCATGACTGCCCCCAAGTATAGGGGTCCTTTGATTCTCCAAACTAGCGGATGTTGCAGCAACCTGAAAGCTTAAGAGGGCCCACTCAGCTGGAAGGGGACAGTTTGATCAGACAAAGCCTGTGTCTGAAGAGCTGTGGCAACAGACAAATATCGGGAGTGAAAATGCACAAAATATCCAGGATATAAAAGAAAATCCTAAAAGTTATTATTCACATTACAGCAGTTTTTAAGACAACCCATACCACTAGGCACTTTACAGGTACACATCATGAAACAGTCCTGCCTCAGAAAGCTTGTCATCTCAGCAGACATGCAAGAGAGGCAAGAAAGAAAAATAGATGCATAGAGCAGGCCAGCAATTTGCTCAAATCACCTGACAAGCTGAGGGCCAAGAAATAGAAATAAAGCTTTTAAAGTGCTGGTATATTAGTCAGACAACTAGAAACAATGAAACTAGAAATGATTAAAAAGCTATTATTTGTTAATGAGACATAAGTTTAGGTCACACAGGCAATCCTAATGTATTTCTGTTCGGACTAAATCAACTTCAATTACAATTGCAGGTGAGAAAATTTAACTACAACTTAGAGTGAGATAAAGTCAAAACACTGCTAAAAATCCAAACTGACGCTGATGGTCAAATACTACACGTGTAAGACCACAGAGAAGGTCTGAACACTACAGAAAGTGTCAGTGATTTCACACAGTGGCACTGCTTGGCTAAAACAGATTCAACATATAGAACTACATTAACTACATATAACTCTTTGACATAAATCCTAAATCACATAATAAATTATTTGTATCCATTTCACCACTTTTTCTGCCTTTTTTTATACAAATACAAAAAAAAAATTCCCCACAACATTTCTTCCAGTAATGTCTAAAGAAAAATTACATATTCAGAAAACAACAGACCTTGTTTACAGGCCAGACAGAGTAGGATAGTTTTCTAGAAAAGTCTTTGAGGAATTTGAACTGAATAGTCATCTGATATTGGCCAACTATTGAAAACACATAGAAAATTAGATTCTCATATTGATGGAGTAAAAATTAATACATATTGTTACCTTTTTTAGTGACCATTGTTGGACTCTGCAGACATACTGTGTCTGGTACCAGCACCTACAGCACAGATAAGTTACAAACAGCTCAGAGCTATGGATGAAATGGTGGCTCATGGGGAAATAACTGTGAAACTCAAACTACCTGGGCTCACACAGAAGTTAGAGGCTTGTTACATTCTGTGATGACTTAATGGGAAAAAAATATTTGACAGTAGCTACTTCAGTAGACAAGCACATCGCAAATAGAAAGGGTGAGAGGTTAGAACCAGGTAGGTTGAAATCAGAGTTCTCTTACAGGGTGAGCAATAACTTGCTGAAGCCACTATTAAGTCTAAATAGTTCATTATTTAAGGTATATGCATATGCAGAAATGAAGGTACAGGTTTACCTACAGGATAGGCTTCAGCTCAGAGGAGAAGCCATTCACTGAAACCATCTGGTTTATGAATGCACTTTACGTTGGGAACAGGAAAATCTTCAAGCTTTACAAGTTTCCATAACTTCACAAAATCTTCTGCATTTTGATAGTAAAGCAGAAAAATAAACCATGCCTGGACTCTAACGTGGGCCCTTTCGGAGATCGATTATACTCCTACCAGCTACACATTTTTAACACAGTTTAGCATTTCTACTTGTGAGGCCAGATTTTCAAAGCAGTGAGTGGGAGGTACATGCATAAATTCTGTTACTTCTTAAGAGTGTTTCTGCACATACTTTTCATGATCCTCTTTGGAAATTTAGCCTGCAATCTTCACTGGAGAAATGTGTCTCCTGTAGGTGTAGACATGACTGATGTAAAACATCACTTCCTATCTCTTCAATTATGCCAAGTAGTTTTTCATTTTCGTTCCCATGTTTTTTAAACTGAGTATTGTATTCAGGTCTGTATAGAAGTTCTGCTTGTCAGAATCTACATTCCATGCTCTGTTTTTCAAGAATGTGTACATAAAAAGGGGCTGGGGACAGGAAATAAGATAATGTTTCAAATCTTTTACTCATACCAAAGTTATTGTGTGATGATGTTTGCTTACCAACCAAAAAAAAAATCAATTTCATATAATGTTTCATTACTCTTGAAAAACATAGTTTTTCAATAAAAAGGAGGCATTGGGAATTAAAAACAAGAGCAGCTTCCTTCTCTTTCTACATGATGCACATATAAAGAAATGGACAAAAATAGATTGAAAACTTGGTGAAACAAAAATAGCAAGCCTAGCAAAGCCACATAACTGGATTAATTCCATCGCTCTGACATTACAGGAACAGGCCCTCTGTTTTCAGTGCATTGCAATGAGAAGATGTGGCGGGAATCATTCTTCATGTTATAATGGTTAGTTAAAGCAGAAGTTTAACAGCTTTTGTGATTGCATTTCAGATTTTTATGTTGGGAATCAGGCAAAAGTTAAGTTTCAGTAGTGGAGTCGCTTCAGCCTTTTTACTTCCTCTCTTGCAGCAAATGCAATTTTAGCTGTCATAGCGAGAGACAGCTGCCTCAGGAGACACCCTTGAAAAAGTCATAGATCATCCCACCATACCAGTACATAAGTGTTCCAATATACAAATAGAATGTAATGATGTATTATTTAATAACAGTTGTCATATCTTTGCTTAGACAAATAGCTGTACAAACTGAATATTCAAAACACATCAAAGTTAGAGATGGCTGAAAATATTGCAGTAAATATTTTTATTTTGTTGCAAACTGATGGTTTTACAAAACTCTCCCGTTGTGAAAACAACTTTATTTTAACAAAAAAAATTTTAAAGGGAGATTTCCCATTTCTATGATGGAATTTCGGACAAAAATCTGTATCCCGTGATTCTTCATACAGGCTCATGTCGAGACTTTTTCCAGTCAGCTCCACCATTTAGGGAAGAATCTGTTTCCTTCATTGGTGGCAGGAGAATTGAATATCTGTAAACATTCAAAGGATACTTATGGACAGATTCCTATCTGGTTCTCATAAAATTCTGAATTCAATCCATGATCTAGGCTGTTCAGGACAAAACAGAATCACAGCAGAAGCAGCTACATGCTTGCTCTGTGAATGACATGCACAGTTCTGTGAATGACCTGCAGAATATTAGAAAATATGTTTATAAGAACAAATCAATATAGCTATGGCTTTAGATTTGAAAACTAATAAGAGCAGAGATTTACCATGTTTGCATATATCAGTCAATCAAAAAATCCAAGCTCCAGCAATAAATAGACAATGACAACATTCAACACTACTATAGGAGGGGCAGTTCCTAAAAACCATTGAATAGTAAAGTCTCAAAACGATTTTGTTAAGAAATTATCATTTCACTCATGTGTAAAGGCCTGGCCCACGAACAATAATCAGACTGGGATATTTCTTAGGGTGAAGTCTGTTGCATCTTTTATCACTCACTGGTCTCTTTCAAATGAACTAAATCTCACCATACCTTCTATAATGATCCCACAGTAAAATCACATATAAGCACTGAACAGGCAAATAATATGTGAAGATATTTTACAAATTGTTCATTTTATTGCTTAATCATTAGAAGTAAACAATGCACTTTAGGCAATGAATACAGTGCCATACAGATAGAGAGAGATAAAAGACTGTCAGGAACAAGGTTGGTGTTTCTCTACAGAGGATATAGTGTCTACAGTGCTGCCAAAATAAAACAGGGACAAGTGAGGACAGAAAACCATCTGGGTAGATTGCAGCAAAACAAACAAACAAAAAAATATCCATAGTGAGCTAAAATAAAAGAGAGAAAAGAATGAATCCAATAATCACAATCCCAAAAATCATCTACCATTACTTTTTATATCTGTGATTTGTGAAAATTATTATTAAATACCTAAAACTTCCTTAAAAGTATAATTTTGTTTTTCTATGTGCAAACACTTCTATAATAGTTTTGCAAAAGACCCTTTCTAAATATTTCCTCACTGAGCAGTACTTGGACCCTTTTGACAGTGGCAGCTCTAGGCCTATACTCAGATTAGGTACACGATTTCTGTTAGTCTTGAGGAGTCAGTATAGCTTTTGCATGCTTTGCAGCTATATGTATATTTCTGCTTATTTATATGAAATCTCTCAGGTAAAATTACTTAAAATCACTCAGCTAAAACATAAATGGCTAGCCCAAGCAAATATTGGCCAGGATCCAAAAAAGAAACCCTGGTCCAGAGTCTGCACAATTATTAGTCATCAACTAGACAAGGTTGCAAGTACAAATGGGTGTATTGCACACATGGTCCTCATAGCCTTTCAGGACATTCACCAGCTGTCCTACAGCAGGGAAAGACCTCCCTCCCATCCATAATTACAGTCACTGCGTTGGGTGGCTCTTGACACTGAGTAACCACAGACTCAACAGATCTGCACTATCACGTCACATTTGGTTTGCCAATAAAAACATGACACGAGTTGAAAGATGGATGTTTATAATGGGGTTTTTGTAGTCTACACTGAGATGCTCAAAAACATAACAAGGAATTCAAACAGTTAAGTACCTAGCTGTTCCTATTTTCATCAATAAAACACTTGACCATTAGAAGAAACACATGCAGTGTTGTATCCTGCAGTTCGTATCTTGGGGCATGTTTGTGTCAGCATATGAAAGTGCTTCTGTCTATTTTTATTTTTTTTTATTTCATATTGACTCCAACGTCGTATTATAAAGAAAGAAACTACTCCCTTCCACCTTCATCTTCCCCAGTCCTTCACAAAACAACCATATAGGCTAGAGATTCTGGGTTAAAGCAAAAACTCAAATGCTAATTCATGGTTCAGAAAATATCTTGTAACTATTTTTGAATAACTCATTCTGGATGAGGGAATTAGACTTCACCATGCCTTTGTGCATGTCACCATTCCCTATGGTCACCAGTTTCAAGACACTTGGATCTGACGGTATGGGTTGCTGAAGAAAAGGAAGTAACATTGCAGCTCATAGGTAAAACCAAGGCCTGCTATGTCACATTATGTTTGTACAACTCATTTAGAGAAAAACAAATCTCATCATGAATTCCGACCTCTCCAAGGCACTGAATGTCTCCTTGAAAGTGCTGAGCACTGTCAGCATATAAACCAAGGCACATGGCACCCTCCATCATCTGTGTAAGTTTCTCTGCAATGCCAACTCCATTTGCAAATGCCTATTACCACAAGAACCTACTGTCAGGATGTCTCTGCCAGCAGAATGACACGCATGTTCCCTTCAGCTGCTTAGATAAGTCAGGTTAGTTTTAACCACTGAGGAGAAGAATTTAGCTATGTTTGCAGACTTTACACTAGACCAGATGATGACCACACACATTCTGTTCCACCTGCAGGAATTCTAGAGCAGAAACCTCCAGCAGAGAGGCAGCTGGAGGGAAAGCATGGGGAAGGATAGGGGGAGGGAAAAATGACAGGAACGTCTCTGAGCTCTGCAGCTAGAAGAGAGCATCTGGCTATGCCTAAGGTTTTGTTGTTTTAGAAAAAACAATCTTTCAGTCCTTGCACAGGGCATAAAACATCTGAGCTTATTTCTGCTTATGAAAATGAATAAGTGAAAAAATCATTGTAAATCTTTCTTAATACAGTTTACAAAAGATAAACGTAATTAAACACCCATTAGTATTCCGTATTCTCATTGATTTAGTGTTGAACTCGGAAAATCCTGCTTCACCATAAAGAAAATAGAGGTCAGATTAATTAAACTCACTGTTGTGGTCAATTGCTCTGTCATAAACATTTGTTGAAAAGGTTTTTGGGTTGGTTTTTTTTCTTTGTTTTATTTAGCTCTACAAATAAAAAGTCTTGCTTATAACTCTCTATGATATATCAAAATGTCTTTGTCTTAAGAATCTGCTGGAGTTGAGCTTTTGGGTTCTGAGCATTTCCAGCATTATCAGGTTAGAACAGAACAAACAGACTAAAGTCTGACATCAGCACTCTTCCCAGCAGGATACACTACTTTTTTCATTAGAATCTTTGAGCTTGAGATCAGACACAGGGAAAGATTAAAACAAATATGAATTTAATCAAGGGATTCTACTTTCCTGGTGTGGGAACAGGAACATGCTGACATAAATAGAGGACGAAGCACTAGGGCGTCTGAAACAAATCAAAGACGGCTTGCTTACCACTAACTGCTCAGATGATCCATATCATAACAACAAAAAGAAAAACAATTATTTATTCTTTTTGATGTTGCTGCTCAGAAGTAACTTCCTTTTTGAAGAGAGCAGGGTCAAAGCCAAGTTATTGTTTTTGCTTGAAACTTTGTCAGTAAGGGACTAAAAGATATTAGGTATGACTTACTTTGGGGATTTTTGTGGGAAACTTATAGATGCTCATTTCTTGTGGGTTATTACTTCAAAAAAAAATAATTAATTGCAAAATGAACTGAAATTTCATCATTGTTGCAGAAAATCAGACCATTAAACAAACAAAAAAAAGCAGATAATGCACTGAAGCCCCCTAAAATAGATGGTACACAGACAGCTCTCAGCCTGAGCTAATGGCCAAAATCAAGCCTAAATACTGCATAATGCAGAGAAGATCCTGCAGTTAGAGATAAGTATGATCAGCATTTGAACATGAGTGTGAGCACAGAAATCTCCAAGATTTTCTCTAGTGTAGTACAGATTTAACAAATGGTAATCAAAGTCTCTTTTGACCTAACAGTTATTGCAACTAATAAAACCAATTAGAAGGACAAAGTCAAAAGGGACAGGCAAAATAAAGTATCTGCAAAAAGACAGATTTCGTGATTTGAAAGAGTGTTTTCTACTATTTAAAATTCATTACAACTCTGTCCTCAACCTTTTAAAAGACACAAAGACAAATCACACCCAGAGAAGTATGCATGTTAAATTCATATTTGGAAACAAACTGAGTTTAAATTTGCATAACATACAAACATTAATGTTCATAACATGCTTTTCACGTATATAAGCTTACTGGCCCCGTTTTACAGATGAGGAAAGTAATGTTAAGGTTCCAAGGGGAAAGAGAATGCACAGAGTGCTCGGATCTCAGTGGGAGACTTTCATTTTACCTTATAGATGCAAAACTATATGGCACTGATATTACAGAGAAACAAACCCAAAACCTGAACTCCAAGTGGAACTGCAAGTTCTTAGCACCTCTCATGCCACCTAACCTGTCTCATTTTATTTGACGCCCATGTCAGATGTTTGGACCTCAACATAACTTCTGAGAGCTACAACACTCCAGCCCTCGTCCCACTCCCACATTTTAGGAGACAGAGCAGGTGCAGAACTATTATATGTTAACTTTGTTGTAAAGGGAGATTTAAGTGACAATATTAGACTATTTTGTTGCATTTACTAAACCACAACTTCAACGATAAGGGGTTTTCACACCAAAATGGAAACTCAGCCTACAGACTGAGTTAATGTGCAACCAAACCATGAACCCCACTGAGTATGCTACGCCCAAATTCAGTCAAGTTCAAAAACAGGTCACAGATTTTCTGTGTGGGCAATAGAGGAGTTGAGGCCAAAAGTCTGAAAAGAGCTATCATTAGTGATGTAGTCAGTGAAGACAGCATATTTTGAGGGTGAAAATGTTTCTCTTTTGCTTAAGAATTCAAAGAAAATCTAAGTTCATTTCACAGGAGAAGCTGGAATCCATGTGCGACAATACCTAGTGGCAAACTCAAACCAGCGTGTTCCATGGCAAGTATACACTTAAACAAAACACATCCTTGGGAAGGCAGAACCTCGTGTCTCCTCTTCCTAATAAGTGCACTAATCCTTATACAGCATTTTCCAACTAATTAATTCATGAACCTATAAATATTAAACATGGCAATTTTACAACTCCAGAGCAAAACATCAAAAACGGGATCTTAGAAAACATTAAAGATTTTTGTTTCAGATAAAAAGATTTGACAAACAAAGGAAGCACACAGCTGACAAGAATACTGTAGGGTCTTGGAGACAGCCCTGGTGAAACAAAGGAGGTTCTTCTGAGGCAAATTTCTAGGCAAAGTTCCCCTTAGTTTGGCTTCCATAACAAGAAAGAGGGGCAAGACCACAAAATACATTGCGAGAGAGAAAAGTGAAAACAAAATCTGAAGAAATTGTCTGAAATCATAAAATATAGGGTCAATTAATACCTCATAGATCAAGGGAATGGGGTGTCTACAAAATTTAGGAGGAAAAAGAGCCACCTCTGCATAGCAATAAAACATACAAGTAACAGTAACTGGAAACCTTTTATCAGTAATAGGAAAGACGGTTGACTTTCAGTCAGTGTCCCTGTTTGTATATCATAAGTATATCCTGTGTGCAACATAAGCCTTCTTTTCCTGTCTAAAAGTTGAAAAGGCAGATGCACCTACATCTGCTGTTCCAGCAAAGAATCACCTCTGTGTTTCCTGCCCTTGATTCCTCTCTTTTCTCCAGCAGGAGGGATGCCGTACTGGTGTACTGGTGATGAGGGTGTGAGCCACAACACAGAGCAGCTAAATCAGAAAACAACCTTGAGACACCTGATGGGGAAAATGCCAGGGGTTAAACAAAAAAAAAAAAAAAAAAATCTATTTTCAACCCCAAGAAGCTGCTCAACAGCAAAGCAGAAAATCAGACCAAAACAACTTTTAAACAGCAGAGTTAAAAGAGACAGTGAGGAAGGGGCAAGAACCATGCTGAGGCAGCTGATTTAATTCAAAGTAGAAATACAGAGATAAGCCAAATGCATATTTTTAAGATGGCACTTTCTAACAATCAGTCTCATTTTCCGTGTCTAAAACACAGACTTCACGAACACATCAGCAGTGATTTTTGGAAAAGTGGGCCAACAACTAGGAACCTACCATACAATCCAGACCATTGGACCAAATCTGGCACTACTGACAAAGGAACAATCCCTCAGTTGTCCCACATATGTGATTCAGAAGATTTACACATATTATTCAGTCCAACTGTTAAAATCTTTGACATATCTAATGCCATTGAGAATGTCACTGAATGCATCAGAGTCTGGAAATGTTTTTGAATTAACTTTTACATCATATGTGGAGAAATGTGAATCCTTACTCAGCTAATTGACAGATCAACAGCTGGACTGGGCAGATTTCATTTCACCTCCACAAAGAATGAGAGCAAATGAAAACACAAATGAGACAACAACTAAATCACACGACCTGGTCAGCTCTTAGTGAAGCTAGTCATATAATCAGTATTTACAATACTAACAGTGCCTGAATCAAGATGCTGGGAAAACTATAATGGACATGTTTGACAAAAGCAGCAGTTCTTTGGTTGTTATCTATAATGAGGGTGAATATCAGTGACCTCAGTAGTCACATAAGTCGTACTTTTGTGTACTTTGGAACAGAGAGAACCAAAATACTTTTGAGGCAAGACTGTCTGGAGCTGGTACACCCACATGGCACAACACAGCCCTGTGTGGAGATACCTATTCCAGGTCCAAAAGATGTTGAGCTGTTGACACAGGATTGTGATTGAACCAACACACCTCTTTGCTCAGTAAGGCTAATGGCTCAGACTCTCTGGGATTTCTGCATTGTGTTCTACCGTACACCACAGACATTTCAGTAGTTTGTCCAAGCTTCACTTCATGATTGATTATCATAACTCGGAGCTCAGATTACACAGCCTCAAAATGCTGCAGTCAGTGGTGATTCACAGAAGCCAAATTCTGACATCTGCTCTGCAGCAGAAGTGCTCCTGGGCACAAACCAGCACTTCCGCAACAGCAAGACCAGGTGTTCTCATTCAGAGAACGCAGGACCAAAAATCAGCCTGGCAAAAAATTTTATGATGTCATTTTTACCTCCGGCCTCTGCTGAGATGTAGGACCTTTCCTGTGCTCTTCATTTAAATCCCAACACTGGAACATACTACATGCTATCACTCCAGAGAAGTAAGGACACATGGATCCACAGCTTCTGGCTTGGACCCTGAGCTAGAGGAGTGCTCCTTGCAACAACACTCAATAGGAAACACACCTCTATCATATGTGACCTGCAGCAGCAAAGGACAAAGGAAAGGGTGAGAGAAATAAAGATTCCTGGGATCCCTATCTCCACTTTTCAAAAAAGGATGGTTAGTTACTTTACTGTGGGACAGCCCTTGAACAAGGAACACAGCCTATGCTAGAGATGCCAAAGCTGGTCTTAAATGATGTGCTGTAACTATATGGCACTATCACATAAAAATATATTAACTTGGATTCTCAAGACAGTAGAGCTGCCTCAGCAGGATCCTGCAGCCTGAATGCAAGACTCTACTAATGCACCTTTTGCAATCAGGGATTTCTGATTCCTTCTGTAGTGGGAAAAAAGCCATCCTTACTGGAAAAATAACTGGCCAGGCATTTATGGGAATCCCTACCATCTGCTCAAATGGATTTCCATGAGTAGAATTTAAACACATTTTTGGTGGATTTATTTCAGGTAAGAAGCTGCTTCTACAACAGTATAAACAATTAACATCCATTATAGCCTTGCTGTGAATAAAGTTTTCTTTATGACACTTTTGAAAAGTCACATGTGAAAAATGTGATTGTATTATTTTTCCTTTTACAAAATCTTTGTGAGCTCTTTTCACTGACTTACGAGAAAGACAGTTTTATGTCTTTGTTTTAAGAAAACAATAAGAAAGTATGAATGCAGAAATCTCAGCAAAAAAATGTATAGGTTGAAAGCTTACAAATTTAATGAATTATAACTGTGATTAGATCATAGTTGAATAAATTACGTATGTGAAAACAATACTGTTTTATAATTATTTCAACGTCCTCAGAATAGTTTGATCATTATCAGAACACATCTCAGCTTATTCTACAAAATCCACAGCCCAGATTCTGCATTTCTGCATTGCAGGATATCCACTCAGCATCAGTACCACAATCTACTGCAATGCAATATATATACATATGCATATATATATATATATATGTGTGTGTGTGTGTGTGTGTGATACATAGATGTATTTATTAATAAATCTAATGTAAGAGCTATAAAGCCTCATATCTAAGAGCTATCTTTGGCCATAGGATTGGTTTTCTGGGAACTCTAATATAAAGTAATAGTTAGGTTTATTGAATCCAGCTGGCCTAGAATTACTGAAGTGCTTAGATTAACTTTGCACTGTTATCTACATGCAAATTGCACTGTCATCAGGGATTTATATTTCTGTATCTACGCTAAGTACTAAAGACCAATTCTAAAGGATTGCAGAACGCAAACATTCACAGATGCAAACCAAAAAGACACTTGTGAAATCCTGAATCAAACTCCTGTGCTATATGGCATAATTTTTGATTATATGATTAAAAGTCCTGAGGATCCCTGGGTCTTTCAGTGCACATTATGAATGTTGTAGGCTTACTTCAACAAGGATTAAATTGTTGATAATATAGTTCCAGACTTTGTTGAGCCTTGCTATCTAGTTCCTCACTATACAGGGAATATTCATTGCCTCCATAGATTTTTTTTGTGTGATACTCATCACAGTAGTAATTGTTTCACAAAAAAATTAATTCTGCCTTCCTAATGCTACATTGGGACATAACACAGCAATAGCAGAAAACCCCTAGAGGTTCTTAGAACTGAAAGGCCAATCTCAAATTAGTCAATAACCAAGGTAAGATTAGAGGTGAAATATCATAAATAATTAAAGAAGAAGAGTATTAAAACCTCACAGACTGAAAGACTTGACATGGCCAAGAAGCTGCTGCTTCCTCAGTTTCTTAGGCCATCCTTCTAATATGATAGCATTTGACTGGATCCACTGCAGTC
>VZRR01001048.1:204865-226356 GCA_013398015.1 Oreocharis arfaki
CAGACTTACACAGGAATGTCTTGGGTAAGCAATCACAATACATAGACATCTGTTATCTTTCTTATTCAGACAGCTCCAGAGGGAAATATTATTATACAGTGAGATTTTCAAAGGTAGAAAAGGAGTGAAGTATTCAGTTAATACTGATTTTCAGTCAGATGTCTAACTGCCTTTGTAGATTCAGAAATTCTCTCATACATATTTAGGTAGTCCTGTGAGGAGCAGGGAGCTGGACTTGACGATCCTTTTGGGTCACTGCCAAATTGAGATGGTTTATGATTCTGTGATTCCATCTTCACCTGAGATCTTGACCCATTCTGGTCAGTATCAAAAAAGGTAACAGATACATCAGGGGGTTCATCAGTGTAACGACGGGGTCAGCAGAGAGGTAAAAGAAATAAGCAGATGATTTGGGAGTTATCTTCAAAAGGAAAGAAATACTAGCTAACAAGACAAAGGTTTTAAAGCAACATTAATTGTAACTCAGACTCTGGTTTTTACCCGTTTCTTTAAAACAAAAAACATTGTCTCACTCAATGAGATGAAAAGCAATATACCTAAATCTTCCCAAGGCCATATTATTTCTAGGCACTTTTTTCCACAATAGTGAATTGAACAGTACTTACCTCTGACAGTGAGAAAACTGAAACTTGGAACCAAAGACACTAACACCATTTCATAGAAGTGAATGTCAGTATTTTTAGCACCACTGTAGCAACCACCCATTAGGATTGCAGGGCTTTAATTTTTTTGTAGCTTTTTGTGACTGCCCCCAAAACCTTACACCCTTCAGACACATTCCTAACACCATCTCTGCAATCATGCCCAACATTGCTCTAAATTGGTTAGTTTGGAAGCAGATAATCTACCAGCACAAAGCACAGTACAAGCTAACCCTGAAAATATTTACCTAAAACCTCAGCAAGCGCTACAGCTTCCCCTAAGTTCTGTGATGGAATCAATGTCCCAGGCCAGTCAATTTGGACATATCCACAATACACTTAAGTGCCTGTATACAAATAATGATAAAAATCAATGACATCTGTATAACTGACTACCTCATGCCTAATAATAATTTTGTAGCTATTACAAAAGAGCTTTTACCAGAATTTGAAAAATTTGAAGGAAAAAAAATTTTAGATGTTTACAGGGCATAAATATCTCCTTATCAAAGGCAGCTTGGAAGAAATCATAAAGGTTATATGAGATTTACTTAGTCTCTTTTTTAAACGAAAACTTGGTTGATGAAGGTGGGAGGCACAGACATAAACCATTTCAATTGCTGTAAGGCTTTTGAAGAATAACTGTTCTTAATTCCAATTAATCAGAACAACACAGGCAAACACAAGTGAATTAAAAACTGAGTCATTATTAAGATGCGATGAATCTGTGGTCAGCGGTTTTTCATGTTTTCAACACTGACAAAGAAGAAAATACGTAAATACTGATTGAGTTTGTAGGCAGCAATACATGGAGAACTGAATCATAACAAGAACCAGTCATTTATAATAAAAGAACAGATATAAAAAAGCCAAATCACAGATCTTGAGCACCTCCTTTTTGACAGGATTAAATACTGACACACTTGCCTCTCTTCCTCCAGAGGACATGTAAGTGTCCTTCTTTTGAAGCAAGAAAATGGAAACTCAGTAGAAAAGAAAAACATTTCATAAAAGAGAAATACATGTGTTTACACTCCCAAAAGGATCGTGGAATTCTGTCTTTTTGACAGTTTCTTAAAAACAGAGAAACAAACATGCTTCTACAAGTAAAATTAGTAAAGTAGAACATGGGATATGCTTTCCTTAAATAACAGCAAAACAATTGAACCAACTTATTTTTCACATCTTCAGTGCAGAACAAAGAAGTGTGACAGTTTGCTGAGAGGTCACAGAACACCTGATATACTCATCTATATAGGATACTGTTGGGCACAGTGATTACTGCTATATACAGATCTAGAGGGTTCCCTGTTGTCAGGCAGATTGCTGTTGAGAATTTTAGGATGCTTAGAGTAGTTAATTAAAGAGAAGCACTGGGAGCATTGCGAGGCTATAAATTCCTCCCTCATAGCTTATGGGGCTCAGCACTGGAACTTTCCATATGGCTGTTTTTAACTGGCATAAACTTGTTTTGACCTTAACCAGCATTTTAGACTAACATCACACAGGGCAAAGAGAGAAAAGGCAGGGAGAAGTAATTAGTCAAAGAGGCTTGCATATATTTGCAATTATATATATACACATATATAATGGGAAAATCACCACTCCTGATTTATCCACTGGTATGTTAAAAAATTCAAAGCAAAGACAACATGGCATTTTATAATCTAACTGTTCTACAAGAACATAAATTAATACACATTTTGCAATCAAACCAGCAAGCACTTGAAGAACAGGTTTGTTGTATCTGTAGGTATCAAATATCATAAAACATAAATTAATGAGTCTGAAGATTATTAAATGACAGTTGAGATGCCAGCTTTCCTTTTTTTATCATGGAAGATATTCCCAGGATCTGTGACATCTGTGGTGGCTAATCCCCCATAGAGAAACTGACATTAAAAGGAATTCACACTGTGGTAAAGCCATACACCATTACAATGTTAGCTATGGGTTTCCAAAGCTCTCCTGGATTCTACGCTGCAGAGCAGAACAGGAGTGAAAACTGACAAGGTTGGTTTCCACATTTGCATTGCAAACAATAGCTTTATAAACCAGGACTTTGAACTACCCCACTGTGGTGAAGGTTTCCAACATCTTTCACAGGAAAAAAGAAAGATTGCTACACACCACTGTTCTCATCTGGTGCCCTGAATGTCTTGCATCTTTCAAGAAATATTTCTTTTCAATTGCTACCCACTTCATTTTAAGCATTAAATGGGATTTTTTTAAAGTTTGATAAAAATGGGAAGATATCACTATGAAATATCACTGTAATCTCTCCAAACAAATTGTGTAATTGCCAAATGCATTGTTATTCATAACATTTTCTCACGGAAAAATAAATCACTAAGAACAAGGAATGATCAAGCCAACTTTCTGTACCACCTCATCTCAGGTAGTGAAGCATGGTCTTGCTTCCAGTCCAAAGTCACACTCCACTGGTCTTCTATTCGTAACTTCATTCCTGTTCTTGCTTTCTCTCATAAAACTCTCCAAAGTAACCACTTCTTTCATTTAATTTCTGATAATGACATTGCCATCATCTTCTGTTTTCTATCTTGTGCTTTTGGATTGCAAACCTTTTATCTCTGAATCTTCTGTTCATTCTGACTTCATCAGAACCTTGCTGCACTAGAAGCCTTCCTGTACAAACTAGGTCAAAGTGTGACTCTTCCTTTTGGATAGAAGGTTAATGGTGCTCAATGATTCCATCATCATTTTCTCCAAAGGGAAGAAACCCAGAAACCAACAGATCACTTCATAAAAGACCACTGTTTAAACTGGAGCTTCATTTGTCATTTCTCCACATCAGCTGTACACAGCCACCTGCTTGTAAAAAGCTGGGGCAGCAATTGTAAACCAGCAACTCAACAGGGCAGGCACCGGGAAGAAAACAGGCAAGTAGCTCAGAACAAACCGCGTCAGTGAAAACAAAACTGCTGTGGAACCCAGCTGCATTTGCATCTAGCATTTGCCTCCACTAGAAAGATGTGAAATAGGAAGCTATTTCTGCTCCATTACTTTTAGAAATAAAACTTCTAAAAGGGACATGACCTTTAAGGATTTCATACAAGGAACTGTAGAGCTCAAGCTCATTTACAACCCAGGACTAAGTCTTTATAGTGGTATGGCAGTAATTCCGCACATAAAAACATCAAAAATACTTCATTTCTACAGCATTAATCGTACTTTCTGCTAGCCTTGAAACACAGCATTCTTTCATCCAAAACAGCATCCCCAAAGTAATACTACATATTTTAACTTTGCTGCTATGATGAGAATAGCAATTACTGACTACGCACATACTTTCCACTTATTTTGTAAAAATTACCCACTATTTTTAAAGATAGTATTTTTACTGGCTTATATGATAGCAAATATATAAATGAGACTATATTCACTTCTCATGTACGTTAAATTACCCATTATGTTTATCTAAATTGCAAAACTCTCCCATCATTAAATATTCATATCTCACTAGATCTTCATTCTTTTCTTCATTACATGGAATAATTTTTCAATGACTGCTTCACCATGCAGTGTATAATATCTAGGATTAAAGCATCAATAATTAGCACTGGGGAGAAAGAAAAAATTTCAACAAAAAGTCCTAAATAATTAAATAATTAAAATAATGGTTCAAATTACCTCAGAGGAATCACATCCAAAAAAAAGGCTAACATATGATATTCTAAAAGAATACAAACAACGTAAATAAAATGCTGACACAATTTTGTTCTCCCAGAAACCTCTAAGAATGGAGACACCAAGTCATTGGTGGTTAACCACTGTAAGACCATCAGAATCACAGCTCAATCCCAGTCTACCTCAAGAAGGTTCTGTCCCATCACTCTGAACTCTTTAATCTGTATAAGCACAAAGTGAACATATTAATTGTTCCTCAGAAATAATGGATCTGTTGAGCACAGTGACAGTCTCAGGGAACTGGTGGTCCCTGAAAGCACCTGTCTCACTGCACAAAAACACAACAGCAACCCAATGTAGTGCTGCACTTTCTACTTACTCTGGATTTCATTTATTTTTAACCCAGGCACATGACAGATCACACAAGCACAAATCTATGGACAAATAAAGCTATCTAAGTGTCAAAGGCTTTAGATTTCTAAGGGGAGCTGATGTAAATCACATTTTGAGTCACTGAAAATACAGTTAGGTAAAGGTACAGGAAAATATTCTGAGCAATAGCATCCCAAATAAAAAAAGTTGCAGCCCCACTCTGGTTTGTATTTAGATGGCAGGATATTTTGGATAAGGACCATCTTTCTGTGGGTAACTATAACACCTAGCACAATGAGCCCTTGACTTATATAGAGACAAAGCAGCTACCAGAGCACACATCAGACAGACAACCTTTTAATTGTTATATTCTAATGTTAACTGAAGCAAAACAATAGGGATATCAAAATCCATAATAAAATATATGAGAGTTTTCACGTGAAGATGAGATCCAACATGCTGCGAATTTGGTCTGATAATCACAAAGAATAAGAAGTTGTGAATTCTAGATGATAGTGTGTGAATATAGATCCACAAAGTATATTCTCCCAACTACTACGAAAATGTGCATTTGACTGTGAACTAAGACAATGAAATATGGAACTTCAGTTCCACTTAGAAGCAGTAGTTCCTGTATTATCAAACTTGAAATCATGTCAGACATCCTTGCATTTATATCCAAATCTCAGCACTTCTGGACAATCAATGCTGACCTAAATGCTGGATATTATGCTCAAATAAAATGAGTCCAAAATGAGACCAAAATGAGATAGCACAATCCTGACATCCCTGTACACAAAAGCCTCCTAGTCATCTTCCCAAGGTCCTTAGGTGCATGAACAGGCATTTGAGGTCTTCAGTGGCCTCATGGATAAATTGTTGTTATGCTGAAGATCAGGCAGCTCTCTGGGAGGGGGGATTGACTGACTAAACTGTCTGCAAGCTGGCAGGTACTGGAGACACATGACATTACGAGAAAAGCTCAATTGCCTTTTTTTATGGTAACAGCAGAGGAAGGCACCCACCATTCCCAACAGCCTCAAAGTTCTAGGAGTTGGGCCAGGTAGACTGAGGTTTTCCTTCACGTTTGAATGCCAAAATCAGCCTGAAGATTTTTGGCAGTCACATCCAACTATATAAAGGCATCTTGAAGCAGCCAGAGGCAAAAAAAAAAGTAGGCGGCTGGAAAGTCAAGGGCACAGGAAGAAAGGCATGGTAATACATCCCTGCGAGAAAGTAGGAGAGCAAATGCACTCTGAAACAAAGGACTGGGAACTACAAGCCAAGAAATTATTCGCTGTCATTTGATCCCATCCATGTTTAGATAAGCAGTACTATAGGTATTGTCTGTGAATAAGGAACTGCTTTTATGTGTTTTCCCACATGAAAATTTCTTCTCTTAGCAGAAACAATCTGTAAAACTCTGAACAAGTATTAAAGCTCTTTGGCTATTAATAGCCTGCATTTATAAAGTACCAGTTGTCATCAAGAACACTCAGTGTACCAGTCACTCCCAGAGTAACAGAGCCATAGTTAAATATCCAGCAAGTGGTTGTATGAATCGTAAAGGACAGCAAAACATAAAAAAATAAACAGGGAAGAAGGAATATGACCAAATTTGCTATGGACACCAGAAAGTTCTACTTCTCTCTTTTAGAATATGTTCTTCCTGAGTACCCATGTAAATTGCCAACAACATCTACATGTTCTAATGCATTTAGACGATTCATTTTAAAAGAGTAATGTGATTTGCCATAGCATCTGCAGTAGATGCAACACAGAATACACACTGAGAGGTCACTTAAGTATTTTCCTTCAGGAAAACTCTTTTATCCAAAAGATATAATTTGTTCATTCTAATAAGTCAGATATTTTAGGGTCTACTCACTAGCAGTGTAATTTACAAGAACTTCCCTTTTCTGAAAATGCTGCCCAAACTTCCCTCCTGTGCCTTTACATTACGTTGAACTCTAAGGCAAGGGTCTCATCACAAAAATCCTTGTTTGGTGGGCATCCTTATAGCCTCTGCATCATGAAACATTTGGAGCACCTGGAGCCGTTCTCCCAAACTGCAGTGTTGTCTTGCATTTAGACAAATTATGTGAGTCTTTTGTATTCTTAGAGAACCACATTCCCCTGGTCAAACAAACAAGATCCATTGCTTCCAGTTACATTGACCAGCAGAGTTCTACATAACCAGTCCCCACTAACAAATATTCTTCCACTTAAAAGGATAATCAGTAGGACTAACATGAGAAGGAATACAAAAGCATTAACTAGAATCTGGGCTAAAATGAAAAGCAACACAACCCAGAGGTCCAATATAGTTGCCAACATTTTTCTCTTCTGTGTGTCCTCTACAGAACAACCAAAAACTGAACCAGGAAACCAACATAATAGCACGAACTGAAGTTTCTTTCATCTGAAATGACCCAAAATGCCCTGCTGGGAAAAAAAAAAAGAAAGAAAAAAAAATGTGGGGAGAAGAACTTGTCTTCCCACACTACTGCTAAATCTCTGGGTTAAAAATCCATGCAAATCTAATGCAATGAAGAAATGTGATGAAAATGAAATTAATGTACTTTTGTACATTTGAGGATTTGGAAGAATCCCCCTTTCTTTTGAACATATAAAATGAAAAGATCCACAACACCCAGAAGGCTGTGAATAATTATTTTTACTAACAGGACTGCCAGAAATTTTTAAACACTTACTAAGCACAAGATTTCAAGATTAAAAAAAAATAACTTTTAAGTTTTTTTCCCCAGATTCCTTTCCTCAACAGACTTCACATAAAGAACTTATTTCAATTTTCCCCTCTATTAAAAATAAATGACATTAATAAAGCCAAAGAGGAGGCATTTCTATTCATCTAATTCTGCAAGGAAGCATATTTATGCAGATGGATTTGGAAGTGAACAGCACAAATCATTCAGAAGTGTGCTTGCAGTGCCTCAGGTTTGGCCTTCCTTGTGAAGTAAACAATAAACTCAATTCTGCTGTTAACTTACTGATTGTACAGGTGCCACTCTAACAGCATATTCTCACAGCTGATACAAAATACATGCTCATCTTACTTCTTGTGAACTTTCAGTAGCTGAAGCTCTGTATCACTCAGCGGCAAATGAAGGCTACAGCACAGAACTCAGAATTATTTATAATGACAGCCAACAGAGAGCTCAAATTCTTCTGCTGTTTGCACTGAAGTAATCCTAAAGTAACGTGATTTCTAGAACAAAATTGAGTTTTGATCGAATTCTGTCTAAAATACTCCAGGAGTTGTGCTAACAATTAACTGTAAAAGACTGAAATAGTCTTTTTCCCCTTGTGGGCTAAGCTATACTCTTCCAAGGAGGAAGCATTTGACTGTTTATGAACTCTAGCATTCCTGAGGAGAAACCATCTATCCTATCTGTTTTGCTCTTCTCTCTTGCTGATCACCAAGTATTTCTATCAACTTGTGATCTCTAGAACATGTTGATGTGGGCTGAAAAATCCCCAACCACCAAGACTGCCAAGGATTCAAGCATTTTCAACCTTTGTGAAACATGATCTCAGTTCTTTTACACGGTAGCCAAGATGGTGGCATAACAAAAACAGAAGCTCATCCTTGCTGCAAAGTGCCTGGAATTCACATGCACAGAATAAGCTTTCTTGGTATAAGGAAAATAGCAGAAAGCCTATGGTCAATGCTGTTTCTAATACAAAGAGGTTTGTAATCTATTAACGGAGTCTTTCAGACTCTACCTGAACAGCTTTAATCAGCTGTCTGTTGGCTAAAACAGGTCATCACATTTACACTCTTACTCCCTAACTTAGCCAAATTAAGCCGTGTGCTTTTCTCTTTGGCTATAAATGTAAAAGCTCCAGGTATCTAGCTAGCCTCTACAGTAGCAAGACAGGCAGAACTCTGTCAGTGAATGGCTGCCAAAGAGCTTAAGAAAAAAAGTCAATATTTAAGAATAGCCCATACAACTCTTTCCCTAAAACATGAAATATACTTAAAGTATATTCTATAAAATTATTCATCTCTGTAAACCAGGTGAAAATACTGGGACTATCATCTGTATTTCAATTCCAAATTTACTCTAGAAAAACAACTACTCTGGTTTTTTTAATCAGTTTGTGAGGTCCTTGATAGGACCTTTGTCTATCCTTGATAGAATGGTAAAGTTCTGACAGTCTGCAATAGCCTGGGGAGACTATTCAATACATCATTGTGCCAAGGAAGCGCTGTGCTTCTGTGAAATGCTTTAATACAGCGATATCGACAGGACCAAGAGAGCCTAAGGTAAGTAAATATTGTCTCCCTTTTGAGAAAGCTGTTTGCTTCATGGTATCTTCATCCTTAATAAAAGCTCAGACTCGCTTTACGAGTTACACTTTTTTAACAAAATACGGATTATTTAAATCACTTCAGTGAAATACACCATGACACCTCCAGGCAGGTAAAAAGGTGTTCAGACACTGTTGAGTCAGGCATCAACAAACAGCTGTAGAACATCTGCATGTTAGTTTTAAAGACCAGAGCCTTACATAATCTTTATATATCCAAAGAACAGGATAAACCAAGAAGTAGTGATTTATCTACCTAGCAGTTTTTTCTGTATTATTTCTGTATTTGCCTACATGGAAGCTGTAGTAAAAGCAGAAAATAATTACATATCAAGTAGAATAAAGCTGTTCTACTTCACATTCTTCAGTTTTTAGCAGATATTATCATTTCACAGAACAGGCTGTTACTTTTTGTTTATATTTAGTGTTATATGTCTTTCAAGATCATGTACTGAGCAACAAGCTAAAATAAATTAATACACTCAGCAAAAGATGAAAGAAAACAAAAATAATGAAGAGGAAACATGGTGCAATACTTGCTATAAAATAAAGAATTTGTAAGAACAGAGGGAGGAAAAAAAATCAGTGTAGCTACAGGTTTAGGTGAGATTTGGGGTCAGAATCTACCTGTCCTTTAATTGTTTTTTCTCAACAGCCCTGCAGCCCCAACTTAAGACAAGCCCCCTGTGTAATTGGAGATGTTCTGCACTACCTCGGCTCCTTGTCCATAGTGGGCCTCTGTGCCTTAGCTCTGACCTTAGCTCCTCATTCCACCACTCCTTGGCAAAGATGATTAAATATGGAGCATCTTAATGGACTTAATGGACTACTGCCTATACTAACTTCATCCTTATTGTATAATATATAAAAATACAAATTAAAATAGCTAAACTATATGTAGGAAATACCATTAAATATTCTAGTACATGAAAACCATTAAGAATTTCATGCAAGAAATCTCAAAAAATTGCACAACAAAATTGCACGTACTCCTTTCTCCTCCTACCCCAGCAAAGAGCAAATATCACATTGTCCAACACTGCATATACAGTTCTGCATTTGAATTCTGAACCCTGACTCTTAAAGTCAGGCTTAACTGCTATCTTGAGCTGGGAGGAGAGTTTCTAAATTAACTATTATTAGCTTTGTCTGTACTCCTTCATTGTTTGTCCCCAAAGCACCAAGGGAGTTTGTAGTTGACCACCATGGGACAAGGCAGA
This sequence comes from Oreocharis arfaki, assembly GCA_013398015.1. Taxonomy (NCBI): domain Eukaryota; kingdom Metazoa; phylum Chordata; class Aves; order Passeriformes; family Paramythiidae; genus Oreocharis; species Oreocharis arfaki. The sequence goes on from VZRR01001048.1 coordinate 215,103, forward strand.
AAGCTGTTAAAATGGAAGCTTTTGTAAATCTTAGGTAGAGTGGCTCCTACTGTTCCTGTGGTGATATAGCAAACCAAAAATGTGACTGCAACACAGACCAACAAAAAGCTCTGCAGAGACTGTAAGTTAATAATGCATATAATTTCTGTCTCCATTGCTGCTCTGTTAGATGCACCAATACAGGACCAAAATACCATTTCAGTACAGATCTTTACGGATACCTAATATGCCTTTACCTTGTCTCATCTATGTGTACTCACACCAAGCACAAAGCTACTGATTTCTGCTCCTTTTTGGCCATGAGGTTGGCTTAGCAACACACCTCTTGAAAATCTTTTAGTTTTCGCCACATTACCTACTGCTGTACTAGCATTATTCCCTTCCCACGTTTTACATCCCAAATTATGTCAGCATAATAATGAATCAAATCAAAACACAGAATGACAGTGTTTACCTGATGTGAACACACTCTGAGAGTGAAATTAGACTTGCTGAAATGTACATGCATAAAACTCTCATCTTTTATATACATCATCTAGTGTTCTTATAAATATGTAAGTACATATTATGGACAAAGTGTAGTTCAGCACAAAACGAAACCATGCCGGACCTGCTACATGTTCACTGTCCAACAAAAATTAGCTTTTACATGTTGTGTGAACACCTCTTGCATCAAAATTCAGGGCTTATGGATTTTTTTCTATTTTGTCACATCCTTCCTCATCAAGACTTTCTTGATGGTTTTCCCACAATTGTTAACAGAACTCCAAATTTTCCAAATATCTGTGAGTTCTGTCCCCATTCGCTCCATGTACCAGGACATGCTTAGCTATCGCCCTTCTTCCTAAGAAATTTCTCCTTAAAACCTTGCCATTTTCATCCATTTCTTCCCTGAATAAAGTAAGTCCATGAAACACAATTGTTTTAAGCATATTACCTGTCAATTTTCAGTCATTGGTATGTAAACATGTATGTATCTTCTTATGGTTGCTCAAATGAGCGGTACAATGAGTCAGGTACAACTGAGATCCTAGCACTTTCTAAAAACCACAATTAGACTGATAAGAATTTAATGATCTTGCAACCTACTGGTGAAAACTCTCATTTAAATTACAGTCCTGTTAACTTTTCTTCCTTCACTCTTGTAAATCCAAACATATAAGCGGGGGGGAAAAAATGAAGTAAAACAAATTATATATAGATATGTTAAAATGGTATTCATCAGTACTTCAGTTAAACATCCCCAAACGATCATTCAGAGCATTTTTGATGCTAACATCTTTAATCATTTTGCACATCCAGAATAGATCCTATGACATTTTGACTTCTGTATTTTGTTAGAAACAGCTACAAGACAAAAAAAAAAAAAGTGTTTCTGAAAATATTATCATAAAAAACTGATTTTAATTTAAACAAAAAATAAGCAACTTGACTGGCAATCAAAACATCAAGGCTAAGAAAAACACTGTAAACTTTATCTTATTTTATCCTGCAATTCTTCTCAATGATGTTTGTTTATAGCAATAAAAATAAGTATTACAAAGTGCTAGATAAGAACATTTTAGGATGATTAAATAAACCTAGTGCTATTTTATCTTTAAAAAGAGATCAGACTTGCAAAGAAATACTCATTAGTAATTTGAAAACCATGTTATGCTACACTTGCATTTAATAAGGTAACGATTTACATTTATGCAGTACCTTTTATCCCAAAGCAATTTACAATTTACAGCCAGAGATTATCACTTCATCTCCAGTGGAACTCAGCAACTGTGAAGTGTTGCTCTGTACTATAAAGCACAGATTCTGGTAGGTAACAATAAATATAAGGTTTCAGTTGAATAACTGTGACCCTTATATTTATGCCTCCAATTAAATCATACAAAAATATTAAATTATTTTTCTGAAGTTGCATTGCCCTCTGTACCTACCATCCACTTGCAAAATGAGAAACAGGTTCTACAAGAAGCAGAAAAACATTTGCCCATTAGAGATTATCTAAAACGCAGCAATATTGCTGGTCCAGCAAGGATTCTGAAAGTGCCACCTAAGATATGGGAAGAACTTCTTCCTGAACTGCTTCCTATGAACATTATTTAGGAGTAGCTTGGGATCAGAAATCACATTTAGAAATACCTCTGATGTTCAGACATGTCAATACAGACAACGCTTAAGAGAAAAAAGATAGATATACAAAGCATTCAAAACGTAACAAGTTTGACTTCATCCACTAGAATAATCATACTACCTTAAAACAAGTTGTATACTTCCATTTTCTGTGAATTTACTCTCTGGAATGCACACTTTCACCTTATAACCCGCATTAACAAAGATAAAGAATTTCTCCTTAAAAAAGCAAAGAAACAAAACAAAAAGCATTGAAGGCAAGAAGCTATATGACTAAAAATACATTGGTTTTAGGGTAAAAACACTGGCTAGCTTGCTCTAAGGTTAAACAAAATCAGTTTTGCTTTTCCAAGAAAATTTGGCATGAGCGTAACGATGACTGAAATTCAGGCTTTCCTGTATAGAAAAACAAGGACATGAATGAAATGGGCAGAAAGCATAAAACCCTGATAAATCTGAAAACACCTTTTTGTCCAATCAGCCTGTGGAACCACCTGACACGAGATATGGTGAAAACCAACACATGAGCTTAAAATTTCAGACACTAGTGGATCATTTCATCCTCAGCACACAAGCAAAGTCCTTCAAGAAATAAATGTTCAACATTGGGATGTAACGTCCAGACCTGACCACACCACCACACATTTAAGTTGCCTAATGCAACTCCATGCAAACTTTCTTAACATGTTAAGCAACTTTTAGAATTTGTAGTCTCCTTTGGAGACACGATGACCACAGAAGGGAAAGAAGAGTTAAACCTACATAAAAAGTCCATTTCAGTCCCAGGATCAGATTCTGATTCTTGCCCTGGGACCTCCAGAGGGCTGTTGTTCAGTTGACCTTCTACCAGAGTGGGGAGAAGGAAGACACTGCAACAAGAGGCAGCTCTCTAAGAACCTGTTGGTGACAGAACCAGACAGATCACTGACTTGATTGATTTGATTTCACAGGATACACAAAAGTCCTACAAGAAGTGGCCATATTGTCATTTCCATGTTTTAAATTAATAGAAAGAACAAGTAAAGCACTAATTGATCATCTACTGTGAAAAGATCTGGAGAAATACTTAAAGCAGCAATGTGAACACCCTGTCAGAATAAATTATAAAACACGCACTTCCATATATATCTCAGAGCAAATAATTCATGCAGTGTGACAAGGCCATTTTGAATTGATCACATCCAGTTCTTCTCGGACACTCATGCATAAACACTTGCTACAACAACATTAATGAGCAATGACATAAGGAATTTTGGTCTAACCAAACAGACTCCATCTGAACAGTTACACGCTTAAACCCTTAAACTCCTTCCCCATCTCCCTTAAGCAAATGAGGGTTTTTTTCCTTAAAGGTGAAGAGATTGATCATATAGTTGTCATTTCGTACATTTTTTTCAACAAACCCTCTCAAGAGAAGCGCAGTACAAAAAGCAGAAGCATAATAAGGCTACAGTGGAGCCATGTTCCTCCTCACAGATTGCACCCACCTCCCCTCTCCTTCCACATCAGGCTAGTTATTCACAAAGACTTTGAAAGAAATAAAAATGGTTCAGAGTTCTGGTAAATCAATCTAGCCAGACAAATCTCTCACAGGTTTCATTTAATTTCATTTTCCCTGGAACTGTCACTTTCTGACCTCAGCCAATCTTTTCTAAAGACTGTATTCTACCAAGTGGGTTTAGAATGAAGAAAAAAAAAAAAACCAACAAAAAACCAGAAGCTTAAACCAAAAGTTCTTGGTAATTTCTAAGAGATTCATGGTTTGCATCAGGTCCTAAACATCTGGATATTGAGATTATTGAGATAATATTATTTTGGTTACATATAATCAGTAATCTAAAGGGTCAAGTGACCCTACAGTACACTCAGTTTATGCTGCTCTCCTCCAAGCTTTCACTAAGAGAACAAAATTGCAGAGCGTATCACAGGAGCTATAGAAGCATGCTACAAATTGTGAGTTCCCATCCACACTCATCTTTGGTCATCAGTACCACTTGGAAGTTTCAGGAGACAATACACGTAACATAAGAAGATCAATTATCTGCCACCTGGCCTGTGGTAGGAAAGTTAAAAATATTCCAGGTCTAATTTATGCAAAAACTTCTGTGGAGTGCAGAAGGTATTCCAGGAGAACGTGATCCAGAATGTCATTATCGATAAGAACAAGCATTAAAAGCAACAGATAACCATCCCTGGTGTTGTCTGCCTTCCGAAGCACCAGAGTACACCCTGTACCAGTTTAAAGAGTAAGCCCCTCCTAACAGCCAACATGTGGAGGTTTCACTTCTACTACACATTCTGGATTGCCAGGGAAATGAAGCAAAATCCAACACAAGGTCCCAGATACGTTGGTACCCATTGGGACACTACCCTGGTTGCTTGTTCTTAACGTTAGCAACTACTGCTCCTTAACATGAGAACTGCTGCTTCTTTTAGTACCTAAATACGGTACAATCACCAAGGAGAAAGCTACATCAGATCTTCAATTTAATCTGAACAGCCCAGGCTAAAGTTGTTCTTAATTTTTATTTCCTTCTAGGTTGTAGACTAAAAAGCCAAACCAAACTCAAGCCAAATACCAGTCAAAACATCTTTATTTTTTCCTTCCTCAATCTGAAAATAAAACTTAACTGTTTGATCTTTCTGTCAAATAGGAATGGAAACTTCTGCTTTTTTCCCTCATTTTTTCTTTCCCTCCAAAAAGAAAATTCTGATTACTGCTTCAGAACAATAGTTTGACTAACACTGACATTCCTCAGTAGACCCCACTTAGCACAGAAATTGTTTACTTCTGCTAGCATTTGCAGAGCAGCCTTATATTGATTCTTTCATCTTCATTTTTCTCCCTTGACATGAACACCAGTGCATACAACATAAAATTTAGTCTCTGCACACACTGTTCTGCAGACCCTGTGGCACCCTGCTGAGCCCAAACACCTTCCTTAAAGAAGTTTAAACCAAAGGTGACAGAAGTCTGGACCTTTAATTCTTCTTGTTCCATGGAGAAATACCAATAGGTCCCACCAATCTGCCCTTGCACACATTACCCTCCCCTTTGGTGCTCCCTGCACAAGTGCCCATGTGTTTCACCTGCATTTGCAGGAGAGTACAGGGCTCTTGGTACCCGTTCCCTCTGTTTTCTGGTCACAGCCTGGGCAGCTCAAGCCACCCCTGAAGCACTGCAATGCCACGGCTCCTCCCAAGCTCCTCCATCAGTGTATAAAATACAAATACCTGGGGAGAAGCTGCTGCACCTGTTGGGAACATGAAGGACATCAGACTCCAGCAGATGAAAACCAAAGCTGTTACACGGTCGGGGGACACTGCAGATCCCATGTGGCCCTCTCAATTTTTAAATTATACATTTCCCACAGAGAACTGTATCAAGATTTCTGAACCAACTAACAGACCATTAAGAGCTTGAACGCAAACGCCTTCAGAAAGAGCTGAGTTAAACCCAGAATTCATCCTACAAAATCTACTCGACTACTCTCATGAAATTAAAGGTTTTTAATATGTAACCGTTCATGTAATGCCTTGTACTGTACTTAATCAGATAATAAGCAAACAAAAATGGTCTGTTATGTAAATTTCCTTCACTTGAACATGACAAGCTGCTTTTCCTTTGCATATTACACCACCAAGTGGTCTAATGCTCTTATTTTTTCTGTTCAATGTGTTTCCTCTAGAGATACAACTACACAAAACAAAATGCAATTAAAAAGATGTATTGCTACCTAAACAAAAAAAAAAAACAAAAACAAAAACAAAAACATGTTTATCATCTAAGAGATTCAGCTAGACACTTATATTAAACTTTCTCCTATTATAGCTTACAAGTGCAAATTCAATACAAATACAAATTTTATCATTATTTTTCCTCTTACAGCAACTTAAAACTTACTAGGAAAAGGTTTCTCTCCATGTTATTTGGGTAATACATGTCTAATGGAGCATTGTGATGTGCCTGCTACGAGCACAGGCATTTTCAGATGCTTTATTCAACTTAAAACATGACAAAAGTAACTAAGATACAAATTATGGGAAAAAAAATGTTTAGGACTTTAATGAAAGTCTGGCCAAGTATGTGAATCAAGGAAGTTCAGAACTGGCTGGTAATATCTTAACTGAACAAGCAAACCTTGCATGTGTTTGAAATGAGCAGGACTACACACATGAGTAAGGGCGATGGGATCAGGCTTAGAATCAATAGTAAATATAATTTGGTTACAGCTCAAAAAATTATTAGGTTGGAGCCATCAGTTCAAACTAGAGTTCAAACTTTTCATCCTCAATTTCAATGCCCAGTCTTATGCTGCTCCCAGATAGTGCGGTTTTATCTGGAAATCCACTCCGTATTTTGACTCTATATATATATATATATATAAAAAACACTGGCCTCTGCCAGTAACATCTCTCCTCCCCAAGGAAATTACCTGCTGCAATTTCTAAGACAGGCTTCAGTTCCGACTTGCTTGCTGTTCTGGTTTCTCCCTTCTTTTGCTCCAAATCCTCCACTTGACTAGGGAAAAGCGGGGATGATGGATAAATCCCATTTGTCCATCAATCTCCTCTCGTGAGGATCCAGCTGAATCCTGTTTAATTTTCCCAACCTGTGCGGCAATAGCAGTCAAGAACCAAGGTCATAAATGTTCAAATTTCATGCAATTTCATGCATGTCTAGCAAAAATTTTGCTATTTTAGTTCAGAGATGCGCAACAAGGTATTTCTTCAGCTGCACAAAATCACTTCAAAAGAGAGTTATTAAAAGGCGCCTGCAGGACTTGGGCAAGGTCACAGGAAAGATATTTACAAAACACAGACTTATACAAATACACACACACACACACACACAGAGCATGATCCATATGAGTGCTCTATGGACAATAAGATAATCATCCTTATGACTGAATTACAACCTCATTATAAAGTTTATTACAGTCACAAGGATCTCGGGGAAGAAAAAGATAATTGCCTATTTTCATGAGTAAATGAATTAGACAATTCAGTGCTATATTGAAAAAAGAGAAAATGCATCATAATGATGAGACTGCCTATTCAAATTCAGCGAAAAAATTCCATCTGTCATAGTCAGGACATACACATAAAAAATGACAATATCTCTTTAATACTCACAGAACCAAGACAATTATAATATTGATCATATCTTTCAGCTAATGAGTAACTGACTTAAAAGTCATATTAATAACACAACAATCAATAAAATATTGACTACATTCTTTACTTCAGCCATAGTAGGTTGAAGTGTTTTTAGAAAAGTATGGTAGTGTAAAATACTGGTTTTAAATGAATGTCTGTCACAAAAACTGTTTATCCCAATGTTTCCATGTGTCACAGACTACAAACCAAACCTGCTTATGAAAAACTCCCAGTGACTTTAGCATTCCAGGTTTCTATATGCTTCTGCACGCACAGAAACCTTCTTCCTAAGACTTTGCCACTCTCCTTCTGCGACTTGCAGCAGCCTCTGCACCTTCTGGCTGTTACCAGGATCTACCACTTCCTCCTGAACCAGTGATTAAAGCAACAAGGTTTCACCAAGTTTTTATACCTCTGTTAACACATTAAATTATAATGCCTAGGCTATATACTCACTGAGCAAAAACAAACCCACAAATGACCCTGCTTATTGCATCCTTCTTTTGTTTGGGGAAAAAAACAAAAAAACCCATGACCAATTTAAATAATTATTGTATTTGATGTCTAGATAAATGAATATACACAAATATGATCTTATGCTTTCCATGGGTCTCAATAAAAGTTCTTTAGGAGATGGAAAAAGGCCTGTGAAAACACTTGGACATCTTGGAAGCGCTGGAGGCTAGACTGGATGGAGCTCTGAGCAACCTGGTCTAGTGAAGGGTGTCCCTGTCCCTGGCAGAGGGGTTGGAACTAGGTGGTCTTTAAGGCCCCTTCCAACCCGAACCATTCATGATTCAATGATCTATTTTCAAATATTCTCACTATTAGTGGCTAACAGTGATAACAACACACATTATTGTCTCTCATTCTTAAATGCTAGTTGCTTTAGAAACTTGACACAGATTAGGAACACGACCCTCAGAAAATATAGAATGAATTGAACCCATTAATCCTGCACATTCAACCAACAAGAATAAGACCTTGCCTTTCAAATATCACAGTGTGATAACACTCTTCATAGGATTACAAATTATATTTTAGACAGTATGCCCAACGAGGGTATGAGGGGTTTGGAGGGGGAAGAAATACTGATCTTCTAATGGGAAAGCAGAGCTAGAGGCAAGGGTGGCAAAGCCAGTGTGTATTCTAGGGGTGTGTGAGGACTAACTGTTCAGAAGTATCCTTCTCTGACCCAGAGGATGCTATTGAAGGACACACCTAGCAGATTTCAATATTGGCCAGATCTCACATTACTTGCTTATGTGTAACTCTCTCAGATTTTATTAAATTCAGGACAAGATTAGTCAGGAAATTTCAGAATAACAATTGAACAAATGGTCTTGCCATATGACATTTAAAAGAAAAGCCTTAGAAAGTCTGCCAATCTTCTTGTGGGAACAGAGGATATAGCAACATTTTTTTTCATTCTATAAAACATGTCCTTTAAATATTTACTAGTCTTGTATTTTCTACATGTGGCCACATCCCAAGCAAAAGCCCTCTACCTCTCACTAAAGTATGCTTAAGAACATTCACTGCATATGTAATAGGAGTATTAAAGGATCCAGATGTGAATTAGAAAAACAACTGCGTCCATTATAGCTGAATTTCAAACTACTGGAGTAAGATCAAGCAGAAAAGCTGTGGTTTATTCCAGAGCACCACCCACACAATTCTCTGAGTAGGATACCAAATGACAGTAATGTAACTAGCAAAATGCAAAACAAAGCTGTCACATCTGATTACACTCCCAGTGACTGAATGGACAACAGACAAGAGATTTTCTCGATCTTCACAAGCTCTCAAAACAAACCTTGTATTGCTGTACAGCCACACATATCATAAATTTCTAATTAACAATTTTTTTTTTCTGGCTATAAAATATCACATATGATTCAACAAACTTGAGGAATACTTAGAACTATTGTGTGGGAATAAATTAAAGCTTCTCTTTTGAAATAAAAGCAGTTTATTTTTGCACTCCAAACTTCAGAGAAGTGAAATTTCAAGATGCTTTATAGAAGAGGTCTTGGCAGAAAACAATACCTACACAGTGCTGTTGAAACAGCAATGACTGCAGCTTAAACAATAGCAACAAATACACTATTAACTTTGAAAGATTATACAATCAGCATTGCATTTAATTTTGAAAACCAGCTGCTTGCTTTGGGAGCACTCCCAGACAAGGCAAATAGGCAACTTCCAAGATTTCTAGGAGGTCAGAATTTCTAAGTTATTTTTGACCTGTAGTGGACAATATGTATATTTTCCTTAGAGTTTTAACATGATTATAAAGTATCTGTTTTCACAACTGGTGAGCAAGTTTAGGCACTCAGTCAGCAAGGCTGAGCCTGTCCCAGCCTGTGCAGGACACGCACAGCGATCACTGCTGTTTGGAGAGACGTGTTGCTTGGATGGGTACAGATTCTACACACGTCTGCCAACCCTTCCCTGGGTAGACACATCCTCTGCTCTTCTCACTGGTACAAATTCGGGCACAGGCTCTCAAACTCCAGGCACAGCAAGCCACGGCTGGCAGCCTTTGTCCCGGCTTGAGGGTCTGCGGTTAGCTGGGGCTCTGCCTGGCGTGCCCGGCCAGCAGCAGCAGCCGGGTCACGGCCACACCACAGCCAAGGAGCCAGCAACTCTCGCAGGCCCCTTGGCATCCAGTCGGGTGCAGAGCAAACTGCTGTCAGAAGGACAGGCTGCCCCAGCACCCCTTCTGCTGCTGTCACCTTTGGCCCCTCGCGGTCATGGCAGGGGACATCCTGTGGCAGCGGCTTCTGCGGACACAGCAGCACTCAGGCCGAGTACTCGGGCGGTAGCGTCACCACCCCTGCGGGTGTTCAAGGAGAGGCTGGACGTGGCACTCAGTGCCACGGTGGTGATCGGTCACAGGTGTGACTCCATGACCGCAGAGGTCTTTTCCAGCCTCAGGGATTCTGTGGCTCCGTGAATCCTGCCCAAGTCTCTGAAATGCTGCACTGCCCCAGGGCCCCAAGGGTGGGCTAAGAAGGACCGGGATTGCAGGCACAGCCCGCCTCAGGCTGGGAGCAAGGGGCACGCCAGGGGAGCAACAAGGAGCTGCTGCTGGCTGCGTGAGGGGAGAGGGCGCAGGAGGCTGGGGCAGGCGCAGGACAGGCGAGATTCAGAATTAGATATTAGAAAAAAAAGAAAAAGTCGCTCTTCGGGTTGTCAGGCATTGGAACAGGCTGTAAAGGGAGGTGGTGAGCAGAATGTCAAGTAAGGTGTTTAAGAGGCGCGTGGGTCTGGCGCTAGGTTAGGTGGTTTAGGAGTTACAGTGGTAGTGCTGGNGGCTAAGAAGGACCGGGATTGCAGGCACAGCCCGCCACGCCAGGGGAGCAACAAGGAGCTGCTGCTGGCTGCGTGAGGGGAGAGGGCGCAGGAGGCTGGGGCAGGCGCAGGACAGGCGAGATTCAGAATTAGATATTAGAAAAAAAATAAAAAGTCGCTCTTCGGGTTGTCAGGCATTGGAACAGGCTGCCAAGGGGGGTGGTGGAGTCATCATCCCTAGAGATGTTTAAGAGGCGCGTGGGTCTGGCGCTAGGTTAGGTGGTTTAGGAGTTACAGTGGTAGTGCTGGTTTAACAGCGGGACTTGATGATTTTGAAGGTTTCTTCCAGCCTTCAATATTCTATGATTCGGTAGGATGCCGTGAGGGTTCTGGAGAGGCGACGCTGCCGCCAGACCTCCAGCGCGCCAGGGGGCGCTGCGCGGCCGCCCTCGCGTGCTGCCGGGCCGTACGGGGCAGGGCCGGGCTCCGCCTCAACGGCGCGGCCTCTCCCGGGCGGGCCGGGCCGGGGCCATGGGGAAGAAGCACAAGAAGCACAAGTCGGACAAACATCCCTACGAGGGTGGGTCCCTACGGGGGTGGGCGGGCAGAGGCCGCCGGCGAGCGCGGCCCGAAGCGGGGGCGGGCCCTCAAGCCCCCAGGGCCGCCGGCC
>VZRR01001048.1:226371-255007 GCA_013398015.1 Oreocharis arfaki
AGCGGGCGCGGGCCCTCAAGCCCCCAGTGGCGCCCGCCCCGCCCCGCCGGGCCCATCGCCGGGGCGGTTTGAACGCTCCGCGCTGAGGCTGCGGGGAGCGGGGCCCGGGGTCGGCAGACGGGCGGCGGGCTCGGCTCTGCGCGGGGGAGAAGCAGCTGCAGGGTCTGGAAATGAGGAAATGGTGCGGTGACGGCCTCTGGAAGAAGCCAGAAGCAGCTGAGGGATCGCGCGGGGTTATTGCGGACGGGAGTGTGTTTTCTTTGGTACTCACGCAGCTTGTTTCTCTGCTGGTTTAAGAATACGTAGAAAAGCCGCTGAAGCTGGTGCTGAAAGTTGGAGGAAACGAAGTTACTGAGCTCTCCACTGGAAATGCGGGACTTGATTCCAGTCTCTACGAAGACAAATCAGAACATGAAAAACACAAGGACAGAAAAAGAAAGAAGAGAAAGAAAGGAGAAAAACAAGTTCCTGGAGAAGAAAAGGAGAAAAGAAAGAGAAAAGTTAAGGTATGTGTTCATGCTACTGGATTTTAGCAGAAAAAGTGTTTAGACTTTCTCTAGGTTTCACATCAACAGGTCGGCAGATATGACTGTAACTTGTATCGTTAAACTGGAATACATTCAGACTCGGTGTATGAGGTGTTTCTGTCTCATTTTTAAAGAACACACACCAAATAGCTGTCACATTTTCTGTAAAACTAATTCAGTGATACATTTCATTGTATGGCTGAATTATGTCAGTGTCCAGCAGATGGAGACAGTACATAAAGAATACAGAATTTTTCAACACTTACAAACCATTCTTATTTTTTAAACTTTGTGAATTTGTTTGGAAAAAACCTAGAGAGCATTATGTACAGTAATAATGCAGGGTTTTCAGGTGCTCTTACATTTCCATAACAATCTTTCCAGGAGGATAAAAAGAAACGAGATCGAGATCATGGAGACAGTGAGGGAGAACAGGAAATGAAATGTCAGACCCCTGTCAGAATGGAATTGTCACCAGAGAAACCACTGACGAGTACTTTGTCAAAGCAGGAAGGTAGGGGGAAAAAAGAAATTTCTTTTGCTAACTCATGTTTTTTCTAGTTGACTCATGTTTTACTGTTCTTTGTTGCTATAGCAAGTGACTTGGCATTTTTTGCCATCTCAGTGTTTTTCTCCATGTCATCCAAAAGTTTGGAATTAGGTTGCTGTACACTTCTTTTGCAGAGTGGTGTCTGGTACCTCTCTCAGAATGAGCAAGCAGAATGTCAAGTAAGGGCTATGAGAGAAGTAGATCCCCTGTAGGTATTGTGGAGTTTGCCATCGTATTCTTGTGTTTATACTGAATTCTGAAGGTGCATCAGTTTTGTTCGTTGATTTCTTGGATGTTTAATACGTTGTACAATCAGTTCTGCCTCACACCCTTTCTCCCCTCCTTGTTTTTGGTCTAGAGGTGGAACAGACACCCCTTCAGGAAGCTCTGAATCAACTCATGAGGCAGCTGCAGAGGTAATGTCTGTGCTCCAGGCTTGCAGAGCTATGTAATGAAAATAGCACACAGTAAGGGAAGGGACACATACAAAGCTGAGTGAAAATATTATTGCTAAATATTTTGTTAAGAGGGCTAGTTTGGGAATTTAAGTGCTAGTTTAAGAGCATACACTTAGAACATCTCTTCAGTTTAGGCTTCTTGTGAACACCTCCAGTTTCAAGTTTATAGTAGTTTTTAAAAAGCTTTCAAAACCAGGATAATTTTCCAGTAATGTGAAGCTTTCTTTAGGGGAACTTTTTGAAAGGAAGGCACACAAGAGTTTATAATCAACTTGCCAAAGTTTCTTTTACCTTAAGTTCTCCTATTTTAAAAATGAAGAGGAAGCATGCACTTGAAAACTTCAACCATGTTCTCTTACTGTCTTACTAACCAAATGTCTTTTGATTAAAACAATCAAGTCTGCAGTTCTTTCAAGTAGTCTCTTATTTAAGATAATGTTTCCTGTCTTTAAGAGTATCTGTGCCTTGTACAAGAGTGGTTGAAAGATCTTTCCCTTCAGCTGTCTCACCAGATTGAGCTTGAAACTTTATTTGCAAGTTTTCTCTTATCCATAAATTTTCAAGACCTAGGTGTGGTGTCAGTTTCAAAAAACTTAAACTATCAAAAAATGCCTCTGTTAGTTTTAGCTCCCTTTCCCTGCGTTTAAAAAGCAGCACTTTTGATTTTGAACCCTCTCTCTTCCCTTCTGATAATTTCAGAGTAAGCAATGAATGACAAGAATATTCTTATGATATGTATTTGTTTTATTTTCTAATTAATTATAATATAGTATAAACGCCCTGTGTTAAAATCCAAAATGTTTAAAAAAAGTCTGGGTTTTTTCATCTTCTTCGGAACACAGGTGGTTATCTAAATATAGGAATAACGTGTAAAATACATTTGTAGCTCTTTATTGGTGTATGGGTTTGCATACGAGATCTTTTTTCAACCTTGGAAGAGAAGGATTATGCTGACGCAAGCTATTTCTCTCTTTATAGTTCTGATTCCTTTTCAGCTTAGTTATTTCTTTCTATTTAATTCCAAACTCAGTATGTTCTTTATTATAAGCTGAAAGATAAAAAACTGTCTTTCATTTTTTAACAGAAAGGATCCAAGTTCTTTCTTTTCATTTCCTGTGACTGACTTTATTGCCCCTGGCTATTCCATGATCATTAAAAACCCAATGGATTTTAGTACCATGAAAGAGAAGATCAAGAACAATGGGTACCAGTCCATTGAAGAATTAAAGGTAATGCTTTGAATTTTGTTTTGACTAGAAAGATATATTATGCTCAATTGACCTGAAGTCTAGCACTTTATGAGAATATAAAGATGCCAAAAAGAGCCAGTATTTCTGCCTCAAGAAATGTTTCTTCTTGAATTTTTGTGAGCAAGTGAGTTCTGACAGTAAAAGAGAAAACACTTCTGGTTTGTAAACGTGCATCTCAAAAAGATGAAGATGGTTTCAGGTTTTGTGCAGGATTGCATGGAACCTTTCAGTTTGGTCTTCAGCCTGTAATTTTAGATCTGTTACTTCTTCCAGGCTAATCTAGTCACGTAGATCAACGAGTGAAGGCATGGTGAGCTTGGTCCTGTTGGCAGCAACCACTTATCCTGGTGCTGTAGTGTGTCTAATGGATTCAAGGGCCTGTTTTGAAAGCCTCCTAAGCTTTTAGTTTTGTTTCATTTTCTTCATCAGAATTACTCTCTAGTTCTTTACTGGGCTAGATGAGGACCTGAGAGGTGTAATTTGTGTGTAATTACAAATTAGGCAGATGTTAGTTAATAGTATTGGTTGTATTTTCTTGCACATTCTTCTTTAGATCTCCAAAACTTAAGAAGAATATTCCCTGTTGTAACAGCTGTTTCTAGCTAGTTTTTGATTTTAACTTTGTGAATAGATGAGAATGTGATAAAACATATCCACCTGTAGAGGCTGCAGTGAGTATAGGAGTGCAGTTTCTAGCTCACTTCAGTTTCAAACAAGCATACATTTCTTCATTGAAACTAAAACTTTGGCATATTCCGTGTAATAATTTAACTTTGGACTGCAGCTTTTCATTGTCTTTGTTATGTTGCTTCACTTTGGTTTTGTTTTAATGACTGCTGATTGGGAGGTGGGTAGTTGTAGCTAAGAGGGCTTCCCTTAAAACTTGAAAAACTACGAACAATACTGAACACTTAAGAGTACTTGCAGGATGTTTGTTGGGCTAATAGACTCAAGTCTTAAAAGTAAGTTACATACTTATTCTTGTTTACATTTTTAATAGAGTTCTTAAATTAATTCATTAAAAGTAGTCTTTCAAGTTTTTTCCCCTAAAGCTCAAGACACCACATTTGCAACAAGAATATCAGTATAGTACACTGTAAAATTAACTTTTATTCTGAAATTATTAATGTTCGTGCAGGATAACTTCAAACTGATGTGTAATAATGCAATGATTTACAACAAACCAGACACCATTTACTACAAAGCTGCAAAAAAACTGCTGCACTCAGGGATGAAGATACTCAGCCAGGTAACAAAAAACACCAGCCAAAATATTAAAAAGTATACTGCTTCTTATTTTGATCCCTCTTTATTCTCTTTTACAGGGATATCTTGAAAATTAATAAAACCTTGCTTGGTATTTGTCAAATGCTTGTATATTGGAATATAAATAGTACATTGTTTTAGTACTGCTGCCAGATCAGTCATTGTAGAAATAGTTGCATTTAATATTTCACCTTCTAGACTCTGTTTATATTTGCTAGTGTAAGAAAGAAAGAACTGAAATAAAATGAGCCTCTCTGGGTAGGTTAAAAAAAATAAATTGAAGCAGCAAATAAAAGGATTTTGATGTTATTTAGGAGAGAATTCAGAGCCTGAAACAAAGTATAGAATTCATGGCTGACCTGCAGAAGACAAGGAAGCAGAAGGACAAGACAGAATTGCAGCAAACTGGGGAAGAGGAAAATGGTCCTGGGAAAGACAGAGGAGAACCTATGGATGGTGACACCAAAGCATTCAAAACACCTAGCAAAGAGCACAAAAAGTGAAGTATTATCTGAGTAATTATAGGATACACCTTTTAAATGCTACTGAAACAAGATGACTTAGGGACCAGTGGATATGAGTTTTTCTCTTTCTGGTACTGCTTATACACTATGATGTTTTCATCTCAAGGGATCAACACTTACAGAAAGCATTCTTAGCTACTAAAACCAAATAAGTTTAGAATCATTTATGGTGCAATCATTTTTGTGTTTGGGTAGTCTTGCACTGCTCATCAACTCCATTCCTTCAATTATTTTCTGTTTTAGTGTCCATTTCACAGAACTAGTACAGTTTTGGAGAAAGCTTGCAAACATGAGCTTTTAAACATTTCGGTACAAGTAGCTACATAGCCAATTTCAGTTACTTTTTTTTTTTTGTTTGTCTACACAGTAGTTGTATTTGAAACATGCAGCTACCTAGCTACAGAGTGTACTTCCTGAAATAGCCTTTCTTATCTAGAAATGCCAGGTATGGAGATAGTAAGTATTTAGGTAGATAAATACTGGATACTCAAATGAAGAGTATCTAACATACCAAAAGTATTTTAGTTTTGTGGGAGACATTTACACAGAAATCTTTACAGTTACTAACATAGCATTTGCTGATGTAAGCCTTTGTCATGTGCCTTCCCCAGCTGTATTAAATACAGTCATACCTAATGGCACTTTTTTTTGTTGTTTTGTCTACAAAACCAGTTGTAGAGTGAGCTAAAACAATAATATCACAGTATCCTTTTGTGTTATTGGGTGGTGTTCCAGCTAGTCACTGAGTTGTTTGGGTATATTCACAGGAAGGACAAAGACCTGCTTGAAGACAAATTACGAAGCAACAGCTTGGAAAGGGAGCAAGAGCAGATTGATCGGATTGTTAGGGAGTCTGGAGGCAAGTTAACCAGGCGCCTTGCAAACAGCCAGGTCAGTACTGGGGGATTTGATAGCTCCTTTCACTTTTCCATAAACCAGATTTCCCTGACATCTTACACCAGTTGAAATCCACATCTGCACTTACTACAGCTTACGCCATTTTACACCATTGATAATTTATGTACAATCATAAGGTTAAAAAAAAAGCACTATTTGAATGCATGCTAAATTTCATCAGCAGAGCAAGCTGAGCTTAAATTTTCAATAAAGCAATGGAAAAGGATGAGTAGTAGAAAGCTCAAGAAAATAAATCTGACCTGCAAAAATCTCATAGTTCTGAAAAATACACATACCTGATCAAAGGTTATTAATGTTACAGGAGAAGGAACTCAGTTTGGTAATACTATGGCTGTTTCGTTTTCTACATTTTTTGTCTCATGGCCTCTGCAGAAACAATAATATTTATCATAATATCTTAATTCCTTGTG
The DNA here is from genome assembly GCA_013398015.1 of Oreocharis arfaki. Lineage (NCBI taxonomy): Eukaryota > Metazoa > Chordata > Aves > Passeriformes > Paramythiidae > Oreocharis > Oreocharis arfaki. Next base: position 232,275 of record VZRR01001048.1, read on the forward strand.
CCTATACTAGTAATAAAGTTATCTAGTGAAAGTAAAAATTTAGAGCAGCACTCACTTCTGAGTGACTGATTGCCTTTCTTATTCCTGCAGATAGGACAGCTTCATTAACTGTGTTCATTAGTTTAAGGACCAGGAATTTCAACTACTATGTAAATTAAAATAGTCTGATCTTATTTCAGTGTGAATTTGAAAGAAGAAAACCAGATGGTACAACAACTCTGGGCCTTCTTAATCCAGTTGACCTTACTGCAGGAGGTGAGTTGGCATGGCTCAGGTAACAAGCCACTTCCGCCCACCTGGTCTGTTGCTTCTTTGCAGGGGAGGATGGGCAAATCCTGGCCACAAACTGAATGCCTCTTTCCAGTCTGATAAAGATCTGGATTGAAAAAGCTGCAGCTGAGGGATCACATAGGTAGGCCTCAGCTGTGGCTGTTGTTAGGAGCAGCTGGTGAGAGCCCTCGGTGCTGTTGCTTCTCTGGTTCGTATCAGCTGTTTGTGGAAGCTGCAAAAGAACACTTTTGCTGCTGGAGAATTTCCTGGGATTCTCTGATTTCTCGTCCATGCACAGAATGCAGTGTCTGCTGACCCAAAAGGTCACAGATGTTTCGGACTTGGGAACTGTTGGGGTCCCAGATCATTAATATGAAGCATTTGGATAGGAAAGCACACTTTGAGAGCCATGTCCTGTTTATTCTGAGTTTTTAGCTGTGAGTATTAAATGAGTTTAGACATCTTACTATGCCTTCTCTGTTTATGTATTTTGATATATCCTATTGCAGAACCAGGTTACTGCCCTGTAAAGCTGGGAATGACAGCAGGAAGGCTTCAGTCAGGAGTTAATACATTACAAGGGTTCAAAGAAGATAAAAGAAACAAGGTTACTCCAGGTAAGTGCTTTTTTTAAAAAAAAATACAAGTTCTTCTTCCTCTGTAAACAAAGCATGTTGATCTTGTTACTAGCACACAAATTTGGGACTAGGGGCTTCTAAAGATAAAGCACGTTATTACATCTCCCTGCCCATGGTAGGGGGGCTGGAACTAGATCTTTAAGGTGCCTTCCAATCCAAACCATTTTATGATTCTTTGTATCTATCACACAATTAAACAGCACATCACAGAGTCCAGATTAATTTAATCATACTAAGGGGGTGAGATATTTACTCTTCATCTACATTGAGAAGAGAAACTACCAGACAGAGAAGGGGTTTTGGTAGCTTTAAAAGACAAGGGGGGAGCCTGAGAAGCTGTTTGCAGCATCAGACTGTTCATGTTGTGCTAAGGCAGACAGTGGTGTTAATGACATATTTGCAAATACAAATGCATTTGATTTAGATGTAACTAAAAGTTGTTACATTGTGAACAGATGGTGTTCTGTGAAGGCTTGTTCTCACCTTAAGAAATAGATTCCCTTAAAGTTTCTTTTTGGAGATTGTTTTACAGCCCCTTCTCACTTCTTTCTGATGCATGCAGAGCAGGGTAATAATTAATGCTGTTGTTATTCATTAGTGACATACTTGAATTACGGCCCCTTCAGTTCCTATGCACCAACGTATGACTCAACATTTGCCAACATAAGCAAAGAAGATTCTGACCTAATCTATTCAACATATGGGGAAGACTCTAATCAAGGATCTTCCAGGTAAATCAGCAACCAGGAGGCATAGTACAGCTCACAGGGACAGCAGCAGTTACATGCGACTCTCTGCAGGATGGGCTGGCTTTTCTGTGGAATGCACTGCTGTCTTTATAGCTCACAGGTGTTGGTTGTGTAAGAAACAAGTACTTCAGTAGAATAACCTGCCTCTAAAGTGTAATTAGCCAAGGTGGAAGAATTTTGATGCTGCTGATTCCTAGGAATACACTGTCTAAACTTAGATGTATTTATAACTGAAGGGCTCATGTTCAAAGCCAGAAAAATAATGAGTTGTACAAATGTTTATACAAACTGGATTTTTTTAACATTAATTACTGCCTTGAATGAGATACAGCTTTGTAAATAATTCTATTGGTTTATTATTCTTGATTATAAAAACTTCAAAGGTCTTTTGTTTTGTGAGAATTTCACAAGGAGCAGGCACAGTGATGTAAATTCATAGGAAATGGGGGAATACTTTAGTACAGTGTAAACGTGAAGTGCCTGTGCAAGTTTGCTTTTGTGTTGATGCAGCTGCCTGAGGCACTGCACTTTTCCAGGTTTTCCAGTGTTCCGTTCAGAGTGGGTTCCTCAGCTACAGGAGGCGTGGATGATTGAATTAAAGCAAGCCACTTAGGTCCCATGCTACTTCTTGTGATTTCTGTGCTGCACGTACTGGTTTGACCTTGCATGACTTTTTTACATTAAATGTTTGATATGAAAGTAGTTACCTTAACTGTCTTTATTCTTTCAGTATTCAAGATGTTTTTATGAAATCCCAGGATTATCCTCTCTTAATGGCTGATAGTTTGCTTGATGTTCTAACTAAAGGAGGGCATTCTAGAGCTCTCCGAGAACTAGAAATGGTAAGAGTGGATTTGTGTCCTATTTGTTCTTTGGTTTCAGCACACAAGCTCTAAAGCAAGAGAAAGATGGTGCTGATCCTATTAATGGGCTTCCTTTTAGCTGATAGAATTGGAAAGTGAAGACTGATCTTTGTCTCCAGTGGCAGGATTTTCTGGAAAGGAATTATTCTATTGTTAATTAGTGACATGTGAATATTAGCAACATATTGTAGAGATAAATATAATCACACATTCTTTGTCCATTGTCCCATTCCCATTCTCACTAACTCCTGTTCCAAGACCAATAAGCAGTTGTTTAAAAATGAGGTGATGGTTGACAGGCTTTTTTTTCCATGAAAATTTTACCCATTCCTAGCTGCCACTCTTTAGTTCAGGAGAATTAATGCGTAGTTTTTCCCTTTACTTGGTACCGTGCTTTTAAACTCAAATATTTGCAGTGTAAAAGTACTGAACAGCAACTCTTCAAACTCTTAGGAATTCCAATCCTGTCTGTGCTAAACATAGCTGGAATCAAAGGGGCTCATTTGACAACTTTAACTTAATTGACAGTCTAAGAATTATTTGAGAATCTCCTCAGAACAGTTCCCTTTTAACTAAAAGTCTGGCTTGGAGTTTCAGATCAATGCACTGTTGAAATAAACAGATTGTAACCTTTTAGTAATGGGTCAGATATTACCTAAATTAATACTAGGAATAGTTCATGGACGGAAGATCACCTTTTTGTCTCACACCTTTCTTTAGCATCACATGTTTAGCTCTTTTCTAGTACCCAGTAATGGCACTGACTGACAGGGTTTGGCCACTTACTCTTGGCAGTATTAAGAGAAATACGGTTACATACAGAAACAGAAAACATTTCAGCCTCTGATAATCACCCTTCTTCTTGCACCCCAGTAAATAGTCTCCAATGTGACATTGCTGTGAACTTTGCAAAGAGAAATAAAACCTGAGCTGAAAAAATGTATTTTAGTAAACCTTAATACCCCAAAAAAGAACATTATCACATTGCATATTTACCTCCCTTTAAAAATACTGCATCTTGTAAGATTTTTCTTTGAATTTAAAAGAGTGATTTTAACGCCTCCTTTAAAAATCCTTTCTCTATTTAGCCATTGGAGGAAGCTGAAGACCCACATGAAAGAAGCGATGCAATGAAAGATGTAAAGGTAAAATTCTTCTATATTAATTAACTTTTCCAGCCAGCCTGCCCAAGCTCACAGATACAAAACTGCCTACAACTTTCAGGCCTGTACAGCCACACTGAGACTGTGACAAGCTGTAAATACACACTGTGACTTGTGACTTGAAAATGGTCTGTCTCTTTGTACACATGAGGAGAGTAAGGTTCTCCAAAACATTAAGTCTTAACTATATGTCAAGAGAACTGGAAGAAAATGCTTATGTATTTTTGTTTGTGATTGTTGGGAGCTATAGCTTTGTTTCTGTCTTAATGTGGGTTGGTTTGACATTACTTTGTAATGTAAATGTAAGATGCTACACAATACATAGCAGTTTTTGAAAAGTTCTCACTCTGTGCCCCTGTGGGCAATACATTTTAGATCTCAAATCATTCCACCCAAACTTTGCTCAGTTAGAGAAGGCAGTTCTAGGGCCAGGGCTGCTCTCCTGAAGCATCTCTTCATCTGCAGCCAGTGCCCAGATTCCTTCTGAATTTTGGCCTCAGATCTTCGATAAAATCTCCTTTAGGTGAGCAGAAGAAATTTTTTAACTGTTTTTTAATTGGGATGCTGGTCTTAAGTGACTACATCATTTGTGCATATCCCCAATGGTTTTGCAGATGCCATTTTCTATTTGGGTATGAAATTGAATAGTAAACAGAGTAACTGTAGAACCGTTAAGTTTCACAGGGTGTCTTTTCAGCTTTTCCTCTGTATGTCCACTTTATTTTTGTAGAGCAGGCTAACCTTACCTTTGTGTTCTGATCTTCTCCAGACAGTTTTGTTGTTTCAAGGCTGAGTATTATCTAAATTATTACTTGGTGATTTTTTTTTTCAGATAATGGAAATTGATATTGCTGCCAGGTTGGATGCTGCTAACAGTGACAGACTTACAGCTCTAAAAGCAGTTACAAACTTTGGCATGCCTATAGAAGAGTTTGATTCTGAGGGTGAGTCTTCTTGATAATCATACTTCTGATATATGTCTGTAACTCTTTCAGTTTCTCAGTCCCTTACAACATTTTATATCATAAAGTAAGTAAATAGACTTTACTTAGATCTTACTAGTGAGGACTTTCTTTTTCTCTTTAAACAGAGGCTGAAATCTTCCAGAGGAAACTTGATGAAACAACAAAGCTGCTCAGAGAGCTCCAGGATGCTCAAAATGAACGACTGAGTACAAAACCACCCCCTAATATGATTTGTCTTCTGGGTCCATCTTACAGAGAAATGCATTTGGGTAAATACACTTTTTCTGATCATTCTTGCAGAATTGATCAAGTCCCAACTGGTATCAACTCCAAGAAAGAAAAAGTCTCAAGAGCTATAGTGTAGATTATGTGCCCTGTTAGGCCTAGAAGATTAATTTAAATTTTTTTGGATGTAAAGCCAGATGAAAATTTTGAACAGTAATTGCAAGTATTTCCTCTTTATTCCTAAATGTCCCTAGAACTGATTGAAGCTTCTCTATGCCATGGGGCAGACAATAGCCAAATATCTATAACTCCATGAGTTTTGCAGTCTCTTTGAATAGAGGTTGTTTAGCTATTACCAAGTTCTTATTGCAAGGCTAGCTTTGGTCCAGGAATGTAGTTATCAGTCTATTGTGTTACACTAATTAATACCACTCATACGTTCTTTAGTTATTTAAGCAAAGCTTCTTGTCTTACAGGTCAGTTAAATTGCACAGCTTGTGTTAATGGTAACCCTCTAAGACAAGACTCTGTGCAGAGAGTGAATGTTTTACAAGTAAAACTGACTTGTGCAACACCTATTCATGGTCTAAACTAAACCACACTGATGTGATTAGATAAATTCCTCATTATTGAAGAAATATTACCAAATTGGTAATACACAAAGTCTAAGCCAGATCAAGTACTATCTCTTTTAAGTTTCACTTCTTACAGCTTCCTTCTTGAGAGAAAACCACATTTGTAGCAACAAGAACAGTCTCTCTAGTTTATATCCAAATCTCCGTGCTGCATCCCAAAATCCAGCTATCACTAACACCAGTACTGTGTGGGTGCCACCAGCCCTCTCCCAGCTGCTGTGAGTGTAGCCCAGGTTTCATTAACTTACTCTTTAACTTCTGGTGTTTCCTGATGGCAGCAAGCCTTGGGCAGCAGCTGTTTCACTCCTGTTCTTACCCATCTCTTGGTTCCCAGGGTGTCTTGCATGGCTGCATGCAGCACAGCAGAGCTCTTCTGGTGCAGAAACATTATTTAACGTAGTTCCCTTTGTACTTAAATAATTAAACTGCTTGCAGGGTGATTCAGCAATTTTGTGTTTATATATAGCATCTAAACACATTCTCTTATCTTTTCTAGCGGAGAGGGTAACCAATAACCTGAAAGAACTTGCCCAGCAAGTGACTCCAGGTGATATTGTCAGTACCTATGGAATCCGGAAAGCGATGGGAATCTCGGTTCCCCTGCCTGAGACAGAAGACAACTGGGTAGATCTGACAGAGGGTGAGTATACTGAAACATCTTGTAGCATCTGTTCAGCTGCAGCAAAACCACATCTGCAAGTGCTTAGACTGGCTTATGGTAGAACTTGTAGTAGTGTGGTTCCAATTTTCAGTTCTTCTCTCCTTCTTAAATTCTGTTTCAAATGGAAACTTGCTGCCTTTGGTCTCAGTCCAAAATTAATCTTTTGTACCTATGGAACTTTGGTTCAGCTACACCGTTACTTTACAATCCATCTTACATCACTGCCAAATTTTAAATCTTGATAATTCATTCAATTTTAGTTTTTCCATTTAGTGTGAAGTTGCAGGAGAAGAGTTAAAATTCCTCACTTACTAAAACAAGAACATCATGATTCTTTCTTCACCAGGCTTTTGGCTGTGCACTCCTTTTGGTTAGTTTGGCCAGCTGTCATGCTTTGTAAGTTGACAGCACAGCATGAGTTCAACTCACCTCATCCAGCCAAACGTAGTAGCTGTTTTTGCTGGATTAGGGAGTCTGGTCAGTGGGGTCTCAGTGCCAGACCCAGACCTCCCCCGTGTAGCACATGCACAGTAGAAGTATACCCAGAGCTGGGGTAGGGCAGGGAAGAATTTCCTCTCGAGAAATGTAATTTGCACAACAAATTTTCTCAGTCTGTGGTTTATTAAAGTTTTCATTAAGTAACATTCTAACTGGAAGGGTAGGATTAATTCAGGAACTCGTTCCTCTTTTCAAGGAAACTGCTCAAGAAATTTCAATTTCAAAATTATTGGGCCTTTTCTTTTCCATAACATTACACAGAGGCTTTGTGATAGAACCAACTGGAGCACAGGAGTTTCTGTGACTGTTGCAGAACAAACAGCTAACACAGGGCCATCTGCACAGATAGCAAATGACTTGAGGTGTGCTCTGCTCTATGTGCATGTCTTTCATTGCTTATTCTGTGGTCAATGACCTGCTCTGTATTGTAAACTTTCAGACTTTGAAGAGCCTAAAAAGACCATCACTGTCCCTGAAAACGAGTGTGGTGCAGTTACAGGCTGAAGATTTTTTTCAGTTTACAGCTGTTTGTTTGATTCTGTTTAAGAACCAGGTAAACATCCTTCAGGTGCGTTCACCATGCGTGTGTAATGTGTGTTAAACTACTTTTGTTTATTAAATTTTGGAACTGATGGCTTTTGGAGGGTTTGTATTAGTTACTTCTGCTACGTAAATGCACTAAATTATTCTTTTTGCATTCTCTATTATTTTTAAGCTCCTCTGCCGCATTTAAGTTTTCCTAGATTACCCAGTATCTGGAAAGGTCAAAGCATAATGAAAATGTGCCTATATATGGTGCAGGGACACAACCAGAAGTTTCTAGAAGCAATGTATGGACTTGTCTCTGTGTCTGGTTAGTGCAAACATCGTTAGTGTCTGAACATGCAACTTCCTCTTTTTAAAACTACTGTGCAACTCTCATGAACATGAGGAAGAGAAATAAACTTTTTATATAAAACTGATGCAGTGTGATGAATTAACAAAAGCTCAGCTTTATGAGACTTTGAATGTGGATGAATCTCCTCTTAGAGAAACCTTGCTGTCTGCTTACAGCATCCTGAAACTGGAGGGCAAGCTCAGACCCATGACCAGAAGTGAGACTAACAAACGCACCTGCTGTAACAAGTAAAAATACCCCATGGATGTAGTACAGTCATCTCTGAGACACTCAGGCAGACAATTCTTCATATTATGCAGAGGTATTACCAGACACAGTCTGGATAATGATTGTAGCATATATTTAGAAGCCTCCTCACGTTAGAAGGCCGTTCCCTGTTCACCAAAGCTGCAGCCCAGTAGCACAGCTCTGAGGCCCAGGAAACTCGAGCACTGTTGTCAGGGTACAGGTGCAGCCAGTGGCTCATCCAAGTAGGCTTTTGCCTGTGCTGCTCACTTACATCATCACACAGTGCTGCACATGGCTTCTACCACAGGCATCCTTAATTGGTTTTAAATGTTGCTTTTCTTTAATCCGTGATTCCAGTATAACCCTGGACTCAAGAGGAATGAGCTGTAGTATTCCTGTTCCATCTGCTCAGCCATCCCTGATGTGTGCAGGGGCAGGGAACTGAACTAAGAGGTAACTTACAGGCCAAACTGCATTGTGAATTCTACCCTTTTCCCTCAGTCTTATGGCCAACATCATCCTTGCTTCCTTCCTCTCTAAAAATGCTGCAGAAACATTTGTTTTTAAACTTTCACAATTATTAAAATACATTACAAAAATTTCTGTCAACCTGGGTTTTTCTCCAGTAGTTTCAATTGTCCCAGAAGAGGTCTTAATAGTCACCACTGGAATTTTTTTTGGTTCTAGGTAATTGCAGCTGAATTACTACTCCAGGGAATGAATTTTTCCATTAATATATAAATCATTTTCATGTCAAGAAAAAAGGTGCATGGCAACTGTGCCAGCCAAATCCTTAGTGGCTCCTTCCATAGCATCTCATTGCCCATCACTCACCTTTCAGATGGTGCAGGTGCTGGCTGCCAATAACAGAAGTATTGACATCTCTCATCAGCTGTTGAACACATGGATGTCACCCCAAGCATTTTCGACTGGTAACATTTTTTAAAAAGATAAATGCTGAGTTTAGTTTAGGAGTAGAAACAGTCCCATTAACTCTGCAGCACTATAAAAAACATGCCTCCTTTTCATGGGTATCTTCATCAAAATAATTGCAAAACCAGACATGTTTCAAGACATTTTTTATTTCATACTAAAAACAAAAGTTTGTTCTTTAAAACAGATTCCTAGTTCCAGACGTTATTAGCTCTTCAAGTTAGATACAGTGCCATTTTTTCCATTTAAGAAAAAAAATAATGCTGCAAGGAAGATTTTTCTACCCAGATTGTTTCTTCAATGTTAAGTTTCACAGTTCCCTCTCAGAAGGGCTGCTGAAAACAATTATTTCAATACAGTTGCTTGTTAAATTGAACTTTTTCTATGGTTGAATATAGCTCTCATATTATACAATTCCAGTTCTGGTGAGACATGAGTCATCTTTTTCATTACCCACAGTTTCTAACTTCCCCAAGAAGGCTGTGCACAGCACACCAACTGAGCAGTCCTTTTAAACCTGCAACCAAACCCAACTCCTTCCCCTTTGGAAGCTGCCGCTCTTCCTGCCACTTCTGCAAATGAGGTTGAGTTGAAGTTACACCCAGACAAGTTACCAGCCTGGCAGGCAACATCATGTAAACAAAAGCATTTCAAAATGCTGTTACAGACAGCAAATGTTCTTTCATAGATAACTTACATCTACAGTCTACTAGTTCTGTGAACAGGAGCACTTCAGAGCCAGCTCTATTTATAGGCATAATGCAATTTTCAAAATAGATGCATGAGACAAATGGTCGCTTTACCTAACATGACATCAAAGACTGCTGCAAGGAGCCTTTGACACATGCATGGTCCTATAAAACAATAAATATCTCAAAACAAATGCTTGCTGAACACCTGTAACTACAAATACACAACATACAAGGGTAGCAAAAGCTGTTTGAAGGTTTATTACACTACAACACTGACTTGCACTAACACGACAGCAAGTATGACACTTCCTTCTTCAGCAGAGCCCATGTGTGAACTAGACAACCTCAAATTAAGGTTTTCTTACATGCTGTTTTCTGTTGGAGACCTACTACACACATAGATTTGAGCTACAAAATTGACAAAGGCTACAAGCACAATTTTTAATCCACAGTTGGACAATATTTAGATTTGTTCCTGTCTTGAAACATAGTCACTTCATTTTCTATAGAAATTACACAGTAATTAGAAAGTGTCAGTGATGCACAGGACTGCTTAAACACTTGTCCAGGATAGGTTGGTACTAAACCCAGAAGCATTAGGAAATGCTGCTCTGTTTGTAGAAGAGTAAGGCTCAACCAAACAGGTGTTGTACTCACTAACCACTGTGCTGTCCAGCCCTGCTCCATGTGCTATATGGGGAAAGGGGGAATCCATCCTTAGTAATGGACATAGTTGGGCACAAGATTAACATCTTACAAACTACTTAGCCTTACCAAACTACTGTCATCTCCACCAACAGAAAACAGATAAAGAGATTGCAGTACGTAAAAAATGCCAATGTAGAATTTAGCAAAAGCCACTAACAGCTTAAAAACCTTACAAACTAAACTAGTTTACACCAAGTCCACAACGATCTTATGAATGCTCTATTCATACTTCCAGTATTGGGGCTCTGCTGAAATATTTCCTTTATGAATACGTTTTTTGCTTACATCCTTTTGTAACCTTCAGAACCAGGTAATGGAAAAAACTGCATTGCCTTTGAAAGGCATAGAAACCAGCCAGTGGCTAGTCAGATTCTAGAAATAAGAACAGAAAACAAACAAACAAACAAAAAACAAACAAAAAACCAAAACAAAAAAACCAAACCCCACCACAGTTCTGTTTATACAGCATCTGCTACTGTTTCTAATACTATCTTAGTAATTCTGTTCTTCAGCTTCCCAGAAATTCAGAACAGATTATTTTTTCTTCCCTAAGTGCCCTCAAGAACACAGCACAGAATCAGAACTCCAGCTGGGATCAGACACGGCAGCTGCCTCTCCCCTGTGCTCCTCACCACCACATGTATTTTTTGAAATTTAAAGTGAAAAATTTAAGACTTACCATGACTGAACAAAATGCTCATGCAGATACTAATTACAGAGAAATACAAAAGAGAACATGTTATATAATGTAAACACGCTGAACAAGATGAAAGTTATTTCTGAACAGCTCTTGGTCATGGAAACATCTGCACAACACAAGGTACTGCTGTGGAGGAGGCGTGGGTGGTGGAATGACCCCATACTGTGCAATTCAGGTTTTTCCCAAAAGAGCTCAGCACAGTTATCATGTGATACACTTGAGTTTCCTTGCATTCCTCTTCCCATTATTCAGCTGTCTTCTGCTGTGAAGTCTGTTCAGCATTAAAAGCAGGATCTGCAGTGCCCACAGTATCACTGCACGTGTCTGGACAAACACAATACTGTGAGCAGGTGTGTGTCCACCAGGCAATGGAATGTTTTAGCGTGGTAACGAGTTCTACAGTGCATCCACACCTGCTGTCACCGGAGCTCTTAGGAATCCCAGTGCAGGAACGGAAAGCAACTAACTGAAAATGCTTCATGGCAATCCCATGTAAATCTTCAAATTAGTTCAGGAAAAGGTAGTCTTTTTCAGACTGACGGTTGTGTATCTTCTAGGAACTCAGAATTCTTCTTCATTAAAAAAAATTCTCTTATCTTGAGATGTAGAAGAGATAGGAATAGTATATACATGTTTTTAGAATAAAGTCCTTCACATAAGGAGGGAAATTCTACATCTTCACAGAAGGGAGGCAGATCTAAGCCTATTTTGATGAACTTCATTGTAGCCTCAGTTCAGTCCCATGCCTTGGAATTTGGCTGTCTCAGTGCAAACAAAGTAAGTCCTCAGTTCTCCCTTGCCTTTGACATTAATGAGTCCCCGACACTCACATGAGTATCCCAGCTCCTGCAGTATTTTGCTTGTTTCTTCTGTGACCTTTGTGGGAAAAGAAATAGAAACTCTTGTGAGTTTCTGATTATTCATATTAAAGCAAAATTCTACAACCAATTAGAACTAATGCCTTAGGCACTGCAAGGCTCACTCGTTTACCTGGATCTTGCCGAGTTCCCCCGTGCTCTCCATTCGGCTCGCAACATTGACAGTGTTGCCCCAGATGTCATACTGAGGCTTCCGGGCACCGATCACGCCAGCGATCACCGGGCCGTGATTGATCCCTGCACAAACACAAGCAGGTGCCATTACTGAGGCAGGAAGTGCTGTGACTTCCAGCTTCATTGTTAGCTGTAGCTTCAGGGGAAAAAAAAATATCCCAAAACTTAACTCTGCAACAGCTTTTTAGCAATCAGTATTAGTACTGTTGTATAAATATTTATACTGTGGCTCAGGAGATGTGAAGTGACTCACTCATTGTAAAATGGGAAGTCTAGGGCACGAAGCAAAAGTCTTCCTCTTCTAATATATAGAAATTAGCATCATAATGACAATACTGTCTAGTGAACAGTCACTAACAGGGTACTTCACTCTTCATCTGTACTTTTCATTTCCTCCAAATTCATCCAGCTGCACTGTTCCTGCTGCTCCCTCCAGTGATGAGAAAAGCTCATCCGTGGAGGAGCCTAGCCTGTCTGAAAAGCTGACCAGACAATACAGCCTTTGGCTATTCAGCACTTGCACCTACATTATCCTACCTCATTTCTCTCTTGTCTGAGGTGGAGTTCCCGTTCTCCACAAGCAGAACTTACCAACACGCAGGCGGAAGTTGTTGAAGGAATGTCGGTTGATGCCATCCAGTTTACTCATCAGGGCAATTCCATACTCCACCATAATCCCAATGTGAGCGTGCTGCCTTTCCCTATCCTGTGCAGGTCATAACACACAGTAATGATCAAATTACAACATGGAAGGCTGTGTCAGGATGCTGTTCCAAAGCAGTACTAGTAGTGACCTGGAGTGTTTCTAAGGATGAGACCACTCATCCTTGTAACTGCAGAACTTCAAAACTACATTAAATTCAACTGGGATGGCTATGAGGCAACAAGCATAATATGATTAAATTTTATAATAAATTAATGTCTGTCCTTTAAGATTTCAGCTTAATTTTACATACTTTGGGTACATTATCATATGGATCTTAGTGTCATACACAAACCTACTATACTGAAAATGAGCCAGAGAAATTCCTCTGGCTGACAAACAGCTTCAGACCTAATGTGGCACTTAACGATTCTCTTTCTGTGCCAGTTCTCAGGTATCACAAAAAGCCTACTGTCCAGTTCTGAGATGGCCTTTTCTTTGGCTCTCATTCTTTGACTCCCCAATTATTAGAGCCCTTCTGTTATGCATCTAGGAGTGTTAAACTACTGGAATCAAAGATTAAAGATGTAAAAAGTATGCTGGGATTACAGACTTAATACCTGCTTCAGAAATAAAATTAAACTAGGAGATAAATAGTAAATTCAGCAGGAGACAATACACTTTTGTCATCTTTTTCCACATTTCAGGAAGCCACCCTTCATGATTCACTTTTTTGTATCACATTACATTTTGTTACTTTGAACACAGCTTTGCACCACAGAATACTGAAGGCAAATTCAGAGCCAACGTACCTGGTTGTTCTCCTGGCCTGGGGTAACACTGAGACCAGCTGCTGCCATGTAAGTGCTTCCAATTGTTTTTATTTTTTCAACACCACTAAATTTAGGTTTTAACAAGAGCTGTTTGAATGGAAAGAAGACAAAAACTTGAGACTTTAATACCATATTTCAGTGTAGTGTTTAACCAGAAATCTTATACTTTCTACAATAAGCACTAAACATCTCTAGCAATACCATCGCTCACATGAAGATTAGATAAAATACTGAGGATTAGTTTCACAGTTTTGCTCTACCCACTCACAGGAGAAATAAAAGGACTGAAGTGCTGAAAGAAAGTCTTTAAATTCAGGACTTTATACTTCTAATGGATTAGATTATGTACTTGGAAATCCCAACAAGATGGGAATATATCTTTCAAGACTGAAGTCAGAACACAAGTTTGGCATAAAAATGGTTTTTCCCCCTCTAATGCTCAGAGATCTGGTGAAACATTTATTTTGCAGTAAATACATAATCCAGTGCATTTTTGACAGAAGCTTAATTACCTCATCAAAATCAGCAATGATTTCATTTAACAGCCGCAGGCATTCCAGGCCTTCTTTATTGACATCACATTCAGTGTAAAACACCTTAAAATCTGGTACCGATGCAAACATGACACAGACACAGTCATAGGATTGATGGTACCAGTCCTAAAGGAAAACAATAAACCCACACATGGTCAGCAGCCACGTTCCCCCACAGGCACTCACACTCATGACAATTGTAACCAGTAATCAAATTACAGCTTTCCTATGAAGTCAGCCACGTCTCATTCTATCAGAAACATTAACAAAGTGGATTTGCCTAAGGAAAAGCTGAGATTCCTTAAAGATAGCTTAAAGATTTTCATCTACTTGGACACTGCCAATCTTCTGAGACACAGCATTGTTCACTCTGATGACATGCTGGCAGAATGAGATTTCTTTAAAAAAAAAAAAAATCATTATTGGTGAACTTCTCTCTGGGAGATACTATCTGTTCCTCAGCTAATTTCTCTAAAAACTGTGACCTATCCTCTCTGGTAAAATAGAGGCTTTGGAAAGCAGTAAATCTCATTTAAATATTTGCCAAACTCTGAGAACAGATTTCAGAGACTGACACTAAAAGCTTGCGCTTTTCTGAGGCCATCAAGTTAACAGGTTCTTGGGTTGACAAAGGTCTTGGAACACAAACAAGAGGCAAAGATTGCAGAGGTTTACACTCAGTTCTTTTTCACATTGTGTATAATATATTTCACAGAAGTCCAATTTGCTGTCCTTCACATAGGAGAGACTCAACACACCTCATTTCGTTTTTCTCCAATGAAATATGCAGCAACGTGTGCTGGGAGTACATTTTCCAGCAAAAGCCTGTTCACATTCTCCATAGTTTCAAATTGTTCGTGTTCTTTTTTAAACTTATTCTTCCACAGACAATCTAGTCGACAGTAATAGTCAATCTGCAAAGAGACCAAATATGATAAATTAGATCCATAAAATAACTTGCTGAAAAAAATTAGGCAATTTTCTCAAGAAGTGTAGTAGCAATAGTTTCTTCAAGGCCTTTTGAGTCTCTACAGTTATGAAAAACATGCTTTGAGAGCAAAGGTCAGAAAAATATGAAGCAGCCATTAAGACCAAATGTCATTTGGTACCATCAGGTGTATTTACCAAAATGACACTTTAATAATATGATGATTATTTTTATCTGGAATTGCTATATTGATTTAGAATGAATACTGATATATAAATACAGATAGATCAAAACTGGAAGAACCAAGAAGTTCTCATGTCTGTGATGCAAACACTATTAAAAACCAGGAAAATGTTCCCATCCTTTCACAGTATGTTTTTTTGCATTACCAATAACTAATGTAAGTATGTTATCTGCAAGACCAGAATATTAAAAAAAGATAAAAATACATACTAATTTAGAGCACAATTTCAAGGAACAACACTTTTGCATTTTATTTAAATCAACTTGCTGCAAGTAAAGGAACTACACGATTGTGTTTCAAATACATACCTGTTTTGCAAGTAAAACTAGGGTTATGTAAAACAGAACCAGATATAAATTAGTCATTATCCTTGGCTCTTTGATGAAAAACCTGAAAATAAGAAAGCAATACAAAGTCATCTGTATGCTTTAAAGAAAATCTACACAATTGAGAGGTGGGGTGGGAGGCGAGGGGAAGAGGGTGTCTGTTCAGACTTGCACCACAGTGGCTGGCTGGGGACAGGTCCTGCCCTAACAACAAGAGAGGATTATCAGACAATCCAACACATGGAATGATGCATTTCACATCAGGACACACTGGGTGCTGAAACCTTGTGCAGTAGCTGTTGTAGTGAGATGTTCAAGTAAACACGGCTTTATCTTAGTGGAGCCATCTTAATTTCCACCAGACTGAGTTTCAGCTTCCACCCCACACCTCCCTACAAAAACATAGCCAACAAAACCTTGAGGTATGAAAAGAAACTCTCTTGTTTGTGGAAGGAAAGACAACAACAAATTAAAAACCTGAATTTCTAAGACAAAGACAGCAGTTAAATCATACCTGTATCTGAATCACCACTCATATTTCATAGTAAGATCAGTCTTACCACATCTATTAATTTTTACAAATGCAAACTAAATTCTCATGATATGAATGATTAAGTTCACTTAAGCTTTTTTAAGGTGTGATGACTGGTTACAGCCCCTGCAAAATAACTTATTCTAATCTTCAGCTATGAGACTATGCTGAGGCATCTGAGAAAGACTTAAAAATTAACAGTAAAACCTTTGCATGTGTTTTCAGTATTTTCAGTTTCTGCAATTAGATCAGGTAAAGTGCTGTTACTTTTCAAAATACCTGTACTTAGTAAGGTTAGTACCTGTAGAGTTCACCATCCTATTGACTACCGAGGTCTCTCAAGCACAGCTTGAGCCTCAGACTTTTAGCAAGGCTTCTCTTCAATACTTAACAGAAGATCAACCTTATTATGACATTAATATTCTACTCCCTAGTCCTTAATGTAATCCAAGGCTTCCAGGGATCTCAGAAGCCACATTACAAAATTTTTTCAGAGAAGACACACTGTTTAAAAAGAAAAAAAAAAAGGTGACATGGTCTGATATGATTTCCGTATCATTAACTTTATACAAAAGTTTGCAATGTCTGGCTTATATGCTTTTGATATTTCAATATTCCAGTAGGTGCACAAAAATCTAACACCTCCTTAAATGAAACATTAAAGGATAAGAAACTTTACAGTGCACCTGGTACTGTTGCCATAGAAGTCTTTGTGCTGAAGGGTATTAAAAACGATGAGGTAGACAGTCACAGCAATGGACAGGAGGAGAACTTTGAGTTCGAAGCTCATTTGAAGGAATACCGAGCAGGCAATGAACCCCAATATACAGCAGTAAGCATAATACTGTAAAAGAGGAATTGAAAGAGCCTTTGCATTATTCAGAACTTTTGTCTAAGAGATGTTCAAACCACAGCAAACGCTCTGAGTTCATGGTCACTGCAATTTAAAACAAAGAAATTACAATCACTTAAAGCTTTATTTTTAATGGCACTGAAAGGATGAACTTAATATTGATTTCAGTTTACTTTTAAAATTTGTTATGGGTAAACAAAAATATTTAAACAGAAGAACATCAACATAAGTAAGCAATGCCAGATAGAAACTGAAGTGTTGAGAATTTATCTCCTGAAGTTTATTAACTTAAGCAATTATTTAAAGTTCAAGACTAATCTAATGTAGAGTCATAGTCCAGTGAACGAGCTCTAAACCAGCAAGTCCAGCATTCTGATCCTATTTTGACTGTGCTTTCCCGTTGTAACCTTAAGCAGATACCACATTCCCACCTCCCACACCAGTAACATGTGAAGACCGTGACTGATTACCCAGCCTTAGACACTGCTCCTTCATAAGAACTTTGATGCTAATAAGCATTATCAAGCTATGGCCACTATCCCTATTATGGAATCACTGAGCACTTTTCCAGGGGAACCCCAGTTCAGGCATGGTGTCCAAGGCCAGCATGCAGCTGGCAGCACTGAACATGGTACCAGGTGTGTGGTGCAGACAGGATTGCTCCCTGCAGCCACGGGCACGGGTGTGAGGTGCTCAGCTGGCATACTTTAGTCTACAAGCAACTCCAAAATTACCCCAGCTTCTGCTCCTCAAGAATTCATTTCTCTTTATGCACAAAGAAGTTTTCCCACCTATAATAACAGACCTACCACAGAGCTATGAGATTCTTGGCTAAACAGTTAACATTTCTGCTGAAGTGAATGAAATCAGAACAATTTATGAGGCAACTCCTAATCAGAGCCCATATATAACAGATTATACCAACGCTGTCGTCCTAAAGACATTGGGTCCACCTCCAAAAGAAAATGAACACTCTCCCTCAAGCCAAACCTCTGAAAAAGAAACCACTATGTAGAGAACACCAACAGAGGTCTGTCAGCCACTTAGGCCCTTTCACTCTATAAAGACGCTTTACTGGCACACTTGCAAGTACAGCTCTCATCTTTCAGACTCAAACATTATCATCGTCCTGTTCTGCTGCTTTTTTCCTTAAAGCTTTAGACCTGCTTTAAGTCTGAAATTTCAAAAAACTCCAAAGGCATAACAACAGCACCTGAATAATCTTGATATCATGAAGAATTTTTCTGCTGTCAGATACCTCTAAAAGCTGCCTTTTATACAGCAACAGAACCTGCCACTTGGCAGTAATACACACAACATTCAAAGATCTGGCCTTCAAAGTAAGATGCATTCACTACTTACAGTTTCCTCAACGCAGGAATGAGTTGTGTTTCCAGAAGTCTGATTTACAAACATGCAAGAACAAAAAATTACCAGATGAGTACAGTGTGTATTTCATATGTGTAACCTATCATTTGTCATAAGCACCTGAATGAAAGGCTCCTCTCACAACCTGCTGCACATCATTCAAAAATATGTCCATCATCTAAAGAGGTGGCCAGGTGGCAAAGGAGCATCCCAAACATTTGGATGAACTCAAAACAGAATACTACTTTGGAATCAAAGACATAAAAAGTGAAACCCTTAGAAATAATAAAGGTATCATGCTTTTGTGTATTGTGCTGAATTTAGCTTTACAGAAATGCTAGAGAACACCCTTCAAATATGCTGAGAGACCAAAATAAACCAAAACTTCAGTTTTATACAAGAGTACTCCAGACTTCTGCAAATCACTAAAGGATGCTCAGGAAAAGCCATATGTAACAATAGAATATATCCCTTCAAACTGCCTTGTATCATGAGCAAGTCTTCTTGTTCAACAATTAGAAAAAAAATCCTAATTTTATAAAGGAAAAGAAAATATATCAAAACGTTGCCATCCATCTATATGATAGGAGTCGGACTTTGATGATCCTTGTGGGTCCCTTCCAACCCAGGATGTTCTATGATTCTATACCCACCATCCAAGACTCATTTAATTTTAATCCTAGAAATTGAGATGGTACTTTACTCACATTGATGGTAGCACATAGGTCATTTGATCCAGTAAAGTTGGCAGGTTTGTTCTTTTCAGTAGTCTTGATTTATTGGAGTGGAGGAAAAAAAACCACAAAACAAAAAATATCAACAAAACCACCATACAAACATGCTAGCAGATAGTCTCTGATTTTTTCTCCATGTATTATTCAAAGACTGCTGATCTGATTGTCTTTTCAGTGCTACTGAATAAATGTTGAAATTCAATGGCATCCCATGTAGTTGTATTAAATTTATGTGCACACACAAGCTGCAAGAAGGTTAAAATTTACTTATTTTCTAATTGGGGGTAAAATTTTACATTATGGCTATGTTAATCTAGCAGCTATCTGGCACAAACACATGGTTTTGTCTCACCCCCCAGTTTCACAGCTGCTGTTCCTGTTTTCTTTCAGGCTGTCTCTGGTGGTGTTCACATGACACCACTGTGAGTCAATTCAAGGACCTAAGCCAGTAGAAAAAAGACCCTACAAAAGAAAATTAAGCATTTTCTGCAGTATTGCTTTCAGAATGAACTCCCTGTGGAATCAGAAGAATGGCAAGGCAAACAAACACACGGGATCAGGAGGACATCAGTTTTAGTAGTTAACTATCAGTTAGGTGGAACTGTTAACACACAGAGCTTGTTTCAATAAAAAGCACAGTACAGTTATTCAAATGTACACACCCCAGGTGCAATATAATATTCAAACTAAATTTAAAAAACTGATGCCATTTCCATCTTACTCCAGCAGTAACTATCCTCAGTGCCTTTGCTTTTAAAATAGCCCTCCCTCATCCACATTACTGCCAGTGAGTGCAAATACCATAGTGAACTGCTTGAAGTGCTGCCTGCCACAGCCAAACCTTTAAAGCCACATTAAAAAAGGAACACCATCTTAGTGATGAGGGTTACAATCAAGAGTTTTTATAAGTGCCATCTTGAAAACAAGAAAAGGGGCTGTGAACTAGAACTGGAGTCTGTCGTGTACTTCCAGTTCTGCAAACTGGCAGCTTTTATTTCGAATACTTTTACTTGACATCATGTACTATCCCTGGGCAAATTGACTCATGTTGCAAATCAGGCATTAGAAAAAGCAGCAAAAACTGGTACTTGATGAAAAGAATACAGGAAGTTACTTAAGCTGTGGATGTTATAATAAGTTCATCAATTAATGTGATTACTCACCAAATTAAAGATGGCTATAATCAGCAAGGCAGCTATAGTGATGACTGCTAAAGGAAGCCTAAGTAAAGGCATTGTTTCCACTTTTTCTGAGACAGCACACAGATGGCGCAGGAAAGGCCACTGATCTGAGCAGCACTTCTGTAAACAAAATTAATTAGTTTCAGTAACAGGAATAACAGTTTGATACAGGGGAAGGAATATTTCTAAATACAAAGTTGACCTTTTTTCTGCAGGAGAGTGTCAAGAGCCTTCCCTGGCATTCTAATTTAGAACTTTGAATCTCATCATTCAGAGTCAATGTCTAACACCTTTCCCTGGCTGAAAATAGAGACAATGCTTCCTTTCTTCATAGGGGGCGGGTGCCAAAACTTTCTGAATTTGTGCTTTAAAAATACAGAATTATGATCTGTTTGAAAGTTCTAGAGAACAGTTAATAAAAATGCAGTAAAAATTTTGTATTATTTAGTTACAGAGCTATAATGTTATATTTGGAACTATATATTCAGATTACTAAATCAAAACCAATCATAGGCAGTCCCCATTCTTGCCATCCCTATATCCTCCAATTGTTGCTGTAGAGAAGAACATCCAGTGAAGCATACAATTTTAGTGACTGCAAGCTTTATTCCATGATGCTACACCAAAACACTCCCAGCATAAAACTCAAGTCTGATGCAACTGAAGTCTTGGAATTTTCTATTTCCTCCGTGTGTTTCTGCACGTGTAGAAAAAGCACATGAATGCATATACACACACATCTCTCTCTATAGACATATATGCAAATATATATATATATAAATACCATATGTACATAAAATCCATGTATCTGTCTAACCATACTGTGAAATGAATCATAAATATTTATCCCATGTCCTGAGTGCAATTTTCTCTTGTTTTTCCTTTCCCCTTTACACAGCTTGAACGTGGCTCTGTAAGAGAGCATTTCCCTCCTGGGAGAGCTCCATCCCCGCCCTGGGGTGCTGCAGTGCAGTGGTGGTACCTGTCCCCAGCAGCACCTCAGAATTCCCTCTCAGCCTCACTCTGGCACAATGCAGGTTTGATGAGTGCAAGGAGCATTTTAAAATCCCTTTGAAATTCTTTCCCTCTCCCCATCCTGCCCCAGGCAGTTCTTGAATTGAGGACTGTTTTTGTTTTACTTTGTGTCATTGAACTCTCCCTCACTGTGGGCTCTCTCTGCCACTATATATTTTTAAACAGCAATTGCATGCCTTTAATAATGCAAAGAAAAAGGAACTACAAGTGCAAAGTGTCCTAATTGATGTAATGGTGAATTTGGAATTCTAACAGGTATGAAATTGTTGCCAATAAATTATTCATGTGTTTGTAATTTTCATTACACTTCATAAATTATTATGAAAACTGATCTTCCATTCCAACTTATTTCAATATTGTTTCCAGCATAGAAAATAACAGTATTTACAAGCAAGATTACTATTAATGACAAACATAAGAATAAAAATACATTTTACAAAAACAACCCCATCTTCTCCTGCATACCCATCCATTCTGGCACCCAAACAGTTCTGAATTACTGTGAGAATTTTCAGACACAAAAATCTGTTTCACAATGGAATCTTCTGGTAACTGAGGTTCAAGGCTCCTGTAACTCCTATTGAAATTACTAAATTTCATCAGCCTAAAAGATAGACCAAGATGCTGAAATATATCCATCCACTTTTGAAAACAGGAAGTGTTTTTCAAAGTAAACTCACCAGACATTTCTCAGCAAAGCACACAAACAAAATAAGCATAATGATGACTGCAACGACTCCAAAGGAGATTCCCAGTTCTGCAGTTCTAAACAGAAGAAGAAAGCACTAAACAAACCAAGTTCAAATATGATTTTTCTTCAAATAGCACTGAATGACCATAACATCACACAGGTTATGGTTGCTCAATTGCACAACCACTGCTTTCAGAGATTCTGCTCCTGATGGCCTGAGCCACTGCCCTGTGCATAAACCACATGGGAACTGCACTGCAACAGCCACGAGAAACAAACGTGCCACAAACTTCAGAATTATCCATCATCTGCTTTCTCAGAGGTGTGAGAAGCAGCTCAAAGCTCCCTCCTTGTAACACTACAGGAAAGGATCGCTGAGCAGAGTTTAACCAGCTAAATCCCATTTTCCTACTGCTCAATGTCCTTACAGCCAACTGTTCTTATAAAATAATATTTCTCACTTAACTGACCATCTCCCTGTGTGTACTAAGCAAACAAAATATTAAAGAAATATTTCTATTTTATTTTCATACTGGTATCTAGGCTCTTATGCCAACAACATGATAGCACTCCTTTATCATGGAGTAAATTAATGTATGTTTCTTTAATGTAACCCCTAAGGGACTCCAAAAAGTTCCATGCACATGAGGTTCACTTTACCTGCTGGTTAATTTGTATTTTAAGTAATTAAAACAGCAGCACTTACTTTGGCATGATAAACATCTGGATCACAAATATACAGAGGAACACAAAACTGGCACAGGCAAAGTAACTCTTGAGTTTTGGAATGGGAATGGTGCGATACTGAAACAGAGAGAATAAAGCAGCAGGGTCATTTCACAGGTTTTTTCTTAATTTTATTACATTTTTGTGATGACACATATGTACAAGTTTATACTGTATTATTAAAAAATATACCTAGAAATAAAACAGAACAAAAGAAAACCACCACCA
>VZRR01001048.1:255044-352906 GCA_013398015.1 Oreocharis arfaki
AAAAAAAAAAAAAAAAAAAAACAAAACCTCTTGAACGTGTTTCAAGAAAAACAGCCCCGTCCAAAGGATAATTTCCAACCTAGAGGGAAATGTATGTAAATCAGCTCTCCATAGATGCCCGTGGTCAAAATCCTTATCAAAAAAGGACATTCACAGAAGTAAACCTAAAGTGTATGTACAGACCCACACCAGGAACTACATCCACAGCACAGTAAATTAAAGAGCAGTTATTCAAACAGAAAAAGCACACTGCACCTAACAAATACCAGCATTATATCTACAATGAAACAGCCACAGAAAACAAAGTATTTTCATTATGAATGCAGAAATCTTTTTTTTTTCCTTCTTTAAATCTCATCACTTTCGAGGGAAGTAGTTTATATCAATAAATTGCCAAACTCCCATTAACTCCCTTATGGCCAGAATATGAGCACAGATTAGGAGACAATCTCATTTTATCTCAGAATTTGCATTCTCAAGGAGGAATGACCGGTTCAAACAACTCATGAGATCTGCTTTCCATTAGTTACCAAAAACCTCTTAGGATGTGCAGTCACCTCCAGAATCCAGTTTCAGAATGAAAAGTTTCAAACATATTCTTATGCTGCTCTGAAGGGCAAATCAAAGACCAAAAAGGATTATTTTGCTGCTACCAACCTCTTTTTCAAGACCAGGTTCTGCAAAGATCAGTGAGAATCCACAGAAGTCATCTGATTTGCCACACCACGGGCTGCAGCCAGAGAGAGACAGTGGTTACAAGGAGCCAGGGACAAGGACACAAAGGCCAAGGACACGATGCAAAATCATCTCTGCATTTGAGACCTCACAGCTCACAGGCTGGGAGTGCCACTCTCAACACACATTCGATGCTTCTGCAAGGTCTTTATGTTTCATAGCACAACAGAGCAGTGGTTATGTTTTTATACATCTGACAGGCAGATCCACAGCACTCACAGACAGCAGCACCTGCCAGCTACACAAAAAATGTAGCTCCAAACCATCCCGAAGGCTTATGAATAGGAAAGTATAACAGCAGATGTTAGAGAGGGCTCACAGCCTCCAAAAGCTTCCCCTTAACAGTATCAGACCCTATTAGGAACACCTGAGGTACAGCCTTCCTAGAATTTAGATGAAAGAAAGAGTTTTTCTTTTCGAATTCAGTGTTTTACATTTATTTGGAATTTAAATATTGTATTTTAAATTAAAACAAAACAAAACAAAGACCAAACCACCACCATAACCTATGTTTGTCAGCTTTTAAATGCAAATGTACTGCCAAAGGAATTACCTGCACCTGACAGACAATTTGCCTTCAGTGGGCTAGACACTAAAGCAACTTTATTACCCACAAAACTCTGTTTTGACTTTATACATAGTTTTTTCTTCAGGACAACACCCCACCTCATGAAACTTCTTGTTTTAATAAAGAAAACATGAACATTAACTTCCTATCCCATCCTACACTGCATTTCAGCTCATCACTTGGGGACAATCGTAAGAGACAAAGCAATGATTTTCCTATTCCATAGTGCCACACTACATTGAACCACAAGACTGGTAACTGGCATCTTGCTACAATAATTCAGTAACAATTCTCATATTCAAATTAAATCCAAAAAGAAACTAAGTAAAAAACAAAGATCAAAAATAGGGCAAGACAAAAATCTTGATAATTTTTCATTTTTCATAAGTAAATTTTCGATCTAGGCTTAAGTTGAAAATGCAGGTTAATCTCAAAGAAAAGATTAAGAAAAAATTAAAGTACTGCATACTTAGTTGAACTGAGGCCTTCAATGGTTGACATCATTTCATCATAAATATCTTCCTCTATCCTTCCCTTCTGAGATGAATTTCTGAGGAAGAAATGAAGTCTGTGTGACAAATGCTACTCAGAAACAAGTGATGGGTACAGAGTACACTTTCTCAGCACACAGTGGCGCAACTTTCCAGGGAAAAGTTAAACCAGAATGCTCCAAACTGATTAAAAAATACACCCATAAGCACTTTACTGAGCATTTCTCTAGTTACTCAAATCATTCACTTTTCAAGACAGCGTTTTGACAAACTGAGGGAATGTTCCACAAGCGAAAATCAGCTCCCTATTTAACTCAGTTAAACAGTACCATTGTGAGTGCCAATTCTTTATCACATTGTAATGGCAAACATTAATAACACTAACCAGACCCAAATCTTTCCACTGCTCTCCCTTCCCAATTCCCTTCCACCCTGCTGCAGCCCAGCAAGCAAAATGGAATCTGAATGACTGAGGGGCCAGTAAGACAAGGAGGGGGGAAGCTCCTTTTAGAGTCTGCTAGCAACAACAAACATGAGCTGAGAAATCTTCTAAAGGCCAAAGATTCAGCTTAACCTCTCTAAGGCAGGACTACCACACACACAGGGATTAATCAACCAAATGATCACATGCTTACAGCACACTCAACTGTAAGAGGAGCACAGGAGCACAAAAAAAAAAAAAAAGAAAAGAAGGTACTTGACAAACCTATCAGAAGTTCTCTGGCGCCCAGTAGAACACAAAGGTATTTCCTAAATAAAACAGGAATTAAGAATAAGTTAGGCTCTCTTTAAATACCAAACAACTATGGAAAACAAACATCAAGAAACTGCCAAAATCATTTTTACGCAGAAATTTTTAAAAATCAAGAACCATTCTCAAATAGAAAAGCTTATAAAAATCAACCCTTTCCAGATATGTTTTCTGCTTTAACAAATGAGAAGTGAGTGTTTTCTGACAAAAAAGATTGTTAGAAAATAAGTAAACAGATCTTCCCTCTCATTTTTCTCTACACACCAAAATGACTAAGCAAGCACCAGCAGAGGCAAGCAGACTGGAAGCCACTTCCACACACCTGGATTGAGGGAGGGATGGATGGATGGATGGATGGATGGATGGATGGATGGATGGATGCTTAAATTAAAATTTACTACAACTGTGGCTCCAGGACCATACCTGAGAGCACATCTCCTACTTCCAGCTTTCAGGAAGGGCAGATGGAAGGAAAAATTAGTTTTCTTGTAGTCTGAAATCTTAAAAACCTTGAGAATTCTTGATCTTAAAAATTCTTTACTGATAAAATCCAGTTGCAGGGAGAGCATGTGGAGGGACAATTTATTTTCTATACATTTCAGGTAAGTATTTTTACAAAACCACATATAGCAGGCAGGATCTCAAGACGGAAAAACAATAGGAAAAACAGATAGTTTTGCTTTGAAGGGACCCTATGATTATAGTATACTAGAGAGACTGGCACTCTGAATATGGTTCAGTTCTGACAGAAAGAGATGTTGCACAGAGACCCTCTCAGCTCTGTGTGCACGCTGAACACCGAGGCCACGAGCAGACATTCAGCCACAGAAATCACGTCAGGTTTTGAGTTTCACACCGTAGCCACCAGGAGCAGTTTGTAAGCATAGGCTGCCATTTACCACTTGAGACCTCACCTTCCTCCGCCTGCCTTGGGAACTGGAAGAGTCGCTGCTGACGCTTTCCCTGTGGTTGAGGTGGGCGAAGGGCCTGGCCGCTCCCCAGGACTCCAGGTACCGCGTCATCCGCACGGACGCGCGCATCTTCAGCCCGTCGTTAACCCGAGTTTTAGGGAGGTGATTGTTTGATATGCATTGCTTGGACTAGCAGAAAGAAAACACGCTCATGCAGAAACCAGAAATTCAGACAAATTGTAGAAAAACTGAAGCTCTGTGCATTGAGTAGTTTAACACTATAAAATCTCGCTATTTAGTAGGACTCTGAACACATCAGCAACGTGTCAGCCAACCTCAATTCCTTTATCTCGTTTAATTAATGCGAGCTAAAGCAAGTCACAGCATACACAATGAATTGCTTCAGCTGCCTTTATGAGCCTTCCCTTGCAACACTGCACCAGTCAAACTTCCAGGTTTATTTACAGTGATGCAAGGGCTCACAGGATCTTATGAACTGATACAGTTTCCTTGCAGTCAGCACTACAGCAGAGGAAAAAGGTTCCAAATCCCTGAGCTGGGGTGTATCAAAATAGTGGTTAGAAGATCCCACAAATTACAGACTCCACATTAGATTATATCCCTGTGTCACAGGGGCTGAGTCAGGCAGTACAGATGAGGTGTACAGCAATACCCTTGCAGAACTACAGGGAAACTAGAACTACAGAATAAACCGAGACAACTGGTAATTCTCTAACACTTCCAAGTATCTTCAAGGGAGCAGAGATCATTTTAATGGACATAGGTCCTCATGCTGACCATATGTGCTGTGTGTAGCTGGGGAAGGGTTGCAGTATTGAAAAATGTAACCGATATAAGATTGAGTTCTTGCTAATTAAAAGTGGCTCTATGCTGCTCCTTCCTGTAAAGATCAGGAAGGAAAGAAGTTTCTTATGTGCACATTTTTTTCATTTGAAACATTTTACTCATCAACCACAAACACCAGTTCAAAATAGCAATACTCCAGGTGTTTGTAGTTACCAGGCTCTAAAGGAGCAACCCACACAAGTTGCTAACTTCACACCCTGAAAAGAGGGTGAATCTTACTTTTCAGATAATGAGGAAGATGTCTGATGCTGTTTTACAGGGAATGTTTTAGCTGAAAGTGGCCAGAGAGTACAGGTATTCTTTCATTCCTTCATCCTCACCTTTTAACCTGGGTTTTTGAGACACTTCACACAAATACATAGTCAAATGTGTTTTTACTCTAAGTGGGTCACATAAGAGGTTTCAGCATAACACTTATTACCCTTCACTGTAATAGGCATGTCATAAAAAAGCAGGATGTCCTTTCAGATCTGAACTCCCAAATCCAAGCTGCTCAGGTGACTCACACCATGCTTTAATTCTGTTCCTCAATGAAAAACGATATGCACCACAGAAACCTATGTACTTATAATATGTGTATATACTTGAACAAATATATATGTTTAAAAAACATATACATACCCTTGGATCGACCACTAGGTAGGTTTTGATATTCATGGATTCAAGGTAAGGATCCCTCAGGTGTCCATTCCCTTCTTCTACTTCATAAGCTTTGCCTAGGTGATTTAATGTTGCTTCAGTGATGTGCACACGGCTGAGAGCGGGAGAAAGAACAAGAGACCCAAACACTAAGCATTTAATTTACATTTCAATGGCCACTGATGACATTTCTGCCTCTCACACATCTCCTGCTTTGGCAGCCAACTGAAAAATCCTGCCAGTACTCAAAATTATATTGCAATCTTTTACTACATACAGTACATCATTCATAGCAAGCATGCTAAAAACCACTTCCCATAGTGAGATAGTATCGGTATAAAATTAAATTGAAATAAGCAGGGAGATAAACGAAACAAGAAGAAATGTGATCAAAGGAGATCTGATGACTCACAAGACAGGCAGGCTCACAGGCAGGTTGTGAGAGCTGCAGGGGAAACTCATGAACAAACACAAGCGAGGACTTCTTTGTGCTAGAAACGCACAAGGAGGGGAGGAGACAGTTACAAAGTCTGGGAAAAGAAAGCTGGGGAAAGTTTTTTTAACTCTGAGGAGAATTCTGAAAGTCTGCCTTTTCTGACTGAAACAATCCGAGGAAAAGGCAACACAGTAACAACACCAACACACTTCTGAGGGGAGCAGCCAGTATTTTCTGTACCTATTCACACTTTCCCTTAAATGTTATTCCACTGAGTATCCCAAATCATGTATTTCCACATCAGTTATGAGTAATATCTTTCCATATAATTTTTCAACAGGAGACTGGAGGTAGTTAATGAAACAGCAATTCTTAAGTTCTACTTTCTCATTGTTCATCTTCCCATGCTTTTCTCGCTTTACTTTGGCACAGAGAGGTTAGACACTTTCCTACAATCCATTCGCTCAGGGCTGGGAAAAGCACTATTCCAGAATGGAAACTGGCAGTGTGCAGAGAGCTAGGGAATCACAGTCCCATCCTCTCCTTCTCAATGCCGAACATAGGTTTGTATGAAGGTAATGTATCCAAGACCTGACAACTACCTGCTGTAGCTTCTAAGAAGGAAGAATAAAAGCTTCCTCAGTACTTTTCAAGCCAACAGTAGTTTTGAATTGCAGAGGGTGCGTGCTTTTATCTGTTTTCCAGTAATTTTCTAAAAAAAAAGTTTAATTGTTACCTTGACTACACAGTTTTGCAATTAAGGTGAACCTTCAAATCAGAAATTTTAAAGTTTGCTCTAAAGCATCATTTTCTGCCACAGAGACTGGGGCATTCTGTGAGATGTCTGTACCCTGAGCCTTAAACCACAGCCATGTACCGACGCAAGATTCCTGTGCTTTCCCACCTATGCCAAAGGCAGTACATTTGTTCACTCCCCACCAGCTTGCATTTCACCAAGCTTCCTCTCCCCTCTCCCTCAAATCACACACTGCTGTGGGACATTTCCGATCTTACTGCAAACTTCCAGATCAGATGCCAGCGATCTCTCAGCAGTTACTAATTGCTTACTGGATTCCAGGACAAGCACATAACCAAGAGCTGCTCTCGCAGGCAAGCTGGAGCACGCACTGTTGCCCTTGCCATGGCAGGACAGAACACCCAGCACATTGAGCCCAGTTTCCTATGCTGGCAGGAGAATAACACATGCTGAGCTTTCAGGCATTTGCACATTAGAGAGAACTGGTCACAACTGCATTTTTAGTTTTGGTTTTATGCTACTTCTTTCTGCTTTAGTAGTGTATTACACTGTTACAAATCCGAGTACTTTTTAAAATCACAAGGAAGATGAACAAGGATGCTCTGTCGCTGGAAAGAAAACACTTATAAAGCTAGAAGTTTTCCTGCATCTTTTCAAAAGTCTTTAGAATTCCTTCATTTACAGAAACTCAAAATAGATATGCTTCCTATTTTAACCAAAACCTCTAACTGCTCCTAATGACAAAACTGCTTCCAAAGGAGCAGGACTAGCTGACATTGGAATGAGGACTCCCCAGCAAATCATTTCCCTGCAGAGCAGGAAACAAATAAAACGTAACATTTGCATAGTGAATTATACCCCTTCCACCCCATCAGGCTCAGTCTTCCACAACTGGAAGGTGTTTCCTGTGGCCAGTTTTGAAACACAAGATGAGCGAGCACTACACAGGTATAGCTATAGGAAGTAATAAGGATAATGTTTCTGCATCAGCATGACAACCTAAACCAGCTTAATTCTTTACCAGCTTATCAACTATAAACCTGACGACCATAAGGGAATAATCAGTGTTTTCAAGATTAGGCAAAGGTCCTAAACGTGACTAACAAAGTATGTTTTTGTGCCACATTCAGAGTCATGTCGTTTGCTTTACCAACAAAAGAAACTTTACAACTCTGTATTCGTGTTTAATCACGCTGAATCAACACACTAAACCCTTCAGCCTGGCTGATGTTGTAACAGTTAACCAAGCTCCAAGTAGTTTTCTTTCTGTGTCAGTCACCAATGCAACAAAGTATTTTGATATTCATAACTCCTTATCACTTGATAAATCACTTTAATTTCTAAGTTACAAGCATATACGTAAAAGCTGTCTGAGGTACAGAAATAATAAGAAGTACTATAATGTCACTGATTAGAACCACTTATCAAAAAAACTAATTTTCACAGATTGCCATGAAACAAAAAAAATCGTGGTCTGACTTGGGAATGAAAAAGGAAAAGTCTTATAATGGCCTTTTTTTGTGCAAACTACCAAAATAAGAAAGAAAGAAAAAAAGGGGTTCTCAGATGAATTCTAATCCTTAAATTCAACTTAGAAACCAGAAAAAGACTTTCCTAAATGAGGAAAATGCAAATGCTGGTGTGCTTGAAAAACATTTATAATTGCTCTTTTCCACAAGCACCTTAAAAAGGATGCAAGAGACCAACCTCAGACCCAATCCTTGTATTACTGAGCAGCACAGGGAAATTACATTCAGCACCACTCCCTTCCCTTCGTTCTGCCCATGGCAAATGCACAACAAACAACAGCTCCAGACTTTCTTTGCTGGGATACTCCCCATCAGGGTGCATTTTAATTTCAGAGTTGTTTGTGGGGTTTGAGTGGTGGGAGTGGTGAATATAGAGCTGATATAAATCAAGTGGGACTGATCAATACATTAGCAGAAACACTAGGTAAAGACACAGCTTGGCCTTGTTGACCTAAGTCACACAACTGTTCTTTATCTGAACTCACAAATGTACAATTATCCCCGTGTACAGCATGGATTAACTGAGTCAACACAATGCCCTGCTGAAGATGCACATGTTTCTCCAATGAAGGGAAGGTCAAGAAGCAGTCACCTGCCTAAGAATAGAATTTTATAGCTCACCAAAAACGCAATCAGAAAATATTAACATTTTACGGCTCTGCTAAGTACACATTTGTCCTATTTCCATCATCCCATTAGGAGGATTTGTGTCATGGCACAGTTACAGATTCCAGGCCCGGGACAGAGGACTCAGCCCCGGCAGGGAGGACGCTCACCCCGGCACCCCGGCGGACTCCATGCGGTTGGCCAGGGACACGTCGTGCGACCACACGTCGTACTGCCACTTCCGCAGGCCGATCACCCCGCACAGCACGTTCCCGGAGTGAATCCCGACCCTCATGTTGATGTCCACTCCCGTGGCTTCTCTCACCTGCCTGGGGAGGCACGAGGGGGTTAGAGCAGGAGACTTTTCATTTTCTCTCCTCCTTCTGGAGGTCTGTTAAGCTTTAGTCTCATCGTACACTCGGTGCAAAGACGAGACAAACTTACGATCAGAACTATCCAACTACAGCTAATAAATACACTTTGAATGTTGGCAAGAAAACTAATTACTTTATTTGATATCTCCACGGTATCTATATTTTAAACAGCCTTCTGTGTAATACTTACTTTATTGCTTCACACATGTCGAGCCCCATTTTAACACAGTTCCTGGCATGCACTGGTAAGGACACAGGCAGGCCTGAGACACAGTAGTAGCAGTCTCCCAGGATTTTTATTCTCATGCATTCATTCTCCTGCAAAATTACAGCAAACATTTTTAACAGGAAAAAATCAGCTGCAAGTAGGCTAACAGCTCCAAAGGCTCTGGTTTGAGAAAATCAGGCTTTGTTCAATCCTTGTTGAAACAAAGCTTACTTCTTTTTCTTCACATCTTAATGCCTGAACATCACTCACTGGAGAGAACAAAAATGACCACTTAAAGCATTTCTGAAATAGAACCACCTTGTTAGTTTCTCACCTTTTTCTTGGAACTGTGTGCAACTGAAAAACTGTAAATAAGATAAAATTGTCACAGAATTTACCATCTGAAGGATGAAATCTATTTATCTATCTCTTAATCGTCACCTTCATTTGAATTGTGGGCAGTTTCCCCTCTATTTTTACATGGCAGCCTCATAAGTAACAGTGTGAGGTGTCGTAAATCCTCCCCGCTCTGAGGGAAAACTTAGGAATTCAGATGCCCAGCCTGGTACCTGTGCAGATCAAAATGGGGGGGGTTTGTTGTTTCAAATATGACTGAAGAGGAAGCTGGCACACACTACAGTTTGCTATTGCTAATAAAAAAACCCTCAATACAGCAAAAAAAATCTTTTCCTAACTGTGCAACGGAGAATACTGCTGCCAATAACTGGCAGACGAGAGCAAAAAGCCTCTCATACTGTCTTTTGTTAACACTTTACTGAATACTTTTAGCTACAAAGGTTGCAAGCAAGCCAGGACTAATTCTGCAAGCCTGTGTTGTGTTTGACTGATGAGCAGAGATGGCTTAATTTGGGCCAGCCAATACCTCCAGCTGTTCAACCCTACTTGCTGTGGGAACACCCCAGCAGCTCCTAAATCAACTCCAAAATCAGCCCAAATGTGTGGCAATTTCCCAAACTGAGCTGTTCTCCCTCGTCATTTAAAGCCTTAAGGGAACATCCATCATTCTCCACATCTTCATCCATCCCAGTGGGTTCTGAGCAGTGCACAAGTGAAAAGTTTAGAGGGATCAGCAGGGAAACCCAGCCCTGGATTAGAGCTTCTGCACTTCAGCACCCAGCTCAGCGTCCAGCTTAGCCATCAATTTTTGTTAGGTAAATTGGAGCTTGCAACACTTGTACGTTGTGGAAAAGATGACAGAACACTCACTGGGAGAACGAAAATAGCACAAAAAGCAGGAACCTCTTCTCACAGCCCAACCACAGAGTTGCAAAAGACCTTGACTCACTAAACCCAGACGTTACAGTGCAATTTGCAGACAGGAGTGAGAAATTAAAACATCACTCAAAAATTTGATTTTTTTCTATTTTTGTATCTGCAAAACAGTTACAAAATGTGTTTAACTTCAGCTTTTACTTCAGCATTAAAAGAAATTTTGCCATTTGGCAACTAAGATGACATAATTTACTCTGTCTTTAGGGGTGCTTCAAAACAATACAACTGCAATGGATACAGTATATAACTCTTATTTGTCAGTACTTGAACACTTAACAGCAACTGAATTCAGATAAATGCAAAGATTAGCCATGTCATTTAGTCAAAAATGTTACCAGCATTTTCATTAGGTTTTAATCAGTGATATATTTAAGAATTTATTCAATGACATCCACAAGGGTTTAATCATAGCAATTTCACTCCTCTGCTATATTACTAATGTTAGAATTTTCCAACTTTTTCTGACAAATATTTAGGATTTCACAAACATGTAGGCAATACAGTCCCTGCAATGTGAGAAATAAAAACCTGAGTTTGTGATTAGAGCTGCAAAAAATTAATCTCAAGCAGCACCTGGAAGTGGCAACAATTCCTGTCAGGCCAAAGGGTCGGTATTGAGGGTATGTCTCAATAGGGACCATTTTAAACTACTCCTCATTCTTTCACTTTTTTGTAAGTATCCATCAGTAACAGGAAGCTTTCTTTAGCTCACTCATGAGCTAATGAACTCTTTGCCTGATGCCTCTGAGTTTATGAATTTAAATGTGTCTGAGAGTTCTCGGTTTGTGGAGTCAAACCTTCAAGCTGAACACAACAAAGCTCTTGAGTGGAATTTGTACACAGAACCTCCTACAGCCCTGTTGCAATCACCATCAGACAATTTCCTAAATGATACAGATAAACCTCCAAACCCAAGAACTGGAATTACAGTAGCAAATTGCCAAATCTCCTATTTTTGTTTTACGTTTTGTTTTAATGTGATTTTGCTAGTTTGCTTTAAAGCCAAAGCAGTTTTGCCTTCTTAAAACTTCCGGACTAACACCCTTCTGCCTCCTGTTGTGCAAAAAGACTTCTTTTTCCAAAGGGCTTTATCCTACAGCACAAACTGTAAACCTACCTTTGCAATTTGATCAAACTTTCCAAAGAGTTCATTCAGCATCACTACAAGCTCCTTAGGAGAGCAGTCGCTGGCAAGGCGAGTGAATCCGACGATGTCTGCATAAAGAATGCTAGGCAAGAGCAAAAGAAAAAAGCAGGAAAAGTGAAATATGAAGATAAATCAATTCCACAGTCAGCATAACCATTGAATTGCATTTAACAGAAAACACCACTCTCCTCTTTGGGAAACAAGTCCAGCAAAAAGGGTTCAAGAATCTCCCCTGATTTAGAAGACAGTGCACCAGTTCAACACACATTATCTTCCCACAACAGGAAAGAAGCTCACTTCAGCCTGAAATTCTGCCTTTGGATTTTAATTTCACTGGACAATATGTACTGATAAGAATCAGAAATTTATATTAATACAATTAGTTCTCAAGTTTCCACTTACCTAACATTCTGGTGCCTTTTTACATATAAACTGTGGAAGTTGTTGTCATGCATTTGCCTGTTATCATTAGTTTCCTTCAGTCGCTCAATGATTGCCAGCTTCATTTCCATAGAGATATGAGCAGGCAGGATGGATAAAAGCAAATTTTCCTAAAAAGAATGGGGGGAAAATAATTATGCAAAACTATTAACACAGTTATGTTTAAAACTGCAGAATTTTATTGACTACAAGAAGGCATTAAAAAAAAAAAACAAAACAAAATTGCCTTTATTCAAATAGCTTTTGAGTAATGCATGTCAGGTTTTCCAGAAGACACTTTTACATTGCTGTTCTCCGAGTTATTGATTTTACAAATATGCAAGGACGTTGCATATTTTGTCTTTTGTTCCTTGTGGCCTAGGTCTGACATCCCCTTGTAACCATGAAACACACACACACAAAAATTCAGTATTCAGTACTACATTTTCTGGATAAATCACATTTTATTTTGTCCAATAATCTTAGTGTTATGTTGGTTTTGTCCAACAAAGCTGCTATAAAAGCCTATGTTCTGTACCAAACAACCTATTCAGTATTAAAAATATTTGTAAATTCTCAAATGCTGGAAAAGCAGCAACAGATACAAAAGTATCAGCTACATGCTGCTATAGCTTAAGTGAACCAGGAAGCAATGCCACTGAAATGCAGTCCTGAACTGAACGAGAAACAGACTCCTCCAAACCCACTCCCATTGTCCGACTGTCCAGGGCACCGTTTCACACTGGCTCTGACTCAAAAGCCCATTCCTCAAAGAAGACCCTGGTAAGTTGCTGGGCAGAAGAGGATGACAAAAAGAGAATACTTTAAGCCAGGAAGGGCTCTCCCATCCCAGAGATGGAAGAGGAAGTGTTGTGTGGAGCAGCCACAAGCAGGAACTTTCTCAGACGACATCAACAGCAAGATCAACACACTGTGCAGCCAAGTGCAATGCTATAAATGCTGTCCCCTGGGAACAAATCCTGGTCTCCTTTTCCTGAATACCCGATGCAGCCATGTGCAGACAGCAATAAGCTGCCAGGGTTACTTCATTACTGCCTGCCACCAAATAGAAACACCTTGGCATCACAGTGGGAAGAGGCAGTCCTCGAGCATCAAATACTCATCTACACAAGGTGTAGGCAGCAGTTTAGTTTGAGACTGATCTCAGAAATAGAAACATCTCCTTTCCCTTATCTACTGTTTTGGTACTAGGAGAGTCAGCCCTGGGAAAGAATTTAAACTGACAGCCGAATCCCAGGGAATATAACAGGGCCACAGGAGGCTGACACATCTTTCAGTTTTCAAGGAAGCAATGAGGAACCCTGAACGGCAGTTCTCACATCTTTTTCACAGAGAAAAAGTGGGTGGCAAAAAGGATACTCAGAATTGCCGGACAAATTGCAACATGGATGAAAAGAAAGCTCTCCATAGGCTTAAGCACATTTACACTTCAAACAAGCAACCATTAAAACAACCACATTCCCAAAACCAAAATCCTGAACACCCACGGAAGGGAGCACATTGCCCAGGAAATGAGAGCACGCTGCCTGCATAAGGTGATCAGAGGCTTCCCTGGCAGCT
This sequence comes from Oreocharis arfaki, assembly GCA_013398015.1. NCBI lineage: Eukaryota > Metazoa > Chordata > Aves > Passeriformes > Paramythiidae > Oreocharis > Oreocharis arfaki. The sequence goes on from VZRR01001048.1 coordinate 268,358, forward strand.
GTGTGGGGAAATTCTGCCAGGGCTTCCATGCAGATTTGTCATCTCATCTCCCAAGATTAGCATCAGAGAACAGATCGCACTGGCAGTGTGGCATTTTCTTCTTCTCAGTTTGATCAGGTCAGTCACTTTTCAGTCCCTTTTTTTTATCTATTAACTGGTGGGCAGAGAATGTGGTACACATCAGCCTTGTAGAGCTCTTCTTAACCCTATTTATACCAGGAAAGGTGCCCTAGTTTCAGCTTTGATACCTCTCCACAATCCTTCCTCAGCAAGAAATTCATGATCCTTGCTTATTCTTTGAATACCAGTGGAGTTTATGGAAATAAATATTTTAATCTATTATATGACTTTTTTTTCTCCCTTCATGTCCAATTTTCTCCTTCTAGCAAAGGAAAAATAGTTTGTGAGACAATAAAATACAAGAACAAATAATACTTTAGAATCCAATGCAAAAAAAGGTGACCGAAAGAAGCATAAAACTAACTGCTAAAACTACCTTGCAAGTAATTTCAGGGCATTAAGGGCACATTCTCAAGTTACCTTAGGCCAGCCCCTGGAACAGTTTATTCTAGGAAAAAAGGAACTAAAATGACTGGTAATTGCGTTCCTGTTACAAACACTGTGAATTTCATGCAGACAAGCCCCAAAGAACAGCTTCTTCCCTTTAACTTCCTTCTTTTGTTACACATGGCACAACTTTTATTTTTGACACTCGGTGAGTATCACAAAGATTGGACCAAGCCTTTCAACATAGATTAGTCACCAACATCACGAATTTATACAGACTTTGGAAATGAAAACAAGCAATTCACAACATGAACTAACTCACTCACTTGCTGCCTCTTCTCAACCTTCAGTTTCATCCGGACTTGAATGCACTTTAAGGTGTATCTGTACAAATCCCACGAAGCAACCTGCATTTGGCGTTTGTGAAATGCACCCACGATGTTGCCACAAAGGAAAATTACAGCATTGGCAAAGAGCTGCACAAGAAGAAAAATATTTACCTACTGCAGGGCAGTCATTGATACTTCACTAACACACATATTAGTCTCATAAAAACAATCAATCCCAGACCATGTTTCATTTCCTCTCACCCCATCCTGTAACAAATCACAGTGCTGCTATTAGCCAGGATGGACCTGGCAGATATAAGTTAACTTTCACAGCCACAGGCATTCCTGTGAGAACACCCAGCAGAATAGTGGAACAGAAAATCTTCTTATATCATTTAACATTTATTTGCAGGCACCAGAGTTTGATTTGTGGAAAACCAGTGCACAAACTCATGCATCAGCATGCTGTGTGGAGTCTGGCACACGCCTGCACGGAATGAGCTGGGGTGCTGCTTTGAACACACCCTGTTAATGAGTGTTGGGAGCCCTGAACACAGCGAGCAGCACTCCCAGGCCCTGCTGACACCCCAGGGCAGCAAGGGCCCTTTTGATCCACCCTGTGGGCAGTGCCTGACCAAGCTAGGTAGGCCCACCTGAAAGAGCACAGGTTGGGAACAATGACTGTGACTAAGTTAGGCGTATCTGTAACAGCTTAGTTTAAAAATTAATACAACAATCCTGCTTTTCCCACTTAGGTCAGAAAAACAGAATGCACAACAGATTCAAAAATTTGCAATTTTACAAAAAGGTCAAGTTTTTTCGGCCCAAGCTTCAAATCCATGAACTTGAAACATCCATGTGGAAGTTTGGAACTTTTCTAAACAGAATAGTTATGCCAAAAGCAAAGGGTAACATGACTAGGGCATTTCGTTATGTAACTAAGTTGTTTCCTTACCTGAAACCAGTCTATGGATTTATTTTCCTTATTTTCTTGAGAAGTCATGATGACCACAGTGCTTAGAACAATTATATGGGAGAGAGCAGAAACAACACTAATTATGACAGCACCTCTCATCCCAAAGGGTAGCATGGTATAAACTGTGAAGATTATGAACAGAAAGAATGGCACCTTTGGAAAGAAAAAGAAAAAATAAAAAAGAATCACACATACATGTTACTAGGTGAATCCCAAAAATCACTACAGAAATAGGAGCAAAGTAGCAGGATTATTGCTCAGTTTCAGGCTGAACAATTAGATATTGATGTTTCAAAACACAGTTAAAACCATAAGGACAGTGGTAGTTCTAAGAGTTTTGAGGGGTTAACATCTATAGATTTATACACAAGATGGGTTAACATGACATATCACCTATAAGTTTTTCAGCTGTCCTTGCCGTTTATCCTGAACTTACCCTTTACAGCTGGAGACGCACTTTGGATGCACTTTGCAGTCACACATCAGGAACAGTGTGTTGCAAGGGTAGCAATACTGAATAGAATCAGATTTCTCACCTTCTGCAAGATATTTTTCTAATTTTACCATCACCCACTCACATGTGTATGTTTGCTTTGTGTTTGATAAAAACCAAAAATCCAACCAATACTTCCTGGTCCTCCCACAAGAGAATAACCTTTATTACCACTAACCATGTATTTAGCTGCACAGATTCCACAAAATGCACAACAGGCCACTGAACTGCTCCAGTTCAGTCAGAAGGTCTGTAAAACTTAAATCCATATTTATAGAACTGCTACAACTGTTGGCTTATATATATATGGAAACTAACAACCCTGATCAGAGGAATATATTGCAGCTTTCCTGGCTCAGCTCCATCTCATCACAGCAACTCAACTTGTGCCATCCCAGACAAGAGCTTCCTTCGAGGAAGTCTCAAGGTCCAGTCTGCCCTTAAACGTTTTGCCAGAATAGATAGTTTGACAACAAAAAACAGACAAACAAGCAAATAAAAGTCTTCATTCAACAAAAATATTTTTCCATGTATATCTTACTATTTTAGCTGGAGTAAAAACACTATAATTTTATAAGCATGGACAAGCAAATGCCATACCTGCATTTTAAAGTAGCTTTAATTAGGGATAAATTCATAACTTGAGGTGAAAGTCTGAAATGAATCTATTCACTTTTCAGACTAGGTCGCCCTTATATTTTAGACTTAAAATCAATATGAATGAATTATTACACATGACAACACCCCACTGGCTTGCAGCACTGAAAGCAGCACAACTCAATCTTGCTTTGTTACATATTTGCATTAATAGTTAAGAACAACGCATTTGGGGGGATTTTCCTAAGGCAATAGGCACTTCCCTTAGTTAAAAAATACTGAACAGCAACTCTAAATATACAGTGCTGGATCCAGGTCATAATGCAAATCAGATTTTGGTTGTTTAACTGATAATTTATATCTTTCTTTAGTCAAATAAAGAAGGGAAGGGGCAGAGTCCGTAAAACCAGATAAAAAGTCATTTTTATTTAATTAAAACTCTTCTGCTTGCATTATGAGATCTTAGGAGGAGTTTCCTACAAATTATGATATTTTCGGCTCCATGAAATCACCCATCTTCTGATCAGAGATAGCAAGCAATGGAGTTTAGCCACACCCAGCAATGCCAGGATGTGTCATTAGTTCTTATTGTTCACTTCACCTCTCCCACTGACTTAAAAACCTGCTCCCTAGGGCACACCCAGCTCTGGAGTCCCTTACACATTTCTTGAACATCTCTTTGACCCATATAAATTAACAAAGCAAGTATTATTAATAAAAAATTCTCTCAGAGATAAAGTAATAGTAATTAAGGTTTAGTAAAAATCCTAAATAAAAATACAGTTCAATTACAACTTAAAAATGCAATTCCCACATAGATTTATGAAGTTATCAAATTTTCTCACTGAAATGTATTTTCACTATAATACAGAATACCAAGTAAGATTTACTGCAATAAATCAGCAAAACCAATTTTTAAAAGTTAACCTAAATCTCAGAAAAGTCACTAATGTAATATTCTGAAAAAATAAAGCACACAAACACATTCATACAAACACATCCACAGCTGACTCCAGTTCCATGGAAGTACCTGAGCGAACACAACTTACCTGCTCCCAGAGCTGATAACCATTTCCTTTTTCAAAAAGGGACACATATCCCACGGTGAGGAAGCACATCCAAATCATCACTCCAAGCAACGTCAGCCATCTCCGAAACAGGGATTCCATGCACAGCAGGAAGTACATGACTGCAAACACGGCCAGGGCAGCACACACTGCAATGATGAAGGCAAGGTGGGAATGTGCTTCCTGCAAAGGCAAAACCATGGGTTACAGCTGGTCCCTCTAGAAAAATGAAAAATGCATCTCTGCTGTCCTGGAAACAGCTTGGATGCCTTTAAAACAAGTCAACCTGAGTTCCTAAGTAGACTAGCTGTGGCAGCATGAACACTTCCTGATATTCACACATACAGAGATAATACAATAAATGTTGTTATAGATCCTCATTCTACCCCAGTTCCACCATTATTATTTTCCAAATTAGCCTTAAAGGCAAGCCCCAAACCACTAACTGTACTATTTCTATAATGCAGACATACCCAAAGAAATGTATTTAGATTCCAAACTTTGCTAAAGAGGAGTGTAACAGCTCTCTTTTTAAGTTTTACGGGAGATAAATTAAAATTAAAAACAGTGTTGCTACTTTTTTCTCTTCCTAAGAATGAAAAGGTAAAAGGGATACAAGTGCAATTGGTGAGATTTGATTTGCTGCTAAAGAGAGACTTAAAGACCTTTATCACGAAGCACAGTGTTTGGAAACTGGTGTTAGAAGGCAATGAAAGATTATAACAGCTAATTTACTACCTTTTTACAACATTATCTTTAAATCAACTCCTCTTCTTACCAGCTGTCAGCTGAGCTTGTAGAACACCAAATTTCTTTATGGAAAATCAAATTACACTACATAAAAAGATCTTTAAGCTGTATCTTTTCTATGCCTCTAGGATCACTGGTCTTTGCTAAGTAAATATTGATTCCACCGATCACCCACTGTACTGGGAGATTCCTACTGTGGTTTTTTTTAAAAAAAAAAAAAGAAAAAGAAAAAAAAAGGAAATTACCATCTACAAATCTTTCAAGAAAAAATCACCTCAGAAATAAAATACCGAATAACCAACAAATCACTGCAATATTTTACATTTCTTAGATGACTCTTAAAAAAAATATGAGAAGTGCAGGACATTTTAACTCATGTTCTTGTTCCTTCCTTGGCCCTCTTAGTACTTACTATCATAGCTAGCATTCAATACAGATTATAATTTGTTCCTAGCATATTGAAAGGAGAAAACAATCCTTTTAGTAACTGTACATGTGCCTGACAACAGTCTCCACTCTTCCCATCCCTTCAAAAACATGCACAGTATTACATGCACAGTTACTTGATTACTTTCAGCACTGCAACTCTGATACCGTGTGGCTCAAAATATTATACAGCCAAAAACATATAGTGTGCTGCCACAGTGACTCCTTATCATCTCTGAAAACACTGAACAAGCACAAAAGAAGTTTACTCACATCAGTAGCAAAAAAGATTACAATTAGAGTAGTCCAGAGGAGGATTGCAATGAAGAGCAGCAGCAGCAGGAGGGGATGCTGCTGGCTGGTGTAGCGGTACTTCTCGTAGAGCGGGTCTGACATCCTGCAGTCATCGCTCTCGTTGAAGAAGTATTTCCCTTTAGCTGGCATCCTCTCCCAGGCTGGCTGCTTCTCTCAGTTCCCAGTGCACACAATAAGACACAGCTGAAGCTACTGCTTCAAAGAGAAGTTTTGTCGTTTCGCTGCTGCCTCTGTGATCTTTAGGCACACAGAGTAACACCCGTTCCCAGATTTTACTTCTCATCAGCACTGACTTCAGATTTCCAACGCAATCAAAAGCAAGAATCAGCCTCCCCAAAACCACGGGCAATTCATCATCGGCTCTAAGCGTGAAGCTCCAGATCAGCTTGCATTGGTGCAGATAGGCGTTTTTGGCATGAGGGTTTTTTAATTATTCCTTTGCAAGTCTCTAACTCCTTTCCATAAGCTTGAATCTCACTTCCTGTGGTGAATCCTGCAGAGAGACGGGATTAGTAAATTAATAGTTAATCATACACAGCGTTCCCCAGGGGGGAGGGAGTAAAAAGAGTTGATTCCTTAAACTTTCCTTGAACTTTCTACCTGCGTGGTCTGACCAGTGAGCAAAAGCTGTGTGCTGCTGGTGGGTGGGAGCCCAGGAGCCTCGTGTGTGGGCAGTGGTGCCCGGCAGTGCTGGCTGAGGGCTGCTCTGCTCACCCTGACTGCACCTTGCTCTGGCAACTCAAACATTTTCATATACAAAGGTACTACACGGGGTTCTTTTCCTTTTGAGCGAATGACACAGTTCCCGTGAGCGTGTTGTGTTACTGAACGCTCACAACTCTTTGGAAGCTGTGTGTGTCTCTGTGTACGTGTATATACAAATCTTTAATCACAATACACTTGGCATTCTTTTTCAAAACATGCATCCTAAAAATTAAGAAATCCTCTTTTATTCATTTCATACTTTAATTAAGACATAGAAAAATGAGAAAAGAATACAACTGTCCAAGCCAAAATTCATTAAACTTTTTTTTAAAAGATACTTAACATCTAGTTCTGTATATTTCATTCCACCCCAAGTAATACCGTTTCCGAGGCAATACATGTGTTCTGCTAGCAATGAACGTTAAGGAATAAACTGCATTGTTAATTACTAAAGACCAGTGTTTTTCAAGTAGGTTCATGAATATAGTTCATTCAATGCCAAGAACCATTTAAACAAAAGCATGGGGATGTGATGGAAGGAAGCATGAAAAACAGGGTTTCATAAGTCTTATTAAAACTTGATAACAGGACCACAGCTTCTTTGCCACTTGACTGCCATCACCATGGTGCCCAAGGCCATTGCTCCAGGGAGAAAGAACCCACTAAACCCTGACTTTTTTTTTCCCCCTCAGAAAAGCCAAATCCCAGTCAGTTACTTTCAAAAAGCAAATGCTTAACTGCATACATGCATTCAGACTGCATTCACACTACAAGCAAGAAGAAGTTTCAGGAACCATACTGAGCAATTCTGCCTCTGGTAAATAGAGCCAAACACTAACATACTATCCAATTATTATTGACCAAGCAGGCAAAAGCAGATATATCAACAGTGAGACTGGACCAAAAACAAAAAGTATATTTTTGCAAAATGAGTAACTCGAACTTTTTGCCCAGAGTATACCACAAATTTGGATTAATCACAAAAAAAGATCATGTTGCATCACTTTTATTCAGTAACACCCAGAATAAACTGACATATGTATTCATATATTAATATGTATATATGTATAATATGTAAATAAAATTGAAGACCTCTTTTACTACATCTTTCCCGTGTATAGTTAATAATATACTTAATATCTCATTTGTACTAGTTATTACTGAACTCTTCATCATAATTAAATTTCTCTCATTTTTCACTTCAAAAAATTATTCTGGTATTGGTACCATTTGCATGTGCATAATAATGCTCCTGAAAAGAAGTGTGAATCTCAGAAACCACTGACACTTAAAGGAGATATGAAGAAGAAATCGAAACATTTGCATCATGTTCTAATGCATTTTCAAGTCAAAGGTAACTGCACAATTACTTCACTTAGCCATAGGCCAGTGTTTTCCTGAAGAAGAAACTGCCAGAAGGTGTACACAGGGGCAAGTATTTCAATCTCAATTTGTCTTTCAGTAGCAAAGACAACACACTCCAGATAGTGGGAAGGTTTGGACTGTGATGCACCAGAGAGGTCTATAACAGCCTGAGGAGTTCCTTTCCCATGGGGCTGGGGGTGCAGGAACTCACTCTGCCTGATGCGAACCACTAGGTGAAAGAGATGGCAGGCTTGCTGTCCCAGTTCCCTCTAAAAGCATATTTCAGAATAAAAACAATGAAAAAACTCTTTTAATATACTTGCAGGAATATTTTGAGGGTAATTTTGATGATATAGAGGTATTTTGAGAGACAACTTTGTTTTCCAATTAGCAGAATTCATTTTTGAAAAATAACTATTAATTTCTAAGCAGCGATACATTCACAATTATGTGAAACAAATTATCCTGTCTTGGGCTACTAAATATCAAAATCCAAGAAAAATTGCTTCCCAGCTTGCTTTCTGTAAATTCTCCTGATCATGTCAGTGGAAAAACAGCACCAAGGACAATGTCAAATCCACAGAATTGTACTGTGTGGCTGTGGTTCAGTTATCTGATGCTCAAAAGATGAAAAATAGGTGCAGTGTCAGCTTGGAACTATGTCTGAATATTATTGAAGAGTTTTACAGGACAGCAAATTGAAGAGACATGTCTTTTCAATAGTCTAACCCATTTTAATAAAAGAGAGATTGCTACCTCATTGATTTGTTTCTTCCTGGCTGATCTCCATAGATGTGCATTGCAAGTAATTATGAATGACCCCTGGGTCACAGAACTTGCTTCTCAAAACTCTTCTAGGTAAAGAAAGTCCCCAACAGTACTTTACTGATTTACCAAGAATCCATAATGCATTGCACAAGCGCTACTTTGAGGTGAATAATTCAACTCTGAACTAGTTTCAATTTGAATCCCCTGTCCCACTGCCACTACCAGCTCCCTTTCTAAAAGTCCCCACTTTTTGTCTCTTTCCTCCTTTGATTTTTTTCCAACAACCTTCTGAAAATGTAGAACATAGACTTCAGAGAGAGAAAAAGATTCTGTCATGGGTGGTATCACACACCAGAAAAACCATCAGCTCAACATCCTCCTGTGTATATGTTTAAGAATCATGTGAGCACTGGGCACCACAGCATCACTTTTACTTTTTTTGGTCATTGTTTCTTGAAGATTCGTTGTTATGACACACCAAGAGAGGTGTAACCCTGAAACAGCAACAAGCCACAAAAAACAAAGAACACTCTCAGAAGCACCAGTGGCAAACACACTGAGCCAAATGGGGATTGGATCTGGACTGCTGCCATAAAACCATGGAGCTCTGATCAGCAGTTTATCAAGAAAAAGCCTCACTTCTTTAGAAGTCTTCATTGTGTTTAGATGAAAAAGAGAAGGATTTGTCACTCAGGTTAGGATATATAAGGATACATAAGAAACAACCCTGGCAATAGGAGTTACAAACTGCACTGACAACCTCCAGGAACAGCCACCAAACAATCTAATATGATTTAGTCAAATCTGTGTGAGCTCCACAGCCATTTGCAAGCCAATTAACATAAAAAACATTTGCCCAGATAAAGAAATTTGCCCAATGAATAAGAACACTGGACATGTGAGAGGTATAAAAAACTGGACAACTGGATACCTTCCAGAACATGAATCAAAACAGATACCTCCTTCCAAACCTACTCTGTTTCAAGTCAGTGGAAACAAGGATGTGCTCAGATTCAGCAACAGAAGCTTTTGTAGGTAAGTACTGGGCAAGACACAAAAGAACAGCAAAGAAGACATTTCTACAAATCTGGGTATTGCTCTAAGCTTTCCTCCCCATAGATGGGAATTTTCAAGCACTGCTAAACTCTGCAGTCTTCTACTGACACATCAATAGAATTTTGTCACAAAAAATACGAAACCAAATATTTCATTAGTCTATCAGGCTTGGACTGAAGCCCTTACGTTCCCCCAGGCTAGTTAAAGCTGTCTACCATGCTTTGTGTCAATCCAGCACGTTTTCTTAAGAACTGGCCTGGTCTCACCAGCTGCAGAGTAGCCATGGCCTGTAGAGAGCCCGTGGAGCCCAAGTGTTTAAAGAAACACACAGCAGCCCAAGGGCATTGATGCGTGGGGTAATTTTGTCCCCTTCCTCCCCAGCAATTTTCTGCATGGAGCAGCGTGAGAGCAGATGGGGGAGGGGGAAAGGGGACAGCATGAGAGACATGGAGAGAGCAGAGCAGAGCACAGTCACCCATCCCAGGCAGCTCCTGGAGCTCGGGCACAAAGGGCAGTTTCCCCCAGCAATGCACAGTGGAGCAACAGAATGAACAACGCTACAGTCTGATGCAGAAGTCAGACTGATAACAATAAAACGGCTCTCGGGATGGCTTCCTTTATTCTCTGCATCTGCAGAGGAGTTTCCAGGTGTTAGCTCAGTCACAGGCAGGGGAGGGGCCCTGGAAAACCTGCAGCCCCTCGCCCACCCTGTCACTCACACACCAGGATGGACAGACAGCCAGTGATCACATCCTATTCCCCCTCTCTTGGGAGAATAATTCACAGCAGCTCCTGACCAGTAAAAGCCTTTCCAAACAGACTCCATGTTGTGGTTCTGTTTTTAATTTCAAAGCTCCTGATGTATTCACAAGCGAACACAGCCACAGTAACCACCTGGATAATTTATAAAGTATTTTTTCTCTTAGGTGTTCATTTGCCAAGGACTCAAGGCTTGATCACCCAGAGCTGCCTGCTTACCAAAAAGCAGTGTCAGCCTGAAATATTAAAATGAACCCTAATAGCAAGAACCAAGCAAATCAATATAAATTGCCTTACTCCTCTCAATAACTTCTGTATAAAAGCAAGCAGAACCACTTTTTTCTTCTTTAACTGCTACAGCACCAGACAGACAGTACAGTTTTGATTTTCAGTCCATCTTTCGTTTCACACAAATAACAACAGTGTTTCTGAAATTACTTTAGCAATTTCCATGACAAGAATGATCGCTGACTGTAATTACCCATTAGCAAATATTAAAAGGGAATCAGGAATCTATAAACATGCAGTAGAATAATTGAAGGAGATTAGTAGCTGAATTATGAATCTGAAGTAAAAATAATCTCCAGTCTAGTGGACTCCACAACTAATTCAGTCTAGGAAATGAACTTTAGCAATCCAAACATAGATCACAGGAAATACCATTCATGTTAAAGGCAACACTTCTTCCTTTTAGACTTTGCTTTCAAATGCTAGCCTGCAGCCACCTTGGCTTCTTCTACTCATGCAAAAATATTGAGTGGAGAACAGGTGTGTTTTTAATGATCTATCTGCTAGCAGTGAGTTTCTTTACAAAGGTGAACCTCTTTTATACATATTTTGAAGTTTTTCGTGTGAAATTTCACCTTTCTTACTGAAGAGCTCCTTCCACAATACAGAAAAAAAATCTTACTTACATTCACCTATTTTCTCACAAAAAGTGAGCATACCCACTTCAACACATCAGCACCCAGAGCTATACTTACATTAAAAAGCCAAATCAATACAAAGAGTAGACTGCCATTTGAAAAAAAAATATTTCATGGCATGTCAGAGCAATCAGTGACACTACATCCCTCAGGCTTTGCCCCTGAACACTGAACAATGATAGGGCTAAATGTACTGCAATGAAAGCATTGAAACTGAACTTTTATTTCAGTAGATTGCTTCTTCTCATAACATTTGTTCTACAATACTTTCTAAAGTAGGAATAAATAACGAGTTGTTTAATTTGGAAACAGTTTTTCAGTCTCTTGTACAAGTGGAAGATGTGAAATAACAGAGGCTGTGGTTTCATAAGCGGCTGAGTCCAAGAGCCAGCTCTGACCAGCCAGAGGAGAAGGTCTGGCCCACTCAGACCGCCCATCCTGTGCCAGGTACCTGCACCCAGCTCCTGCCGGGCTCTCTGCAGAGTCCAGTCACCAAAGACAGAAACAGAAAGCCAGTTTTGGCAGGTCACTTCCCTGTCAGGGTGGGGTAGTGCAGCAGGTAGCAGGGGTATAGACGAGCTCCGGAGCTGGCCCGGGGTTTGGAAAGGAAAAGCAAACCACAAGTAGGAAAGCAAGCACAGCAGCGAGCTCTCAAACTGACTCATCACTTCTCACAGGTCCACAGCCTAAGAAAAAGTATATCAAGGGTACCACTGCTAAAGCTGGGGGCCAGGGGAGGGTGTTTGTTGCTCATTTTTAACTATCAGTATTATTACAAGATGTGCTTTGAGGAAAGAGATTAGAGTCATAGAAAGAAATCTCTGTGCTACTGATCCAGGTAGGAGAGAAAATGGTGACAGAATATGGTTCAGAAGACTGATTGGTAATTTAAGACAAGCTCACAAACGAAGTCAGTGAAAAAGAAAGAAAAGTCCATATAACCAGACTGATGCAACTGAACTATATATGAGAGTTTACTACTGTTCTAAGGTACTTTTTATTGTGAAAACACATAATGGTTCAACCAACAAATCTATTAAGCCTTATAATTAAGTGGTGGATCTGGCTCAGCAGGGCAGGGGAAGAAGCAGTCCTTTTATAATACTGGTTTTCATAAGCAGCAAACTCCAGGGTGTAAAAAGACACATCACACCAGAAGGGAATTGAGCTGTGCTTTGCATCTTTCAAAACCAAGGTGTGTGATTATTTCTTGACTTCCCGACCCCCTGTCACATCTTACAGATAGATTTTCTAACTTCAGCTGATTTAAAATTGAACTTACCACTGCAAAAGTCAATATTGCCCTTACACTCTCAGTTTTCAGACCTATTTAAAATTCATGTCTTTGAACACAGTGTTTTCAGAAGCCAGGATAGCTTTTCACTATGTAATTTCAGTTTAATTATATCAAAAGCGGGGTGCTTGTGCAGTTACTGAAAGTATTAAAATCTGCAATATTGAGCTATATAACCTGCAGAAAAAAACCCTGAAACACTGAATGTTAAATTTAAGCATTACTGGGAAAAATATTTTCAGCTAAGACATAAATAGAGACAGAGTCTTTGTGTGTGTAAGCCCCAACAATTTCTACTAGAATATTCCTGATTTTCACAGAAGGTAAAACTCCTGTTATTTTCAGAAGATCTGGTTTTTAAGAAAAAAAAACAAACTATCACACTAGGTAATACTGAGTCTCCACTGAAATCAGCAATAAAACAAAAATTCAAGAAAGGTCTGTTTGAACTGTCAATTTTTTTCAGGCATTGTCTCATTTCAGTTACAGAATTACAGCAGGTAACAAACAAAACAGCTCAGGCTGACAAGTTTTCTAAGCCCAGTATAATTAATTACATCTAGAATGAGTTCTCTGTCACCTGTACTGCAATATGCTGAATATGCCTCAGATCATCTATTTCAGTTAAGCAGTCAAGAAGCACAGATGCGACAGAGCCAGAGTACTGGGATTTAACTGGACTCTTCTATGACTAGATACAGCAACAGATGTGCAAAAAGTAAAAAAATAACAAAAATTTTGAAAATCACTGTGAACAAGAGTGTAATGGGCATCACACATCACTATCATTGTTTTCCTGTCTCACATAGTTATTTAAGGGGAATGTACAGTTCAGCATAGAAATGAGTCTTTCCCACCTCTAGGGTAAATAGTGTATTTGCACAGAGCAGGTGTGACAATACGGCATGGGACAAGGCAGGAAGAAGATAAAACCTGCCCTGAGTAAGATAAGGAATCACTTCCTATTTCAGTTGAGTCCATCTAAAACCAGTGAAACAGAGAAGGAGGCTCCTCTCCCTCCTACCTAAAATACTCCCACCCCACTGAAGTGAACAGAAGTACAAACCGACACCTGAAATTCAAGCAATGCACTGACATCAACAACAACTTCGGTTTCCTTGATTTTTGGCCCACTCTCTAATTTTTGCAGAACAAAGGTTTGGGGTTTTTTAACTTATTTTGTCAAACATGGTTGTTTCTGAATTTCTGCTTACTCAACTCTTCCCGAAACAATCTCACTTTGGAGATAAAACTCAGCCCAAGGCCTAGAGATGGACACAGAAAGAACACGACTGTGCATCAGTAGCTGGAGCAGTGCACTGCAGGGTGGTATTGCAGCACAAATATATTTGTTAATGTATAAAATGCCCTTTATGAAAGCAAAGCCTTCATACTATTCAAGGAAGAAGGCGGGAGGTAAAGAGACATTAAATCCAAAACCCCCTTAAAATAATGACTAGTACAAGAGTAAGTCCTATCAAATACCTGCTTTAAACATCTTATTTCTCTGTACTATTTATTACAGGGGAATTTTAGCGTTCCCCAAACTTAACCATGCAACATTTGTTACACCACCACATCCGTACTTTACAGCCAAAAAAACTAAAACTAACACTTGCAACAAGGAAGTTCCCTCCCTTGGAGGTTAAATATTAAAAACACCACCAAGGAGACAGACATTTCTGATGGAAGCATTGTTTCTAGAGTCATACCCTACCTCAGGACACAAAGCTGTCAAACACACACAATTGTTTTTTAAAAGTTTCCCAAAATGCAATACTGGGTTTTGGAAAGGTCCCTAGTGGAGTCATTCTGAAATAAAACAATTATAAAGGACTGCAGACCTCAGAAATCTTCTATTTTCAGTCTCGCTTGATAGCAACACACACTAGAAAACTGTTAGGAGTTGTATACATATTTTTCATTGATCCAGACAAAGGGCCACAGGAGCCAAACATTCACAAGGGCCTGGGTGAGCTCCTTTGGATCACAAAGAGGGAAACATGCAGAAGCACTGAGAGCTTTCCAGTGACAACCAACATGCCTCATGGATTTTTTTTTCCACACTAAGTTTTGATTGCCTACTAAGATACTAAAATGTCTGAACACAGATCTAATCACTATCACTCTTCTTGTTTCATCTTATCTTTGATCTTACCATTTCCAAAGCTTTGTTTGACAGCCAGCCCTGTCAAACTGCTCCCAACTCCAACAGACCACTGGAAACTTGCACCATGCAAAGCACTGACTCACCAGAGGAAACATGGCTATCTCACCTGGCACAGCTAAAACAAAGCAGACACTTTTAAATTAAATTCTCCTGAAGCAGCTTAATCCTTTGGATTTGCTGATACTAAGGCCAGTTAATGAGCATTAATGCAGAACTAGTTAATTCCAGACCTGAAACAATACCCCAGCCACAGCAAATCTTCAGGATGTGGCAAAAGTCACTTCCCAAAACAGCTTGAGTTTCTGCCTCAGAGCGACGTGAAGGCCACAGCAGAACCTTCCAAAGGAGTGAGGCACCACGAACCCCCACCCTAGTGAAGGTTACAGTGCTCAGCACCCAGCCAGCCCCCAGGGCTGGGCATCAAACCACCACAGCAGCACGGAGAAAGCACTTTTTACCTGGGCTGCCATGCTGAGCTGTGCACAGCAGATCACACCAGGCTTTTATATGCTGGGACCACTGATAAGAAACACATGCTTGTTGTTTGCTTACCATTACAGGCCACAGGAGTCACTGGTAAATTCCGTATTTCTCCACTCCACCATGGTCTGTTCGCTTATTTTGAAATTCCTGCAGGAGATTGAGTGCAGCCCACTCAGGTGTAATCCTTGACACTAAATCTTTTGATGTACCACGCACAGGAACCTGCAACAAGACAGGGAATCTTTACTCCAAGGACCACTGTAGGCCTCAACAAGGCTTTATTTCCTCCCCTCATAGTTCAAGGAAGAAAAATGTACTCAATCTCCATCATACATTTTATGAACCTTTACCCAGACAATCAGTAGAAGAAAAAGTACTTAACTATACTGTGGCATGCTGCAGCATGAATATAATTTGATTGAAACACTTCATTATAGATGGAAATGTCTGAGAAGAAGGCTCAAGACTGATGAGAGGCATCATCTTTATGCTAACAGATCCCAATGCTTTTCAAGCAAGGCCTGCACGATAGCAAAGAGCACTGCTAAAAATAGGGTAAGAATGTTTAACTAACTTTCACAACATTATAGATAATGAAAACCCTAAGTTTATCAGTAAGTTTTGTTTTTCAGTAAGTTTTGTTATACACAAGATCAAATACCAGCAATTAAAAAAAAAAGCCCACTCCAAGTAGGGCTACTTAAATTAAAAAATATATAATCCAAAACAACTCAAAATATTGCAGATCAGGAAATATGACAATATGGCAGGAAAACAGCTGAAAAAAACCCCAAAACCACACCAACAAAACATTCCATCCCTGGACCTTGCAGCTCTGGATAAAGACTTTATCAACTGCTAGTGTGGGAATGAAGAGGTTCTGACACTAAGTTTGCTTGGCCTGGAGTACAAGAAGGGCAGAAATGCATATCCCTAGGATGTTGTGAACAGAAAATTGTGTCTCCAGTTAGGCAGATGATGACCAGACATGGTTAGGTATCATCCTTGAACCTAATGCACCAGGTATCTAATAGGGGAATTCATGTCACACATAACAGCTCCTGGCTTTGTCTCACTCTCTTCCTGTTTCATCCTCTTCATATGCATTCTGGGAGCAACTCTGCAGATGTGACAAGACACCAAAGAAGTTCAACACCTCAGCACAGTACCAGGCACTGGCAGGAGCCCTGGCTCCTCACTGTTCCCTGTTGGAATCCAGGGCACAATCACCAGAGGCAGGAACCAAGAAGACATGTAAATGGTTATAGAGCAGTGTTGAAACAATGACCCCAAGAGAGGCCCAGAGCAGCAAATCTGAATTATGATGTCACTGAGGAATTTGATACAAGTTAAACAGCTGTGCTGGGAAGAGACAGTATCAACATCTACTTCGCAGCTCACCCCAAAGCTCTGCCACAAGAGACCGACTTTGGAAAGCAGAAGGCAAGGGAAACTGCCAAATAATCTGGCACAAAATCAGAGTGCATGCAAAGTATTTTATCACAACAAGAATTAAAGTAAATCTATTGTCATTTTCTGTTCAATTTTTGGTAAAATATACAAACTACTTGAACCATCACTCAAAACAGGCACTCCACTCCATCACAGTGGGTTAAATGTCCACCTCATACCTAAGCCATGGGAAGGCTGTGGCCATTTCCACTAGATTTTGGCCAGGAGTTAGCTGCACCTAGCCAAGTCCTACATGCATCAACATTCATAAAAGTTGGGTGAAAACTGGAAAATATTGTTATGAAAAAGGTCAAAACCCTGACAAAGGCTTTTGGCAGCCTTGGAGAGAGATGAGAGGAAAAACCACAAGATATCTCACAAGATTTCATCTGAAAAGGCAGATATAAATCTGCTGTGTCTGTGCATGCATAAAAGCAGATAAAAATAAGACTTCATTAAACCTGTTACATGTTCAATTTGGAATGCCTAAATAAGCTGCTGCTTCACTTTCACTGTGTTATGTGTCCAGTATCAAGGATGAGTCTCTAATAATCGTGAAATGCCTCACGTTCCTTTGAAACGGACCAGTGTTATCTGGAGAGCAGCACATGAGGAGGATGTCCCAGAAATATCATAATGCCTTTTAGAAAAACAAACTATGACAGTTTTTAAAATCATCCCATGTTTACGAAGGTGCTTAGTTGTAGTTATTCATACTTATAACACACTATAGAGAATTACAATGCAATTTAGAGAATTAACGTAATTACTATACCCAGTTGACAAAGTTTCACTGACTTTTACTTTTTTTTTTAATTTTTAAAAGCTATGGCTAAAAACATAACTTTGGCCAGAGCCCTTGATAAACAGGTGTATGCAAGATTCCCTTTAGTTACAGAGGGATCAAGGTGCTGGTCCCTTGAAGTGTCCTTGGGATCAGGTCCTGGGGGCAGAATACTTTCTGTCCTACACAGACATTATAAACAAAGATAATGCACAGGCGAAATACTCCACATCAAAACGTAAAGGGAAGAGAGTTAAAAAAGAAAAAGATTCTCTCTGTATTTGTAACTGAAGTTCCTCAGAGGCACAGAGACCAGCCTGCTGATAAGCAGCAAGTTTCCGGCAGTAAAGTGATACACAAAGTGCTTGGAGCCAATTTTTGATCTGCAAGACAGACAAGCCTCTCTGCATTCAACACTAACCACAGGAGCCTATTTCCCTAGCAACAGCTTGTGGGGCGCTTTCATTTTGACTGAAGAACATTTAACCAGTTACATTATGAGCCCTGCACCTTGCTGCTACAGCAGCAGTTGCTTTTTACACCTACCAAATTGCTATTTGTGTGGTATTGAGCTGCTGGATCAATGCTGCACCCGCAGCACAGATTTGCTTTATCGTGTTTTGGTGGTTTGGGGCTTTCTTGTTTTTTTAACTATCTGAAATTTATCAAGCTAAAACTGGTGAAAAGTAAAAAAAAAAACCAAAAAAACCCCTTACAGTACTAAAAAAGGTAAGTCAGTTACTTAGTAACACGTCTATTATTTTCCAGATGTTTCCCTTGTTTTAAGTTTGGAGTATTAGAGCACAGAGAAGTATACAACAACAGTCATGTATGTAACAAGTACAGCCCTTGATTAATTTTAGGGATACTTAATTCAACTAAAGGAGACGGAAAATGTACCAAACTAATAATGCAAAATCAACTAGTCACCATCACATCAAATGGTATAATGAGATAAAAAAAATAAAAGTGACAAAAATTGAGAAATTACAATCTAGGAAGTAACCATTCAAAACTGAGAAAAAGCAATATCCTTCAATGAAAATGTATCTGAACTATACAACCCATCCATCCAGAGTTTATCTTCAGACACTGAGGAAGGAAACAACAAATTTTCATTAATACTACGCCCCAATGAAATACAAACAATAATGGACATAAGCCATAGCCCAGAGGTCCAACCTGCTGGTAATTTCTTAAAGATAACCATGATTTAAGGACATCATATTTTGTACAGAACCCCAAGGAGAAAGCCAGCAGTTACACACAGGGAAAGTGCTCAGCCAAAACCCATGCTGTGAAGCACCTCAGGAGCAGATCTGGGAAGACAATCCAAACTTGAGAGTTCACTGGTCAAATCTTCCCTAGTAGATCAGGGAGTTCCTGAACAAGCACAAATCACCTATTAAATTAGTGTCAGCTGTTTAAAATTCTGATTACTTCTAACTTTAACTGAAGCTGTTCAGCACAGCTTAAGAGCAGGCCTGAGAGCCAGCTATTGCCAAAAGCTCAAGAACATTATTTCAATAACCACATCCTGCGGTTAAAGCACAATAAATTCCAGAGTTATTTTTCTCCCTTGTAATCCCATATTTCCATCTTGTGCACATACAAATTCTCAAAACCTTCTGAAGCCCCTAGCCCCTGTATGAGAAGGGCAACTAATATGTTTAAACCAAGAACTCAAATCCATTTTCTTTTGCCCCTCCTATGGATTTTCTGCTGACAGGCTCCAAGTGTGTGGTAACCCCTTTCTTCTCTCCTAAAGGAACTGACCTAATACCAACATCCACCCACAAAAGGTGCCAACAAAATAAATGAATACTCATAAGACATTTTAGGAATACAGTACTCCCAAGCTTATAAGACACAAATAACTTTTGGTTATAATAATTCATTACAGTAGACATCTCTTTTGGCACTTAAATCTTTTGCTGGACTTTATTCTCCTACTTCCAGAAACTGATATAATTCCTGGAGGAGAATGTCTGTTCAGCTGTGGCAGGAAGCACAATGCTGGGCTTTAAATATCACATAAAATAATAATTAAGTTATTGTGTAATAGCATTATATTTTCAAAACTAAATATATAATTAGATAAGAATGCATGATGCTAAGGATAGCAGAATGCCCATCCTTCAGCTCCCACTGACAGACATGGTGGTTACAAAAACAACACAGTGAATTAGTGCTGTAAATTCATTTACAGAAACGAGGGGGGATCTCTCATTTAATGCTGTTTTTTCAGCAGCAAATGGAATCAGCATCTCTGAGCAAAGGTGTGACAGAACAGGGGATGAAACCATGAGGTTCCTTTCATTCCTTTCACATGGCTGTAACACCACCACTATTTCTGAGGCACAGTTCAAGCTGACACCATTGCCATCACTTCCTTATCGCTGCGGTACAGCTCCCTGCCCAAGCAGCAAACCTGATATCACAGAGAAGGAACACATGTGGAATGGGAGGTGTTGGGGATGTGCTCAATTACAAACATCTTCAGCAGCCAGTGTGCATTTATTCATAAATCACCATCCTCCCTACACACAGAGTTTAGGTCAGTTTAATGAGCAGAAACCTAGAGAGGAAGTTTTGCTGTTCACTTTACAGAAATAAACCCACAGGTCCTGGCTATGGCTCTGCAACAGGGGCGTCTACAGTAACATTTCTCAACAAGTTTCTCCTCCTCTTCCCTCTTCCTCCCCACCACTTATTCCTATCTTGTTGCCAAACCTTCCTTTCAGTATGTGCATGTCACTGTTTCTAGGACTACATACAGTCAGTTCAACTCAAAAATAACCATTTGTCTCTCCTAGGTTTTGTTTCTTTTTGCCCAAGAGGCAGATAGGGTCAGTGATGGTGCGCAGCAGCTTCGAGGGCAGCTCAGCCAGCACAGCTGAGAGCAGTTGGCTGCAGAGCAGAGGCGGAACAACGAGGTGACTTCAGGAATGTGCTCCTTAACCTAAAAATGCTGCTGCAGCCGTCATAGGGAGGAACTGTGCTCCCACATGTGCCCCAAGATGAGGAACAGCCCAGAGAGATGCTAGGCAAGAGCCAGGAACAGAAGAGATCAGCTTCTCAGGGGAAACCAGACATCTCAATGCCTTTAGCACCAAGCAAGTAGTCAGGGTGGTCCGAAATTCTCTATTTTAGCATCTGACAAAAGCCATTAACAGTTCAGTTATGCACAGTCCGTGACCTGCAGGAAATATTCAAGACTGAAAAGAACAGCGACAAATAAATATATGCAAGCAGAGAAGACTCACCCCAGTCGGATTGGCTCACCCCACCTCTGAAAACTGAATGAGGAGATTCGAGATGCTTTCCCAGAGTGGGGAGGAGAGCTGTAATTGCATCCTTTTTCTAGATGGGCAGTGTCAACGATTTAGGCTCTGAGTCAGTCCTGAGCCCGTCAATGCCCTGCGGCGGTCCCTGGGGCACTGTGCTATTAGAAGTGATGACTTTCACAACAGGCTGCTGAGCAGGATCCAAGCAGAAATATGCTTATTAGAGAAAGGAGAACTGCTACTCTGTGTTTTAGTAAGAGCAAGAACACGCTGCCAGTACTTTGGGCAACTTCCAGCAGCCAAATTACAGTTAATGTCCAGAATGCTTTCCACTTTTGCCTGGGAGCTTCCAGGATGAGTAAATAAGACTTCATGTACTCCTATTTCTATCAATATTTCACAGAAAGAAAAAGCCAGAAATAAATCAGACTTGCTAGAATCACCCTGTGAGCACTACTCACATCTTTTGACTGCCAGGTTTATGCTTCCCCCACTAAATCACACTTCAAGTCTGCTGCCTAAAATTCCAGTAATTTCATGAAGAGAAAAAAAGAAAAGTGCTCTTCCCTTCCAACTTACAATTTTTGCATGACAAGATACACACCAGAAGGATCTGTATTCAAGAGCAGGAAATAGGAGAGGAAGAATTAAGGGACTTGGCAGATAAAAGGAATTGCTTGTAAAGTTTAGCTCACTCTGTTAGGCAGAAGGGAGTTAAGCACACAAACTGAAAAAATATCCATCATTTGTGACCAGTTTTCAGCTTCTAGTATGTTTTTTATCTTGTACACCTTCCAGAGGCTAATCTCCAAACCAACTACTTTTGCGTTTGATTACCATCTCAAAAGACATATGAGTTCCCTGTGAGAAAGAAAAAGCCAAACATTTACGTGTGTAGAATGTTCCTGATGTAACACAATCCACAAATATTTAGAAATCCAAACCCCACACACTAACAGTTCACTCATTTTTATTGGTTTTAAATTAATTTTAACCAATGAAGCAGAAACTACCGAAATACCACATAATGCAAAATATGACAAACCCCATACTCATATCTATCACTGAGTCAGCCCATTTCATCCAGGAACCCACATCCAAATGTGTCAGGGTAAGGAAAATCATAAGCCATATGCAACCCTTCAGTGACCTTAACTGCACATAAAACAGGCAAATCTACATTTTTAGGTACTCTATGTATTATGCACAGACATAAAAATGCAGCAACCTTTATTTAAATCATAAAACATTGGTTTACACCCAAATTTCTACTACTTTATCACCATGCTAAGCCTAAGCATACAGACCTACAAGTCAGAAACAAGGAAGGGAAGGAATAAAATGTAATTGAAAATGTCTGGTATGTATTTTTGTTAAAATCCACTCCTTAAAATGACTGTTAGCAATTACTGTATTCTGGCATATATATGTTGGACTATATCAATCATTTCATCACTGTCTATTTGCTAAATATACCTATAAGCATATATAAGCACAAAGAAGCCCCAGATGATAAAATAAGTTGAAATTAATTATAAGCAAACAGTCAAAACTTAGGTCTCAAAACACTCTAATTGCTCCACAGCATTTTTACAAAGAGACACTGAAAGTGTTCAGTGACAAGCAGAGAAAAAGGCTTTCTATGTCTTTCACAGAAGCTCCCAGCTTTAGGTGGAGTTTAAAAAAAGGTGTGTCGGGGAGACAGCAGATCTGCAAGAAATGTGCAAAAGTTCAAGTGACGTTCGAAGAAAATCAGTGGGGTAAAAGAAAAAAGTGTGCCATTGGGAAATATATTGTACACCATCAGTTGCAGATGTCAAGCACAAATTTAGAAAGCATTAAGACAAGTTTTTATATTTAGACACTAGCTAGTGTCTAAACACGAGGAGCATGGAAACCAACAATCACCGAACTCTCCACCCAAACCACTGATTTATGAAATCCCAATTTCCTAGACGGGATGACAAAAGAAGTAAAATAAAGTAAAATCAAAGCTGCAAATCAAACATCCCAAATATAAGAGAGATTTTACATGTACCATGAATACTAGATGTCCACTTTATCAACATCACAGCTGAAAATAAATCTGTATTGTGAAAATAAAGCAAGGACTCAAATCAACCACAATAAACAAAACTTAGGATTTTGCAGAAAAATATATTTATGACAGCAAATATAATAACTAATACATCAATTCTTTTAAGTGGTGTTAGATTTTATCAATTTCCTTTAACGTTTCCTCCTTTGGCTGAGATGAATCTGGATGTTAGCACAAAACTGTGTTTCCCAAGGGACTCAGACACGGCCGTGTGTGAGTGACCTCCCCAGAGCGAATACAGACTAGGACACGAGCGGGATGCTCCCCCCTTGCAGCCAGGGAGCAGCACTTGTCTCCTCCTCTGAGCCCTTGAGTGATTCTCCCCTGGTTTTACGACCCTACAGAAAGGATCAAGAGGAGGTCAGTCTAGGGAACAGGGATGATTCATCATTCGGTGAATGACGCATCAAGGAACTCAGACAGTGGGTCAAGAAATCCCAATGAAGAAAAGGCATATTCTCGTTCTGGCAGAAGTCAAACAAAAGAAAAGCCAGGAAGCTCATCAATAAAAGCAGATACTTGTGTCAGCACTCTGGCTTTGAGCATGCAGTATGTCTAGTTCTGGTCAGAGATTAGTCTCTTGCACAAACAAGCTACCATACAAACCCAAGGTAACTGCATCAATACAAAACCCTACACATTCCAGAAACAGAGCATAGAATCTTTGCCACGTATTTCTTCAATTAATATGCTTGAAATTATTGGGAAATACATGTAAAAGCCTAAAGGTCCAAAGAAACTGTTTAAAAGTTTGCTGACTTCTCCATTAAGACAGGAAGGAAGTTATAAGAATGTTTAAGCCCACTGACACGGCACTGGTGTTTTATCAGAATATTAATGTTGGCAGATATTTTTAGTGGACCCTAAATCACAAAATTGTGTTTTAAACAAAACTTTTAGCATTTGACTGCAGAGAGACACTCGGATTCAGCAAAAGCAGATAAAAATTCCTAAGAGAAGTGAGGAATCAGCACACAGTTCTGAAAGAATTTTTTCTTTTTGTAAACAATTCATAACCAAAAGCTATGTTTGGCAATACTGCAAGGAAGGTGCAGTAACCCCTCAGGTTATTACCACGTTATAAAAAAAAGGCTTGGCTTTTTTAAAAAGAGAAAGGGCAAGTGAATAAAACTCACTGTTGCTTATCTTCCCTATGATGTTAGCTATATAGCAACATAGAAAAGAATTTTTAAAAAGTGAATATTTTATGGGATTACAAGCAATCATCTCAAGTAGGTTAGAACTAGAGAAAACTACATCTTGAGATCGTTCTGACTCAAGTTTACTTCCAATAAAAAGGCACACAATACAGTTTGTCCAAATTATCAAATTATCCAGATTTTAAAGACTTTTTAAAAGGCTACCACGGCAAGGAAAACTACCTACCTAGTTACACAAACAAATTATCAGCAGATCAATTAAAGCATGAGGATTAATAGCATGTAAAATTTCCCACAGTAACTGCCAATGTACAAACTCACAGCCTCCGGTAAAGAAAAAAAGAATAATTTGCCTCACATTTACTTTATGCTGGATAACAGCATACACAGGTAATAACTGAGGCATTTTAACTTGCTCCCTAAAAACATTTTGTGCAGCCACTCTCCCAGGTTACTGTCTGAAAACTAGTGTGGCCATAACTACCATGTTGCTCCCCTGGTGTGAGAATGTCCATCTATGTTAGAAGATATTTAGGCAGCCTGTGTGCACTG
This sequence comes from Oreocharis arfaki, assembly GCA_013398015.1. Taxonomy (NCBI): domain Eukaryota; kingdom Metazoa; phylum Chordata; class Aves; order Passeriformes; family Paramythiidae; genus Oreocharis; species Oreocharis arfaki. The sequence continues at coordinate 292,677 of VZRR01001048.1, forward strand.
CTGGGGGAGGTGAGGAAACTCTCTGTCATAAGCAGCTCTGCTCTGTAATCACAAATTCCTCGTGGCTGTCACAGGAGCCTACATGTATCTGAAGTTTGCCCAGACATTACTAAGGCTCTTTGAACTTAAGAGTCCTTCATTTGGCAAGGGAAGCACGGGAAGGGCTGGTTAGATGGCACTGCAAGGAGCAGCACAACCTCCTCTGCTGAATAAGACACCAGCAAAGATCATTCACAATCACCTGGCTGTTCCCTAGCAGAACAGGTGGTTGGTGCATATAAAAACCAGTTTTTCAGGTCTGGACTCAAATTGTATGGTAACCATGCAACAGACCACCCAAGGGTCTGCGACTGGCCAGCGGTCACACAGCAGCACAGGGAACCAGAACCAAAGCCTGCTCGGACCCTTCTCAGAGAGCAAAGAAAAGCCCGTGCTGGGAGTGTCAAGTGCAGGGGCAGGGACTTGGGAACCCTGGGAAGCACTGACCAAATCCCAAAGAACACTTCAAGGAAGGAAGATTCAGGGAACAGCACGCTGTCGTTTGTTTTGCACTGACCAGCAATCGCTAGCATCACCTGGAAAAGTGCTTTAAAAATTCCCCCCACAACAAGGTCTATGTCTTTGTGACTGTCAGCTATCTCATGCCTCCAAGAGTTAAGTGTTCCTAGCACATGGGACTCCAGAAAAGTTAGTTTACTTCAAAAAGACAGAGTCAGAACCGATTTTAATGTCCAGGGCATTTGTTCCTGAGGTCCAGGCTGAGTGTGTGGGTGCAGAGAGGCAGCACCCAGAACCCTGAGGTGCTTAAAGCACTTGCATAGGGGGTGGACACAAATACAGCTGGCTAGTGTCTTCCAAAGAAGGCACAAATCAAGGAGATACCATCACTAACCTGCATACAAAAAGGGAACTTATTAAAATTCAACCACGAGGCTGGAAAGAGCGATGGAGTTGCTCCCCACTCAGAGCTGGCACATTTCCCCTGCCCACTGCCAGGCCACTGCTCTGACGGCACAGTTCAGGTTACAACAACTAAAAAGTATCTCTGGACAACTTGATTTCCAATGTGTCAGGTAGCTGCCTTCAGTTTCCAGAAGACCTACACTGCCGTCTCCCTTCTGGTATCTCCAGAGTCCCCCCCCATTGATGGCTCTAACCCAAGCCTGACTCTGGATCAGGGCAAGGTCTTCCCAGGTCCACTATAGTGCCATTGTGCAATAATAATACAATATAATTAGGTCTCCTCTGCCTGCAAGCAATCCCATTTCTGTGAGGGCAGCGCACAGTTAAAGAAATCCTTCCTCCTCCCCCGATCTCACTTTTTTCTCCTCTTGTAAACGCTTCAGGTTCTAATGAGAATATTTTTACAGCACATGAAAACTGCAACAACTGATTCATGGCTTTCTGATTCCCAGAGTTCCCATACTTTCTACAACCAACACTCCTCTGACTTACCAGCAAGTACTAAGTTTGGTTGTTTTGGGGTTTTTTTCGGCTAGTGCTTCTTTAAAAATTGGCTGTTTGTAAATGCATGAGCCCAAAGAATGATGCCCGGGATACTGATACACAGAATGTGCCATTCAGAAAGATAGAAAGACACAAGCACAGTCTTTTGGATTCTGTGGCCTTCAGAACTGATGCTGTAGTTAGTTTTCTTTATTTATACCAATAGATGTATACGTATCTTCACACACACATGTTTTTATTGTCAGCAGAGAACTCCAGGAAAGGCCCAACTCTGAGCAATGCAGTTTAAAACAAGCACAAGAGAATCCATTTCCAAATACAGCTGCCTGCATAAAAGTAGGACAGAAATTAATTCAACATGTAAAACAAGTGTTTAATGCTACTCTGATAAACCAGTTTAGCTACAACTACATCCAAAAGCCCTGTGTAAACATGCTTGATAAATGGTTATGGAATACAGAGTCAATATAAGAAAAGAACAACTCTTATTTCTTGCCTAAATCTGTCCAGAATCTTGAAAAGCAAAACTTCCCCCTTTATTCTCCCAACCTAAGATTCATTAATTGCAATTTAACTTCATTTATCTAACAAGATTGTTAAATAATTGGTCTGCACCTGACCAGAAGCAATTGACACCCACGTGCAGCTCTGCTGAGACTGACAATCTGTGTCACTGAATCGTGTTCTACAACTCCACAAGTGAGCTCTGAGCATGCAACCAATCAACACATCAGCTCGAGGGGGAAAATAAAACAGCCTGCATGGAATTCCAATTTTGTGGCACTGTAAAACCTGCATCAAACTGTTTTTACAAAGTAACCACACTGGGTTTTTCCCATTTCTTTGAAAGATAAACATGGTGCTCGTACTGTTACCAAATCAAGTTCTCACTTTTCAGAGCAGCTGCTAGTTCTGAGTCCCTTCAACAGCTGTGAATTTCGTGTATGTGCAATAACACTGCACAGTCTCAAGCAAACCACAATATACATAAACTCAACTGTTGCTGTAGCGCTGCAAAGCATCTTCTGCCTTATTTTAAAAGTGCAGCATCCTGAGGGAGAAAGGAGTGGGGGGCTTGTAATTGTTACAATTAGCAATCTAAAAATAAAAAGTAAAAACTGCTAAATTCAAAACAGGATACTCCTCAGGAACTTGAAAAAAAATATATAGATGATTTTTAAAAAGCACTACAGTGAAATATTTTTACGTTCATTTCCTGCTGTACAAGTAAAACAGTGCAACAAAGCCCACTCTTAAGAAATACTGAAATTGGGATAACAATTCAACTGGCAATACCTCCAACCAAAGCACAGTCCAGGTCACTTTTCCAGCATGCTTTCAGAAGTGTAATTTACTGCTTGGATAACCAGGAGCCCAATTTTACAGCACAGCCACCACTGACAAGGAGGGAACTGTCCCCGCCTGTCTCTCTAGAAGCTCAACAATACATTCTGGCCACTTCCTCTAGCCTGGTTGTTCTGTTCCTACAGAGGAAAAAAGTCATACTTAAAAAATGCTTATCCTATGAAAAAAATTGCGTTTTGTCCATTTAGCTTCATGAATCATCTCTGCAGCAGGTCAGATGAGCACCAGCGCTGACTTCAGGGTGGCGTGGAAGCCCAGGAGCAGGAAGTGAACAGAGCTGCTGGCTTTTAGTGGCAGCTGCTCCTTGAGCCAGCTTAGCTGCACCATAAAAATCACAGCCTTCGGTGCATTTACTCCTGTGTTCATACTCAAAGCCATATATTTCTAGAAAAAACCCCACTTTTTTTACCCAAACATCATTAGTCAAGTGAGCAGAAAGGGATTTAAAGTTGCCAGCACATTCTCAAAAGAGGCTGTGTCCTCCTGTATATAGACAAGACCTTGCTGGAAAAAAAGAAAAATCATTAAATTAATAAACAAGGTGGATACTTCATAACAGAGCAAAATGGGGCCCAAAACCCCCAAAACTCAATCTGCTCACAAGAATACAAAGTGACTGGTAGTTATGTTAAATCTAGAGGAATATAAATTTTAGCCTCAAAACCGAGTTCCTGATTAAAATGTATTAGTAATGCCTACATACATTTATCACATTTTCTCTTATTTCTATTAGTTTATTCCAATAAATGTGTATCTCACTAATATATTAATATTTGTTTTCTTGGCACTGAGATGCCTGCCATCTTCACGGCTGAAACTGCCAGCAAAGGAGGAGCAGAAGGTCAGGCAAAGAGTGCCAGGAAGTGAGAAAGTTCTGATAGCGGTACCCCAACTTCCTTTCAAATGAGAAAATTGAAACCAAAATTCTGTCCTGCTACTGTAACTTATTTTTTTGATTTATTCCCATATGTGCTCAGTAGCAATAACAGGGAAAAGGAGACAGACACACAGAAAAGCTCCAGTACAAAGTTCATCCTCTTCCAACTTGACCCGATCTGGGTTTTTCCCCACAGCCTGACTAAGTCTGAGCTTGTTTGAGCAAGCAGGTCCTGCCTGAAATACCGCAACAGATGGCTGACATGAGCCAGATGCTAAGAATATCTGGCATTTAAATGATCAGGGCTTTATTGCCCATTGCCATTAATTTCAGCTGAGTTTAAATAAACCTCAGTGAGCTCAGTCTGTGCCACTACACCTTTGTGAGCTCCTTCCCAGCTGCGCTCCTTACCCAGCCCTTCCGTGTGCTCTGTCATCCTATTAGAACGCTTGTTCCCTCACAATTTCGGTTACTTGGATGGAAAACAGTATTCAAGTAAGAATTAGTCACAGCTAAGTGATTTGATCATTGACTGGTTCTTTCAAAGAACCCCCAGTATGAACATTTATTTTTCATATAAATAAAGCAGAAAATGTCCTGGACTGGACATTAAGTAAATAATTAAGTAATGACTAAAACCCAGGCTATAGTACAAATGGAGAGCATCTTACTGCAATATTTTATTCAACTCATTGAAATGCTAACTCACCATTATTAGTCATAACAAAAATTCATGGAGTGAAAAGAAACAACCTAAACCCAAAATTATACAGAAACAGGTAAACTATTTCTACATTTGTCTACCTATAAAACACTTACTGTGGTGTCCCCTTCCTTGAAATAAAGCATGTAATCTCAAGACCTGACAACTTTATCAGAGCCCTTTAAAGCATTTTTGTACTGACTCTATTATGAGACTATGCTTGTGGCTTTATAACAAGCCATTTACAAGGCAGCATTATTTTTAAAAAAAGAATTTATTGCTGTTCATGCTGAACACCTCAAAAAAATGCATTCCTTTCATTGTAGGCTGAACGAGAACTTGCATGTCAAACAGTACTTGTCTCTGCATCCCACAGAACAGAAGGTGGGACAAAGCCCTACCACTACTCTTAAGCGATGCAGGATGCTGGAGAATGAGCCTGAAAATTACCTCCTCCAATTATCTTTGCCAGAAGGCCCCAGCAGCAACCTGAGCAGAGCAAACACACAGGCACTGCAGTGAACAAAGCACACACGGAGCACCGGGGCACTGGAGGGAGAAGCTGCCAGAAAGAGCGAGTTCTGCTCAAAGAAACTTGTCCCCTTTCTCTGACTTCTGCCAGTTGCAGCCTTGGTAATCTTTGTTACTTCTGTTTCTAACTGGAATCATTATTTATTCACTTCAGTTTTGTGCCCAGAGACAGAAGTTAAACACACCCTGTTGGTTCCTTCTCTCTAATTACAGACCAGAAGCTACTTTTAATGCTGAAAAGAGGATTACGGAACAGCTGTTAAGAGAGGAACGTTTTGGCCATTAGCTGTGAAGGAAGCTCTTAGGAAAAGAGGTGTATACAGCCCTGCTGTCACAGGAGAGCCAGCTTTGCCTTTGTTTCTTCTTTAAAGCACAACAGACCTGAAGCCTCTGAACTGTAGGGCCTGTGCTGTAAAAATCAAACCAGCAGCTTGGCTGCTACAGAGGAGGAGGTTTGTTTATTTTTTTATAAAAGTGCTACTGAAAAGAGACTACACAAAACAGAGCTGTTTGAAGGGCACACTTAGACACATGTCATAATTCCAAGGTACTGAGGTAAAGCAATGCTTTGGTTAGAAAAGGAACAGCCCCAGGTTCTACTTAAATTCTGCTGTTTATTTTTGAGTAACCTAGACAAAATCATTCCACCTTTTACACTTTAACTTTACTAACTCTGAAAAGGTAACATTCAGCAGTAGCAACCTACACATGGTGTGCAAGAAATATCACTACAGCATATTCATGCCACCATACATTATCATTAAGCAAAGAAAAACACTTCCAAAGGAAAGATCCAATGTATGGCTTGCTCCCTTGCCTGCATTTTTGGACTACCCTGCTGCTTAGCACCACAAGACAGAGCCTGGAGCCCACCTGAGGGGCTTCAGGTAGATAGGATGGTGTTAGAGGTGAAAGAACAACAACAGTTACTTGAAGTGATTTCCAAGTCTCTGGAGATAACAATGATAATGATTTTTATTATGAGATAAGAATGTTGCAAAATTCCTAATTTTTTAAGACAGCGTTTTTTTCCAGGTGAAAATGTTATGGTTTTGTAAGTAAGAGCAGGAGAAAATCTGAGATCGATGTCTTTACTGTTCTCAAAATGTAAAATATAAATTTCATTTTTTTAGCAAACACTAGACAGACTCTTCATGAAGTCTGCTGTAATGGCCTGAGGAGTAAGTTGCAGCTCCTTATTGTAATACAAGATGATCTTACTGCACAGTGCTTACAAACTATTTCACACTGTAACATCCTGTCAGTTTAGCAAATAATCATCTCAAAACTTTGCAGATGCTAGTTTAATAGATTATCTCCCTCTTTATGTGGTATTCAGCCTTTGAAAGAATGGGTTAGCTCCTCGAATGGTGCTGTAAATTTGAATATTGGCTGGGTTTTATTAGGGAAGAAAAGAGAGCTCTTTGGCTCAACCAGGTCCCGGCTTTCATCTGAAAAGCCTTGTTGGTCTAGGGAAGGTCTGTAACTCCCTGGCAGCGCACCCAAGTCTTTGGAGCAGCTTGTGAGCTCAGCTCTTTGTCAGACAGAGCCAAAGAACAGCAGAGAGCAGCAAGTGGCAGCGCAGGGGCCGAGGCTCCCCAGTGCCACTGACCCTCCCGTGGCACCCACAGCACATCCCATTCCTGCCCAGCTGCTCCTGCACACCTCAGCTCCCAGGCTGACTTCCTAGGACAATGAAACACTCCTCGATTTACACAAAAAGGTATTTCTATACAGAAAAATCCCAAACGACACTTGTAATACAGCAGCTTTGCAGATGCTGAGCGCAGTTGGACTATTACGTTGTATTAATCTGAAACAAATCCAGGTAGTCTGGATCCTTTTTCAGAAAGGTAAAACATCGCTTCAACACAAGCTCTAAGACTGAGGGAACAATCACTGGGTGAAGTATTTCACCCTATGTTTTACAGTCTTCATATTAAGTTAAAATCAGAACAAGTAATTTTGATAAATTCTGTAACATTAAACCCAAGTCAAAGGTGTAACACAAGAACAAATCTAAGATTTCAACTCAGAGATTTTCTTATAATTGCATGGTGAATACTGTCTTCTTCCTTTTTTTTTTTTTTTTTTTTTTTTTTTTTTAATCTAAGAGCAACTGGCAATTACACAAACACCCACCTTAACAGAAAACAGTGATCATCATCTCTAGGCTTACACCTTAAACTAATTAGCTCTCAACCAGCACCTGCTCTTTCACTTAGCACAAGCCATGAGAACATAAATACCCACATACATTAGGGAATGAAGTCTCTCCCTTGTTTACTCCTAATGGTGTTGACATTAGCTTCATTAAGAAAAATTTAAGAAGTTTAATGGCTGCTTTACAAGAACCCCCAATGACCCTAATTGCTGTTCCTAATGGCTTCTGGAAGCAGAAATAACATGCTATAATGGCCATTAGAAATCCGTATTGGCTTACTGTTTTCAGAGAGGTGATGCACATAGCCCGGAGTTTTTGTTCCACACTTCTGGATAGGGGGAGATTGTCAAGGTTGGTGCCTTTGGCAAATACCGGCTTTAATGTCACCCACTCCAATGAAGACTTTTTTCAGAAGTACTTAACTCACTATAGGCACAAACGTACCATGAGCGCACTGTATCACACCTCAACACATTCTTTTTCCGCCTATAGGGGATCATAAAAAACTGTCCAAATCAGGACTTCAACATTTGAAAGATCAGGATATCTAAACAAACAATGAAACCCCTCCAACACACAACAACCACACCCCACTCTTTATTTATATACTTCTGACCTAAACACAAGCATTAAACCCTCCTGGAATTTTTCTCTTTCTCTCCTGGAATAAAAATAGTATTGGAAATTATTCTTACTAGTCTTTAAAATATATAATAGCTACAGAATTTCTTTATAGTGTTTTCCTTTTTAGACATAAAGTAAACAAGCGCATAACTATTTTTTCTATTTGGATTTTTTTTTTTCTGAGGTGAGTTCCTTTTAGAAGTTCCCAGGCCCCTCTTTTCTAGTAACAAAAAAATCCCCCACCTCCCCAAATCCTTCCATCATGAATCTTAGCAGAAAGTAGTAAGGTCACTAATGCAGGTACATTTGCATCCTATTTCTCACTATGAAGAAATATTCATATTACAGTGCCCAGAAGCTTTATTTCCTGTACTAAATCTCAACTACTTCAGAATCAAATCCAAAGTTTTTAGGTACACTTGTGTGGATTTTCCCCACCTTGTATTTGCATAGCACTTATCACAGCATGGTCTTGGGCCACAACCAAGTGTGTCAGGCTCTCAGTAATACAAATAAAACAGAACACATCTGACAGGAGAAAACCAGACTTCTATGCTGAACCAAATTCAAACATTACCCTGCATATTTACTTTGCGTGTTCAGGAAGGGTTTCAAAGTGTCTCTGCCCCGTTCTCAGCACTTGTGCTGACCACATCCTTACTGCTTGACAGAAGTCTCAGGCTCAACAGACTTCAGTATGGTCCTGGGTCACTGGTGATGATACGCCCCTGTTCTAGGATATCCTTCACTTACCCCTGGCAAACATCAGATCCCAGCAGAAGCAATCCAACACTGTACTGTATGTTTTAAAGTGCGTTAACTCTTTTATTAACACTTGTCATAAAAATGCCGTAACACATCCCATGGAGATTAGAAATAACTTACCTATCCAGCAGTAAAAAAAGACACAAACCAAACTTCTGCAAAAAGGCACAAACCGAACTTCTGCTGATACTTCAAGCTCGCCCTGGTATTTAAGTACCTCCTTCAGCATTTTAAAGCCCTATTGTGCTAAAAAAGTGCAATCCAAAAAGAATCCAAAATATCCTCTAGTAAAAAGCAGCCAGCTTTTGGCTTTTGAGCATAAAAGACAACCCCAAACTTCTCCATTCATGTGCCAATGCTCAGGCCTCGCAGCTTTACCACATCCGCCTTTTCTGAGCAAAATAAACTCGAAGAAGAGGTTTATGGTTTGTTCACTGTTCCCAAGTGCATCAAGTGGTGTCATACGAGGTAGCAAATAACCATTATATGGAACACCTATCGAGCCTTCGACTCCTCATGTCGTGCTCCGCGCAGCGCGACCCCCGAGCTCTCACCCTCCCGGGGCATCTCCCCTCCCGGGCGGGGTCTCACCTGCGGCCGGCGGAACAGCCCAGGCAGCGGGTCGGGGCTGGGGCTAGGCTCTGCTGGGGCTAGGCTCTGCTGCTGCTTCTCCTGCTGCTGCTCCTGCTGCAGCTCCTGCTCCTCCTCCTGCCTCTGCCCGAGGTGTCTCTGGGGCCCGCGGAGCCTCCCCGGCGCGGCGAGGGCGGGACCGCGGCGGCATCGCCCCTCCTGCCTCTGCCTCTCCTCCGGCACGGAGAGCGCCGGCGGCACCTCCTGGGGACCGCCCGAGGGGCGAGGGGCTCCCTCCCATCTTGAGGGGCTCCGCCCTCAGCTCTGGCCCGCTCCGGGTCTGCCGCACCCCGTCCCGCACAGTTCGGGGGGGGTTCCGTGTGTCCCCCATCTGCGTTCGCACTGTACAGAGGTGGAAACAAATTTCTGCCCGGGACTCTGAAAAATACGAAAGTTTACAGCCAGCTTTTTTACATCTGGCCACCACTGTGGTGGTTCTGTCAGGATTCCCAACCTCGTCACAGCCAGGCTGAGCCCGGGGACGAGGTACCTGACCATCGCTGCCGCCACCCCACAGCACCGGGGTCCCATTGCTCCACTGGCTTGAGCCCCCCAGACTGTTCTGTGGGAGTTTCACTGGGCTGGCGATGACTCCTCAGAGCATCAAGCCTTGAACATATGGCCACTAATTCACACGGAGCCTGACTCTACCGCACGTCAAGTCCAATGCAAAGCTCGGACTTGGAGGCAGCAGAAATAAGTGCTGATTTCCATGGATTTTTGGATTAAGCTTATCTGGTGAGCTCTTAGTCACTGGCAACCACACACAGCCCATGGTAGGCAGGCGTGTGCCTGGCTACCTGCAGCTACAACCGCATGTTAGTCATCCATGGACGTACTATTACTGCAATAATGCCTTAGTAACTAAATGCGATTTGTATTTGTGTCCTGCCAGCCAGCTGGTGCTTCCCACTCTCAGTAGGCCCGAGTGATGTGCTTGAATTGGCTCTCGGAGGGAGCAGCAGCTCAGTGCACACACCACAGGCACGGCAGCTTCCTGTGGCTCTCTAAGCTCCCGGTCCAATATTGCCAGGAAAATAGGAAAGGCTGCGCTGTCTGAGGCTGCCCAGCCATTAGGATGATTTCAGGCTGTTAGGGCTGGGAATTTTGGAAAGGAATTTAAATCCAGTTTCAGCGATGTGAGACAGTAAATAGGTAGTCCAGCCGGAGAAGTGGTGACGTACCTGAGGCACGGGGCTTGCGCAGCAAGTGAGCTGGACTCTGCTCTTCTGAACCCTGCCCTGTAGCACTTTTATGTGCAGTCTTGAGCAAGGTACCCGATCGTACCTTGGTCTTCCCGTTCCTGTTTTGGACGTAGTGTCCAAAAGCACTGGAAATTATAGGAGCATTCAGATGGAAGCAGTGCACTGGCTATTCAGACCATTTCTTAGGGGAGGGGAGAAGGATCTTCCAGTAAAATGATTGTTAAAAAGAATTGTCTTCACCGGAAGTTGGATTAGATAACAAGATTTTAAAACTGCAGGAAATGGAAAATACATTGTTCTGCTGAGATCATAAATGGAGCCGTTTCAGAACAGATGGACTCAATTTATCACTTCATCAAAATTTTGTGGACCTTCCGAGTACACAGATTGCTTAACATCATTTCTGTATACCCACAAAAACTGTTTGCTATCCCAGAGTAAGATCTAAAATTCCTGCAGGATTCAACACGACTGACACTGAAGGGTTTTTTTAATGGCAGCAGCTCCAAAGCATTCCAAGTGCTCTGTGTATACTGCTGTGCAAATTACCCTTAAACAATCAGCAATTACTGTAACACATTTTTTAGCAAAACAAAAAAAGAATGTAAAAGGAAAAAAATCCTCAAAATATGGAAATTAATACCCAGTTCCCTGCCTCCTGCATATGTTGCATACAGACTTCCCCCCTTCTTTTTTCTGCTGCTAATGTTTCTCTCAACACCAGCAGCTGAAGCACAGCCAGGGCTGGTTCTCACAAGCAGATGCTGCCACCCCTTACTGGAGAGCAGCTGGCACTGGTGGGAGCCTGCTCAACGCCACCACCCAAGGACAGGGTTCTGTCCTGGGTGAGAAAAGTGACAGCATCTCACCTGTGCTTTTAGTGGCTTATCTTTCTGCTCCTGTAAATTGATCTAAAAAATTGATCTATGCATATGTGGTAGCTACAAGTGTCAGATACTGTGGAAATGCAGCTCTTCAGTGGAGGTCCATCTGAAATGGCCAGATGTGAATACAGCAATCCCTAGGGGTTTATTTGCTTCTGTGAAAGTGTTCTTCACAGACAAGCAACCATTATTATTTTCAAGTTCTTGCTTAGACAAACCTCCAACAGCTCTACAATGATATGTACATATTGAGTGTATAAAGCCAGTGTATTAAACACACAAATCTAATCTTTCTCAAGATTGAACTGGATAACTGTGTCATAAATAGCTTTAGAGATCTAGTTAAACTACAACACATTTTCTGATAAAAATCTAATAAAATAAATTTTTTTGTTTTCTGTTTAAAGTATTTGTAGATAGAATGTTTAGTTGTAGAGTTAGTGTTTCGTACAATTCAAATGCGTGCTTCAGTGTAAATTGCCATAGTACCCAGGACCATGAATCATCATGAAACAGAGAAAGATCACTATTTTTAAAGGAAGCAGAGATAGAAAACCATAGTAAACTTCAAGTATAATTCTCATGTGAGGGGTTGATATTTTTCTCTTAGTAAGTCACCGTGGGTTGAACCTGCCTTCAGTTTATGCATGCTTGTACTATTCATAGTAGTAAAGGGGATGACAGCATTTGGTTCTAAATAATTTTATTTGCAAAATGTTTCAACGCTCAGATTTTCAGTGGCTCCCGTAAATGAGTCAGCTAGGACTCAGAAGATGGTTGTTGACTAAATAAATATGTGACAAAAGCAAATTAGAAATGTAGTTATAACCTCAGAAAATATAGGAAAAATTCGAAAATTAATATAGAGCAGACTGTTTTGTGGGTTAGACATTATACAAAGTAGCACAATATGTTAAGCTGTACTTGTAAAATTAGCAAGTAGACTTTTAATATATTCATTCCTTTTAAATATTCCTCTGACGTCCTGCAACACCGCAGCATGTAGGGTAGCGTGCTTCACCATGCTGCCTTTTTGTAGTCCCTCAAATACCCAGGAACAGTGGCCACGACAATCTTAATTTCTGCTTTTCTTCACTTGTTTCATGATTCTGATTCAGAAAGCCAGAAATAAAATGTTGGTTTTAATGAACTCTACAGTAGGAAGTATTTATTAGAATACTGTTTGTTTGTTTGTTTGTTTTGGATGGGATTTAGCATCTATTTACCACGGTGCATCCGCACACACTCCACTCTCTTTGGCCACTGATCAATTTAGAGAACGAGACAAACAACTTGAGTAAATTATTTGCTATTTCCTGTAAAGATATCTAATAATAGAACAATCCCAACGTGCTAGGCACGACATGCTTAGGAAGGATGTAGTAAGACATTATTTTGAGCTGCTACGTTGCTGTCACCCTCCTTTACAGGGCAATATTAGAATCAATTGCTGAAAACCATCAGGTTTATGATGCTAAATGCAGGAGCACCTCACTGCATCAGCCTGGCTAAAGAGAAGGCAGTTTCACTGTTACATGGTTGGCATTTTTGGCTCTTGGATCAATTGAACAAACTTTGGGGAATAATTTGCCGCTCTCTGTAAACAGAGCAATAGATGTCATACGTGTTTCTTTAAGGACATGAAAAGCTATTCAGGTCTCTCATCCTATTTGTTATTTGTTTTAAAATTGTCAACGACTTTTAGCTGACTTGGAAAGATGATCATGTTTTCTAGCATTTCAGATTTCATTAAAGTCAGTGGGACAACAGTAATTTCTCCAAAGAAAACTTCAAGCTCACAGCACTGGGAAAAGATAATTAGGGAAGGTACCAACAATGCAAAAAAGTGTGTGACTGGGGAGCTCATGCAGTGTTTCCCAGAGGAACTGAAGGACTTAGGAATACGAGTCCCACCACCTACAGCTCCAGCACCTGGGCTAGGAGGTTTTGTTTGACTCCTGGGATTAACAACCAAGAAAACGCCTGCATCTCCTCTCATGTTCATGCTTAAGATTCTATCTCCAGAACAAGAAAATACACTATTCTTTGGAAAATCAGTGCCTGGTTAATTGCTTAAACCTTTTTACCTGTACTTGCAAGTGTGATTTGTAATGAACCGAGGGCTGTAGATCAGACTGGGCTTTAAATCTTTCTGTATACTCAAGCTGACCTCTAATAAAATGGAACATTTTCTTCTAGAAATTTAATTACTCTCAACAATGACAGAAGATCTGGTCTGTGGCTTCCTAGAAAACTGTTAGATGGTCTTTATTGAGGAGTCACTCTTTTTATTAATTGGTAAGTTACACAAGAAAGGAAAATAAATGAAAGGAAGGCCATTTCCCTATTAGGTGCCCTGACGCTGCAGGTGGAGTTTGTCACAAAATGGAAGATGTTATTGATTGAAAGAACACAGAAAAGAACAGATCATTTTATGTTCACAGTAAATGATGAAACTATTTAGCTAACTGTTTTCAATTTGCACTTTCAGTATCTCTGCATTAGTAGCCAGGAGGGTATACTGGAAAGAAAAGAAGAATACTTTGGAAAAATCAGTAAGGAACAAATGAACCATGTGTATTATTAGGAGAAAATGCTCTTACATAAATTGGAATACAATTCTAGAACACAAAGTTCTAAAAGAACCCATTAGGAAACATGGATTTACTTAAAAAAAAGAAAACCAAACCAAAAACCACCCAACCCTGTTACAAATCAATTTTAAAAGTGTGTGGACAAACTTCATCTGATTAAATCAGTGTAGCCCTACTATAGTGAAACCAATGAAGTAAAAATACTTTCTATTACCTGAGGATGTAGCCTTTCATATTATCTCACCGAGCTAATGGCAGTAACTTACTTCTTGAAGATTAGTTTATTTAGATCACAATGGGGACTTAAAAAGAGAGAATACAAAGTAAAAACATAACCCTCCCTTTATTTTCCTTTATGCAGAGAAATGGAGTGTTTTCCTCCAAGTAGTTGGTATTTTCAAACAAAACAATATAATAACTGTCCCAAAGCTGAGAGGAACTATGGTGGAAAATACTTTAGTTTCTTACTATACTGAAATCAGAGAGTCCTGCTTGCTACCACTGAAATCAGTGGAAGAACTCCCCTTAAATTCAACAAAACCAGGCTGTTGTAATTCTTAGAGTAAGGCAAAAGAGTAACCTAGAATTTTCAACAGCAAAGGTTTCTCTCCTTTGCAATAAAATCTTAGAATTTATTGATATAGTAACATTAACACCATACTGCATCGTCACTACACTTGTTTTCAGTACAGTACATTATTAACTGAATTCAGCTGGGCAGTGATTAATTTCATGAGGTAAGGCTTGTCTGGTGCTTTACAATGTCCACATCATATTCGGTTGTACTGGCACTATAATAAAATTTTTCCATGTGGATAGACTACTGAACTGGGAAGAAACCTGGCTTGCTTGTAACAGGACTGTATCCAAAATGGATACTCTCTGTTCTTTAAAAATGATCCATCCAGCTCATCAAACTTAATCTCAAGCAAGGCCAGCAGCTAGTTTGGGATACATGTCAGCTGTGATGTGCTATGCAGGCCAGATGAGGCACAAAGGTAGGAAAAGCCTGTAAAAACTGAGACATTGATGAAGACACTAAAGAAGAAATGAAATTAAATAACTTTCCAATAATGACGTCTGAGAAACAAACATCAGTTCTAATTTATGTCCTTTCAGTGTTTCACCAGCTCATCACAATTGTTTATTATAGTTTTCCCTCACTAAGCAGCACCAGAACATTAAGACTCTCACAAATGTACAAATACGGTAATTATAGTTCACAACTACTGCTTTTTGTGGACAGTTTTTTAAGTCTAAGTGTGATAACTAGAAAAATAATTACATTATAGAGAAACTATAGAATTGCATTATTTCACGACTTGTTACTGTTTTCTGTTGCTTTTACTTCAAAAATACTCCTCTAAAATTGTAACCTAAAATATCCCTTTTATCCAGTAGAAATAAAGTGCAGTAATGCATTTGGAGATTTAGGTGTTGTTTTGTTGGTTTTTTTTTTTTTTTTTTTAAGAAGTCAGACTGTCCATGCAAGGGAAATTGCCAGATCAGTGCTCTCTGTTACTGCAAATGTTGGATTCCCTCTTTTTCACATCAGTGTCTCAGCTGCCAGATTCCCAACACCTGTATTTGCCTGTACTCTCCAAGAAGTTTGTTCTGCCTCTGACCGATCACGGGACTTTGTTCTGAAGAGCTCGGAAGTGCTGACTGGTTAAAAGCACTCGGTGCAGGAGAGCAGCTCCAGGGCAGTGCAGTCTCTGCCCGAGCCAAAGCTGCCCCTGTGCACAACAGAAAGAGGCCAGGGCAGCCTCTTTCTTGGAGCCAGGATTGCTCTTACCTCCCAGGCTTTTCACCCTACTAACATACTGCCAATATTTTTTTGCAACGAAATTCACTTTTCTCAGTTCTACCCTTAGATTGGTGGGATTCTGGGGGTAGTTACCACTACCTGAAGGCGCTACTGTCTGCATACAAACAACATTATAAAGCAGGAGCCTTCAAACTGCCTTTGGTATCTGGAGTTGGTGGCTTAGACACTGCATAGAAGTGATTCAGTAGCACACACTGCAGGTCAGACATACTTGAAATTTCCAGCAATTATGCTTTATGATGTTATCTTGATGGATAAAAGCTGATATCACAACATCGGGTTAGTAAGACACTTCGGGATTAAATGGATCTTACAGAAATAAGTACATTATTTTACAAGTTATTCCTCCCATGCACCGTGAAAAATTTCTAAAAGGAAAAGCAAACAAGCATTGAAGGAAGACAATATGAAAGATTTCTACCTGCTGTTGGGTTAGCCATTGATTTTTCTGACAGAATGGTTACTGATTACCAGGCAACCACAAAGGAGCTGGATTCGAGATCCACTATGGCGAAGAGGGGGAAAAACCCAACCCAGCCTTAATCAGTCTCCTACTTACTGTAAGAATGAACAACAGTCCTGCTTGGAAATAGGAGGGAAATGCAAACAGCAACCATTAATGCACATTTCACCTAAACCACATCATGTATATTTGCAAGAAAATATTTCTTCACACTCCTGGTGCAGTAATCAGTTGTGTACAGACCAGCAAGATGGATTTGTCTGGGGATTTTGGTTTTGTTTTTTTAAGATGGGAGCTTTAAGTTCAGGACAGATATTTTTGCGTTACACTGCCGGGCAGCATAAATGAGCAATTTGAACCAGTATTATCTTCAGATTTCACTGTCACCAAATGTAGCATAATAAATGAACTTTGGACCTGGGAAAATGCAGCCGAGAGCACAGATTAGTTTCACCAATACCTACTCAGAAGCATTTGATTGTTTAACGATCTTTAAGCTCAAGAGTCAAACATTGCTTCATAGAGAAGCAAAAGTCATTTTTTATACCCACACAAGTGCATTTTATTTATTTTAAACAAGCAAAGCACTCACCAAATCTGCACTTATGGTTCCTCAGATTTCTCGACCACCACACAAATGCATTCTTTACAAGCCAGCTCTTGCATGCAGTCAAGTGGTTTTTTCTGGCAGAGTTTTGCACTATGGGAAAGTAGGACTTCATTATACAGAAACACTAAAAAAAATCAGCCTCACATCCCAACATTAGATTGTCGAATAATTTACACAGAAACTAGCTTCAAATATGGATATGTGAGGGCTAAGGGGACATATTCCCACTTCAACCTGCCTGCTCAATCAAAGGGTTTTTGGTCTATTTTCCTTTAAAGAGCTGCTGTAGCAGCAGGAAATACCCTTCTTAAAGCACTAATGATCTGCATCCCCTTTGTGCTTCACTATAACCTGTTGGACAGGATTTGATAAATGTCACATTTAGCACCAAAAAACAAAGGGTGGGCTCAGAATTGAAAAAGGATTAGGAAACTCAATGCAGCAAGTTTCAAATGTCAAGAGGTATTTAAACCTGCTGCAGAACAGAAACACCTTCAAGAGATTCACTGCTGAGGTCATTCGGTATCCCACAGGTAATGCCTGGGCAAAGGCCCCACCAGAAGCCCCACAGCACCTCCCTTTCATGCACACCAGAAGGACAAAGATGGCATTCCTCCAAATGGCTTCTATGCAAAGGATGCCCAAGATTTTTCATCTTCCCCTACTTATATGTTCACCTAAATGATTTTCAGAATCCCATCAGCTTTTAACAACCAACATACAGCAAATTAAAATTCATGTTCTTTTTCCTGCCCAGTTTCATCCATATCCTGCCCTGCTACAGGAAGGAGCAAATGGCAACAGGCCGTCTTTGAGCTGGCTACTGCCAAGAGAAAGGAACAGTACGGCCAAGGTGCCCAACAAAGGCACCACACTTCACTCTTACAAGTTTTTGGAGTCCACAGATTGATAAAATGATCATGGTGGGCCAACCACTACATACATAAAAAACTAAAATCAAAGCTTTTTAAAAATAACTGATCTAAATTTTAGAGTAATCTGAAAGGTACATTAATTTGATCTAGCACTACCACACCCAACTAACAGCCATTTTCTGGCTCTTTCCTCTCTATTTTCTTTTCAAGCAGATACTTGACAGAAACTTCAGGCTTGTAAAGACTCAATAAAGCCGTTCAAATTTTAATTTCCATGTTACTCAGGACATTAAGTAACTTGCAAAGGATTCTTGGTGCTGGATATTTCTTTCCCTGGGATCATCTCAAACATCCTAACAACCAACTCTGAAGGTTAGTTCACTAGGCTCAAAGCAAATTACTATTGGGAAGAGCCTAATAATACTTTGGCACAGGAAAATCTACAACCATGATGAAATTAAGCATCACAAGAACAGCAAAACTGTTTTCAACTTGTAGATGAAATCATGAATAATGTATCTGTCAGAACTGCCAGTAAATGACTCCTGGAAATACAGTCAAGACACACTTACATTTAGGTCACTGCACCCAGAATACATTTTTAAGGAAAACTTTTGAAACCACTACAAATTAGGTAGAATATAAAGCTCTCAAAATCTGCACTTTCAGGACAAAAAATTTTAAGACATACTAAACTTGATTATTAGAAAATTATTGTGCATTGTCAAGCAGAGGAATCAAGTTCTAGGAATCAGCAGAATAATCGCTTTTTGCCCTTTAATAGTAGCTGGAATAATTGAATTTATTTTTTGTTACAGCCTCTAAATAGGTAAATATACTCCCTTCTTGAGTAATTACATACTTTATCTCCTATAGCTTCTACTCTTTAGGAAATAAATATTGAGTCAAACATTCAGTTGTAGGATCTATCAGGAGTTTTAACATCCATAAAGATGCCAAATGGCTGACTGCATTTATTTACAATACTTTCTAGGTAAGACTGTTTTCTAAGCAGCTGCTCAGATTATATTTAGGATACACTCACAATGATTCCAGATATAAAATGGAAAAGGTCCATTTTGAAAGGATATAAAAGAAGTTGCCACCAGCCACTGGACTACTATTATTTTCTAAATATTAAGTTTTAGGAAAACAAGTTTGTTTTTAGTACTTAAAAACCCGAGCTGTAAATTCTGAGGAAAGAGAATCAAATCGTGTCTCAAAAGGAAGATTTACTTACATTTCAGCTTCTCTTCTGCCACAAGGGAGAACAACTGACAATTAACAAATACACAGATCTTTAACTATAAACACCATTTGATCAATTTTCTTTTCAATTAAGATTCTCAGCAAATCAATTTAATACTGAACAGGAAGATATATAAATATTTCAGGTTATTTATGTATTTCCAGTGGTCTGTGGTGGACTAGCAGAAGGAAGACTACCAGAACTTGCAGTATGTGCACGTCTCCCAAGAACGAAAACAAGAACACACTTCAGTAACATCAGCTGTCCTTCAGGAACTGCTGAACACGGATTTTAGCTGGAAGCAAATCCAATTAACTCTTGCATAGTTCTACACAACCCCCCCTCAGCATGGCATCCTGAAGCCAAGTTCGGAAGAAAAAGAAAATGGATCCTTCCGTAAGTTTGCTAAGTATTTAAGGATGAAAATTAGACAAAAATCATACATTAAGAAACCTTTACAACACATGTACGATCTTCCATTTATTCTCAGGCTTACAGACTCTGCTCCAGCTCTCCTGAAAGAAAAAACAGCAGACCAGGGCCACCTCAACCAAATCAGCTTCCAAACTCCAGGCAGAGGGGCCCAGGACTCAGCTGGGGAAGGAGCCCAACACTACAAAGCACATTACTTGAGTAACTCTTTCTACAGTGCTGTGAAGTGGAAGACAGGGTGTCAAGAATGGTGATAAACTGCAGTAGTTAGATTAAACATTTATTTTTTTCATATATTCACAAAATCTTCACAAAAGTATTGAAACTCAAAAAGGAATTAGACTTGAGTCAAATACAGAGATGAAATGTACAAGACAAATGAGCAGGCAAACTAAAAGGTCTTGAAAGTATTTTACTTCAGATTGAAAAACGAACAGTTCAACTGTTCCGTTTAAATAAAGTTTTGCAAGATATACAGTATTTTATGAATACAATGCTGGTCATTTGAGGCAATGTAAAATACCTCAATTTTTCCTTCATGCTTTTTTTTTTCTTTTTTTTTCTTTTTTTTTTTTTCTTTTAGAAAGATACTGTTTACCAAAAAGAAACTTGAGCAGTCCAGGAAAAGCTATTTTCCATTAAATTTATGAAAACCATAAATTGAGGCAAACCTAAGATTCCCAATGGAATCAAGATTATCTTCCCGCTACCACCACCTTAAAATTATCACATGCTTATTGGAACACTAATATCTGCACCCCAGGAATACATTTGCTTTCAACACTGAGGGTGATTCTTTTAAAAACACTTCAGTGTGGTAAATGCGATACAGATCTTTGCAAGTATTAAGTTTTGGAACAGTTTTGCTAATAGCAGCTAACAATACTGGATTAATATAATTTATAAATAATTGTTCCCTAAGCGGTGAACATAAGTCTACACATTCACAATAATCTAAAACAAAATAAATAGTGACTATGCATAATGTGGTACAACTTTTGCTAGTTTCTATGAAGAAAAGCTGAACATCTTGATAAAATTATCTGATCAAATTAAAATATGACTCTAAATTTTTTTTTTAAATTGTCAAATTAACATCACTTAAGCTTAGTGTTGGAGTACATGTTATGACTTCCTGTATTTTTGGAATATATGTATTTTCCTTTTTGAAGTAAAACACTTTAACACATTGAAAATGTTTATTAATTTAAGTGATGACATTGGTTCTGGTCTCATTTTACTTTAAAAATCATTGCACTCATTAGTGCCCATAAAGGTCAGGTTGGTCTGTAGTATTCTGTAACTGTATATAAAAAGTTTCTCAAAGCTAACAGTACTTTTTATAAAAGCATCATCTCAGAACTGCTGCATTTAATACAGCCATGTATGCCAAGTACAGACTTTCCTCTTTACAGAAATATGTGAAAGTAAATGCCACTTAACTCTCTACCACTGAAGTGTCCCAACTCCTGTTCCAAACCATGCCTGTGAGTGCAATTTTACATTTCATTCGCATTCATGGCATCAAAGGTACTGCAACCTAGACTTGTGATGTGACTGAACCACACACATGGAGTTTCAATGAAATGAGAACTAGGTCAATGAAGAAATATTATGAGATATGAAAGGTTTGGGTCTTTAAGGCAATACAAAGTATATTCCATTATTTGAAATTGTTTTGTTTTGAATAATTAAGTGTAAATATAAAAATGCCTAAGAGGGGAGTGAGAAAAAAATACTTTAATTGTAAAATTTACTTAAAGCTTCAACAGTTATCATCTCCTACAGGAGTTAGCAAAAATATAAAAGACAAAAATAACCCAGACCTGGAAGGGGGAGGAAAGGCACAAACAAGGAGGCATGGGATTAAAGCAGCCCAGGAATGCAAACGTCTGTAACAAACTCAGTTTTGTTGTTTTGTTTTTTTTAAACCAAAAAAAAGAGAAAACAATCACCACCATCAATCAAACAAACAAAAAAAAACCCCCGAGTGGCCTTTTGCTGTTTCTTTAAAAAAAAGAAGGAAGGGTCGAGGAGAGACCACTAAGGGGAGGAAGAGAAGGATGCAACTATAAAACCCCATCGCCTGAAATGATGGCACTCTAGAAAACAAGGTGAAGGCTACTTCTCAGAGATGACAAGCTCAGTGTCTACACAAAGTACATGTACACTTTATACAAATGAAAATCTTCATTTGCCACCATAAACCTTTCTTTCAGAGGAACAGCTTTTGCAGATCAAAAGTTCTATTAGCTCTTCCAAATGCCAAGAAAAGATATTCTGAGCAATATAACTAGTAATGTCTCTTTATATGGATGTTAAGATGACAATTCAGATTATTTTCCAAACTAATCCTGAGAAAAATTTATGTTTACAATTTAAACAGTTATGTTATGTAAAAAGTATTAACAAATCCACTATTACAAATGTCAGTTTTCCTATATGGTCATCTATATATACACAATAAAATGGTAAGTATATGCAAAAATAATTAAAAAATCATGCACAAATTACTTTCACCTTTAAAGGCTGGGTTTCCCTCAAAATACAATTTTTTGCCTTTTTTTCCTATTTTTTTGTGTTTTATTTGTTTGTTACCACCTCCTAGACACACTGAGTACTATCTCTACAGGTCAGCATGAGCTGATGGGAAATACATTTATTTTACATTCAAGCTTTTATATCCTAAATGACCCTGTTGTAGCATATGACTTATCAAATGAGCAGCCTTTTTCCTCTTTTTAAAAAAAATATTTTTTCCTTTTTTTTTTTCCTTTTTTTTTCTTTTTTTTTTCTTTTTAAAATTTTTTTGCAGTGATCAATCTTCATGTTCCGTTCCGTGGCGAGCTGGGAAAAAAAAATGCAGTTGCTAATCTATGTCTGAACAGTCTGAAGCTCCAGAAGAGATCCAAGGAGTCACTATCAAACTATCCTGTAGCATGAGATCATTGCACACAGAAGAACAGTCATAAAGTAGGCAACTATCTACAAAGGTCTGACAGGGCCGCATCCCTCTTGTGTTTCCTCTTTTTGCCGTGGAAAAACTGATGGTGTGATTTGCTGCCTTGGTGTTGTTTGTTTGTGACTGAGGTACCGTGGCTTGAGTTTGTTGGACCTTGGAAGCCTTTGTTAGAAGAGCGAAATAACCGTGCAGATCCATGCTGTGGAAGAAAGAGAACACGGTAAATCCACGGGAATAAAGCACGGCAACCACACAGCCCTGCTTCTGGATAACGAGCATGGTGACTTCTGAAAACACCACACTTGAAACTGTGGCAGAGGAAGCCTGGTCACTGCTGAGACAGCAGCACAGCACTGCCAATCTCCCACTTGGGTGGTTGCAAACAAATGTTCATCTCTAGCCCCAAAACGAGTCCAGAGAGAAGAGCAAAACACTTGGAATTTTGGAAAAGACAAAGGTGTTTTACAGAAACGTCCATAATCCAAGACAACAGAGAAAGATTGCTCAAATCTCATCCAGGACTAACCTTATGCCACATCTTTTCAGAGATGTAGGGTATGTCAGATCGTGCACATGCACATTCCAGCCTGGAATTAGTTCTGCCCAATAACACAAACACACATTCATGGCATAGCCAAGGCCTAGTGTGTGAATTGTCTTGTCAGAAGACAGATCATCAGCAAGTAAGAGGCATGTCTTCAGAATTATTTTCAGGAATAGTATTCCAGAAGGTTCTGGACTATGTTTCAAACATGAAAGTTCTAAATTCTGAAAAAGTGTAAGAATTTAAATGCATATATCCAGAGTATACTGTATATAGAGGCATACAGTATTTCCAGAATACTGAGTTGCCATAGAAGCATTCCTCAGTGTGGGAAATCTCCTAAATGCATAAGCTCTGATAGGTGTCATCGTAAGGATGTTTGTCTATAGGGAAAAATGAGGGGAAATATCATGTATCAGCAAGGAATCTTCACCTCCCTTAGTGGAAGACAGATCAACAAGTTATCAACAGCTAAAAGAGCAGCCAGTCAGAGTTTTAAACATACATTTTTGCCAACTGCTTTTCACTGAGCGTAGGCACGCCTAATTTCTCAAATTTTGCAATCAAAACTGGACTGACGTGCTTTTTGCAAAAGAGGAAATGGTTGCAACACAGCTGTACACCTCTGGAAAATGTGGTGTCCCAAAATAAAGTCAGACCAATTTCATCTGTTTTAAAGCTGGGAAAGCCACAGTTGCAAATTCATCTGTGCAAGTTAAACAGAGAACCAGGTGGCTTCAGATACAATCAGTGCTGAAAGCTTTTTAGTGGGGCAAAAGGGAGGTGAAAAATGCAGTGCTCCCTTTCCAGAACAAGTTACCCTTCCATGGGGGATATGTGTAATATTCAAATAATCTACACAGTTGTTGTTTTCAAACATTTCACAAACCTGAGATTTGTTCGTGTTGCTGGATGTATTGGCTGTTTGGCTATTTTGTGTTTTCCCACTTGACTGGGAGGATTCCAGTGACACTTCTTGTGACCCCACTCTGTTTGTGGTAGACTGACGACAACTCAACTGTTTAGAGGTTTTGCAAGGTGTTCCATCAGAATCCTTTGGGAAAATGTAAAGGATTAGTGAGTTCTTCTTAGGAGTGAGTTTTTCTAAAAGTGAGTTTTCCTTTAAAAAGAAAGCTAACAGTGGACAAAATTGAAAACTTGTTTATTTTACTAGATATTAAAATTCTTTCAATCCAGAATTCTTATCGAGTAAAACTGATTTAAAGATGTATTGATGTGTGATTCTGGTTTTGAGATTTGCCTTTTATTTTTTTAAATAGAATTCCAAAACAGATTTTTTTCAAAGCTTTTGGACTGTTTGTTTTTTAAAGCATGTGCCCTAGGACTACCAGTCTTTTTTGCTTTTGAAATGCAGTTTTCCCAGAGAAAAGAGGGTTATGGAACTTTGTATCTACTATAGTCACCTTCTACATGTATTGTGTCAAAAACACACTGCAACTTACAAGTGTAGAAATTGCATAAGAGTTAACATCTTATGCAAGTTAGGATTCTGGATGAATTAACTGACTAAGATTGTGAGCTTCCAAAATGTATTTTGTGACAATATAAATCAGAAGAAAAAAACCCTGAAGAAATTTAAAAAAGCAAAGTCAGAAACCTCCAGTACTTACTACATCACTAGAGCTGGACAGTGTGGATGATGATGATGATAAAGGACCTGATGAAGAATTTGAAGAATGTTTACTAAGTGTTTCTGAAGTTTTATTTCTAGGTTTTCCCAGTGCTTCATTCTCTTCTGCAAGATTATTGTTGCATTTGTCCAGCTGCTGAGTATCTACTATCAAGGTTACTCCATTACCTAATAAAAACAAAACAGAAGCATCACCACACATAAACTGCAAAAATATGTTGCCTTGGGGTTTCTTAATACACTCCCTAAGACACATAATGCGTGTTACATCCCCCAGGACATGCACAGACATGTGCACACACCCACACCCTAAATCCAGGCAGACACACGAGAGTGTATCCGTGCGTGCGCACTGCAGGCCAGCACCTCCCAGAGGGGTGGTGGCTTCCTGATAGGATCCATTAATGCACTGAGCATTGCCCATGGTTCGAGATGGAAATTAGGGACAGAAGATGTGGAAGAAGGCAGTAACAAAGTTCAGTTGTGCTGCTGTAGATTGTTTCACGCCACGCTTCAACAGCAATCAAATACATAGGTTTAAATTCTATTCCTATATGCCCAATACTCAGCAACTCCAATTTTCCTTCTGTTGGAGCTGCTTGTATCAGAAGAACTCCAAGTAAGCCTCATTGCTTTGTATGATTTGCTACATTGAAAATCCAAGATACGGAACTCTCATATCTCACTAAGCTCTGCCTTAAAAAAAAAAAAAAAAAAAATTGGAATTTAAATCTAAACTAAATCAACAAGACAACCACTGAAACTGTCACCATTACCTTCCTCATACCGGGTCATTTTTCTTTTTTTGATTGCCGTTTTATTTCAAATAAGACACTTAGGAGTTGGAGATTTACATAATGTCCATGTGTTGCCCCACCAGCTGTATTTGCATGTAGGCAGCTAAAAGGGAGGTGAAGGGAGCTCGTGGGACTGAGCACTGGCTGTCTGCCACTCTTGGGGACAGCAGGGCCACCAGGGCCTGCAGGCTGACAGCACGAATGGCACAGAGCACGTTCAGCTGACAAATCACTAACACAGGTTCTAAAAACAAGTAAACAAAATCCCAACCTAGCCAAAAGAAAGTATAGTTGCAACATCTTCTCTGATTAATCGCTAACAAGAGAACACTTCTGATAGGCAACATTCTAAAATTAATTGGAGAGTATTAAAATTAATTTTAGTTTGAAAACTTCCAGACAGCAGATATACCTGCACCAAAAGAGGGTGGCAACTGGCTGCTGAAGTCAGAAGATGGGCAATGGATTAAAGGTGATTCAAAAGGACATTTGGTGTCCTTTCAATCACCTTGGTGACATTTGAGTCACCAAGTTCTCCAGCTAGATTTTGTGTGTTTGCATTTGTTAAATTCAAGAATCATGACTGAAATTTCAGGACTTTCCTGTTTAAAAGACTTATTCCACTTATATAGTGAATCCTGGTTTAAGTATTGCTTCCATACACATACGATATGTTAGACTTTAAATGAAAAATAAAAACACAGAAGTTAAGGATTCAGATTTAAACTAGAACACCCAGTATTAAAACCTGTCCACATTTGAAGGACAAAGGAAATGTGACAGTGACAATGCGGTAAATGAAATTGGAAGTTTTTCCAAAGTCTCCTTTTGGAAGGCAGCACTCTTTACAGACCTCTCTACTGACCAAATCTATCACAGCACAGTAAAGATGGGGCCATTTTACTCCTGTACAAATCGGACTTTTCTGGATGAAAAGACAAGAATACTAAACAAAAAAGGAACTTGCTATTAAAATGCACACATTGCCTTATGTGAGGCAAAAGCAACAACAAAATCTACACAATCAAATTGTGCAGAAAGTTTTCCCCCCCAGCCCTGTGGAATCAAAACTCACCATTACACGAAGATTCCGTCCTGCTTTGCATTCCCCACTGCTTGGATATCCAGTCTCTGTATTTGGCCACTTCTTGTGTTACTCTAATTATTCTCCCTAATATACTGCAAACCAGGAAAAAAACAAAACCATCACGGCAATTAATTTTTAGACACAGAAAAATACAAGCAATGAATGTCTGAGATGTAGACTCAGAGACTTTACCTTTCTGTTTCGTTGTTAGGATAATATTTAGCTATTGGGGAGACCGCATGGCTCAGAACAACATAGGCATAATCAAAAGCCTGCTTCACTTGCATGGCACCATAGGAACTCCTCCCAACATCATTACCTTAAAATAAGAATATAAACAAATGAGTAAGATTGAAACTGTGGTTATCACCTTTCAGGCAGGAGACAGTAATCTCTTTTAAAAATTGCCCTTAAGTCCCAACTAACTGCAATCACTTCTTGTAGAAGAAGATTAGCATAAAGCATAAATATTTTAAAAGGGCTTAAAAGATCTATAGATATTTACAAGCACAGAAGTCCAAACCAGCAATTCTCTGGGTAAAAGTACAACAAATGAAGAAAAAAAAACTCCTGCACTGCGTTGATCACACAGTTAAGTACTGTTATTCCATTTTGGTTTATGAGGATACCTGGCTGTAATGGATCCTCGATGTACAGCATTGATGGTCTGTAGCCATCCAACATGCTTTTCTGCACTTCATCCTTGGCAACGTAAGAGCCACCATCCTTTATTCGGATTCCAGTCTTCAGATAATTGAAGTGACGTCCATACAATTCAAAAAACTCTATTAAAAGAACACCATAGTTGGCATTGGGCATACAGGCATCTTCCCTGGGATGCAGCTATTAAGAAGAGAGAAAAAAAATCATTTTTTAAAGACTTCAAGTTTAAAGTGCTTTCTCTTTTTCACAGAAAACATGTCTAAATACAGTAACAAATAATAATAAAACATAATATAAAGCAAATATGTCTAAGTATAGTATTCTAGCTTGATTAAGCAGTTTTGCATCTATAAAATAAGATGTTATGACAACTTTTATACAATAATTACCTCTTTAAAAAAAGGGCTGTCAAGCACTAATCTTTTTGCATTTTAACTTTTAGTCCAATAAGTGAACTTCCAGCACTAATGGCAGGGTTCTTGTAAAAAAGCAGGTATTTGCACCTCACAAACCTGGGTCTGCAATACAAATACAGGCTTCTCATGTGCACAGCTAAATACAGGACCCCCTCTGCTGTTAAGCAAGCAGCCCCAGAGACTGTGAACAAAACCAGCTCAGAATCGTAACAGAGATGAAACCTGACTTTTTTTTTTTTTTTCCAAATGAGCAAATGGAAGTGCTGTTACTCAATATAAGAAAAAAATGGGGTTGGGAGAGATTTTGATTTTAAACTGTATGCATGTTGCTCTTATTTCTTCTGCGCTCAGTAGGGAACTGCAAAGGCACTCAGCAAACACTGAGCTCCAGTCAGGCTCAGGTTTTAGAGTAACTAAAGTCTGGAAAAGTACAGACATACACTTGCAAACACAGTTATACGTAGTTCAGGAAAAAGAACAGGGCTGATACAGACAGAAATCAGCTGCTTTGTACTTGTCCAGTATTTTCCTCCCCTGGGCACAACAGTATAGATTTAGCTCATGCATTTTGTTCTACTAGATTTAAGAGAAAGTTGTAAAACACATTTGTTTTGTATCAGCTTAGAAACCTAGAGAACCAAGATTCCACTGCATTCATTAAAGCACATGTGGGGTGTATGACCTGGAGATCAAGTGTTATAAAGGACAGCTGAAGCTAACACCAACCTTATGGAGCTTGTTCCAAATCAGTTACCCAATATTCAAGTTGTTTTACCATGAATGACACGTGTCATATCGTATGTATCAGCATCATATGTATCAGTGCCTGGCACTGGTACACCAACAGATGTTCCAAACACCTTCATACCAAAAGTATTATCATCAGAGAAAGAACAGAAGACAGGTGGGACATCTAATTTTAATTGAAAAGGAGGTGCAAACCCACAAACATGATAGCTTAAATGGTTAAATTTGAGACTGGGTCAAATTCCTTCTTAAGGTGATGTCCTTACGCACCAATGGCATTGACAGATTCCACTGAACTTACCTGAAGGAAACTGACAGCCATTAAAAAGAGACTATAAGAACCAATTCCACCTGTAAATACTTCATTAAGGTCCCTCTGCAACAGGAACTGTTTCAATACTAAAACTAGAAATGGTAACACAGGATATTTCTGAAAGAGAAAAACAAAGCTGTTACAATACTGTGATGCAAGCATACAATGGATGCTAAGAGAGCATATTGAAATGATCTGTTTTATATTCAGTCTTATAGCTAAGTACAATTCTAACCTATCATTTTTAGTAACAGTGGAGAAACCAAGTGCCCTGCCTGTGATCAACACAGGTATTTTACCTGTTTGACTCTGTTGGCAGATATTAACAACAACAAAAAGCTATTACATTATAACATCTGAACTATTTGGTTTGAATATATAAGTAGACTTGCTTTTCTCATACAAGTGAAAAGTATAGCAAAGGCAGAACTATGGAGATACCGGCATCTGTAACAAAACCTTCTTGCTACAACTGAGGGGTAGCTCAAAGTGCACTGAGATTTCTGTCCCGCAACTACTTCGGATGCCCTTAGTTAAAGTAAGCCCTTCAAAATGACTGCACCCAGGTAAAATTTTCAAATGAGTGAAATACCTTTGGGGAACTGGTTCTTTAAAGGGTTTATCTGCATGGATTCCCTTAAGAGGTGTGGAGAACACAGACCTTCAGGACAGCAGTGGAGGCTGGGCTACGCCTGCAGTCCGTACAGCCCCCACAGGAGAGGGGCAAAAGAGGCTCAATACTATCACTGCTTTTGTCAGCACAGAGCCAAGAAGTTCCTTAGTGTCACAGATAAGACGTGGGTCATGATGTCCGTGACTACAAAAAGACTAAAGGGAAAGCATTTTGCTAAGAACTTCTCTGCATGAGCCATACGGTGAGTATTGGGAGCCCTATTTAACTGAAGATCCCTAACTATTTAACTGAAGTTTTGGAACTATTAAGAATTTCCAGTCACAAGCTGAAGTGTTGAATACCAGTATATACCAAAATAGAAAGACAGGATTTTTCTCAGAAAACTGCATACCCTTAACTAAGGCTCCAACTGCCTCAGACTTCCTAAGTAACCTGGATGAAGAGAAAGAGGCCTTTCCAAGCCTAATACCAAATATGACACCTCAGTTAGATACTGAAAGTTATATGGGACAAAATAAGACCCAAGAGAATCAAGTGTTTCATAGAGAGTGCTTCAAGAACAACAATGAAGTCGCTTGGCAAGAACACACCAAGTTTTCTCCAAGTCAAACAAAGGAGCCTCCACTGCAGCACAATGCCTGTGCCACCTCTTCCTCAGCTGCCCGTGCTCAAGGGCAGCTGTGGTGTGGCACAGCTGCACAGCCTTGGCTCAGGCTGCTGGGAAAAGAGCCCTGTGGGAAAGCACCGTGTGGGAAGCCTTATGGGGCTGCCCCCACGATGCTTGAGAGCTGCTTCCCATCTCAGCTGTTCCCTGTGCTGTCAGCCTGAGTCAATTTGCCCCACACTGGTGCTAATCCTGACCCTAATCCTGATCCTAACCACAGCCTCGACATCCTCACTGGGCACTTGTCTGCCAGGCACTGGCCAGACTGGAAGCTGACCCCAGCTACTGCAACCAGACCTGCTCTGCTCTTTGGGCTGGGGGTACCACAGGGCTGCAGCCTTGCCCCTGCTGCCACACACAGCTCCTGCTGCATCCCTGGGGCACAGACTCCTCTCACCCCCTGACCCAAGGCCAAAGGGTCACAACTAACCCAGGCAACGGGAACACACAAAAGCTTTTTTATTCTTTCACACACAAAAATGCCTTCAGGCTTTCATGAGAAGACTGTCTCCCATCTCAAAATTCAGAAGTATATAGTTTAATGAACTACAGTTAAAGGAGCAGAACACTTAAAGACAGGGATTAGTGCATTTTCCTTAACCACTGTACCACTAAAACTGCTCCATATTTTATTCTTATATTTTAGTATCTTCATGCCTTTTAAGGCAATATATCTAAAACTTAAGGACACGCCTCAGCATCATCAGACAACAAAAAATAACAGAGTAAAAGTGTATCTCTAGTAAGGATGCAGTCAAAGTAAAACAGAAAATAAAATTAAATTATCAAATACTCAGCATGTAGTTCTGTGATAGTGTTGCCTAACCTTGATAAAATCTTTGATGAGCTGGGCTGCTTTAACCCCGTTCTGTACATTAAAGCTTATATCAACTTTTACTTCAGTGAAGGAATCTGTCAGTTTAATAATAGGTACCTGCAAAAAAAAGACACATTAAGTCAATACAGATTTCCAAGACACACTTGGTTTCGTTTGTAGCTTATATGCACTAGTAAAACTGAAATGTTTCATGAATTTATAGAGAGGAGATAGGCAGTGAAATCAGGACTCCTATTTATGAACTCACTCTCCTTGCTGATCTGTTTACACAAACTTTGCTTTTCTAACTCATAAACACTATTTTCAAATTACTGTCCTGCTGAACAGAACTTAATGCCTCACCTTCCCGGTGATTTATTTTGGATTAGTTTGGTTGAGTTGCTGGTGCAGCAGCTCCGCTCTGGTGGGGACCACAGACACCAGAGGGAGACAAACACTGGAGAAACACAGAGAAATGGTCCTGGAGACACCAGAAATCATAAAACTCATGTCATGGGGATCATCACTTCCTCTCCAAAATGAACTCCAATCAAGTAGTACGAGATACAGAGAGCACTCTGATATATCTCCACCTGAGTGGCTGCCAAATTACCTCTCTCTACTAATAATAGCTATGACTTAGGTACCCCAATACTCTCACATACTCTTACAATTAGCAAAAGGTAGGAAATTATAATGGAATTAACCTATTCTATGGAAGACATACCACTACCTATTTAGACAAGACTGTACTTAGCACTTCTATGTGAAAATTGATTAAACCTGCTTATTTGCAAAAAGAAAAAAGAAATTATTTACTTATGTAAAAACTCAGTCCAGAAATTCACTAGTTTAAACACACCAATGCATTACACTGACTAGTCCAATATCTCTTAAAAGCAACATATGAGATATCAGACAATTTCCACAATAGAAAAAATGCTTTTGTTATTGCACTATCAATTATTTTACCAGCAATAAAAATTGTATTAAATAAAAAAATCTATTTCTTCTATTTCAAATTCAATATACTAAATAGTTTCTGCTTATCAAAATCCCTTTTTTTAACCAACATCTTTCTTTGATTAGAAATTTAGCTTAGAACAAGGAAATACCCTCTTCCCCCAAACTTACAGTTGCTTTATCTAAAACCTTTACTGAGTTTTCATCTGCTACATTGTGCTTCCTAAGAGCTTCTTCCAGGGTCCAAAGAGGTAATGTCTCCCATTTTCCAAACACAACTAAATCAATATCACTGAAATAGAAAAAAATATAGATTTATTCAAATTAGAAGACCAATACACTTAAAATACAAACAACTGACTAGTTGATATCTATACATAACTAGAACAAAGCTGACAGAACATAGCTTAGCCAAATAATTCATTCTGATTTTTACAAAGAAATGGTTGGAGATGAACTCTTACACTTGGGGAAATACAGAACATTTCAGGTTACCTAGGGGAGGGGACAGATAAATCAATTAGGCTGCAAAGCCTAAGATTAGTCTCCTCAGGCCCCACTGTGAGCAGACAGGGATCAGCTTCTCTGGAGCGATTCAGAGCAAGACATTAACTTGTTGTGAATCACCATCTTTGGGCTGTACTAATCAGGAATGTCAGTTTAACAGCCTGACACCAAAAGCAAAAGTCCTGTTTCCCATCCTCTACTCCCAGACACATGACCCTGTTTCCTTCTTTGCCCCAAGTCTGATGTTTGCCAATTCCACAGCAAATCAGTTCAGCTTACTAATGGGTCTAGCAGAAACCTTCTTCACTCCCCTTTTTAAGAACCCCCAGAATATTCTGGGGTAATTTCCTGCCTCTTTGCATCTCTAAGTTGGTTTTCTGGATGATCAGAGCACCAGAGGGCATAGGGTAAGCTGCTGTCCTGTAGTGCCAAGAACAGGGAGCAAGGAAAGGGAGAAGAAAACATGACAACTTTGACTTCAGGAAGCAAAAAGCTATTAAATAAGATCAAGCCACCTAATTAACTTCACTCATTAACTCAGCTGCTTGAAGAGGTGTCTCCATCCCACTACACTTCCTCCCTATGCACACACATATTCATTTCACTACACAGGGAGCTGACACCCCAATTCAGTCCCTGAACTCAAACTCAAAAGGTGGCTGATGTCACATATGAAGCCAGTGAGGGCTATTGTGAGATCCTGAGCTTCTTCCTCATTGCTTCCCAAGTCCTTTGATTTCCCTGCTTGGCCAGGAACACGAAGGAGCTGAGTGTGTAACCCTATAGTTATGCTAGCAGGATGCTTCAGTGATACGGAAAAGTGTGTAACAGAAAACACAAAAAAGCTTAAAATACTTCCCCCCTGCAACAGATTCTATAGGGCAGCTGATTGACTAACACTGCTTTAACAATCCCAAAGAAACCACACGTGCATTAGATGAGCTGTCTCCTGCCAAGCAGCAGCAGTTCAGCCACAGACCATTGGGCTGACAAGGACAGGCAGCACCCGGCCGCTTTCAGAATAGTATGTTCAAACTGGCTTGGAGAGCAGGAAATGCTGCCGGACATTTCTCTTCTAAACTAAATTAGCATTAAACCCACTGCTGACAGCTAAAACAGGAGAGATTTTTCTGATGCACACTGGGAGAGAAAAAGCAGCTCTTTTGCCACCTCGAGTGTAGATACTGCCTGCAAAGGGACGCAGAGATCCAGCAGCAAAACAACTGTGTGCATAAACCTTCAACAGCAGCTTAAGTAAATGGATATAAAGCAAATCCCAACAAAGAGACACAGCATTAAAAATACACTTCAGGTCTTTCTGAATCCCAAAGCCTGAAACCTAAACAAACTATACAGTTACTGAGAGGTAAGGAAAACCTAGGGTGAAGGGAAGCTTTGATAGAAGGCAACAGTGAATTAATGACCAACACACACAATGACTACTTTAAAGTGCATGCACTGACTGCCACAGGATGGTTTTTTGTGGGTTTATGTACTGTATTTGAAGTATCTGCATTTGTTCTCCTCCAAAACCTCACCTGAAACAAATACTCAAGAAAGGCAGTACATGGCAATAGAAAAGCATTTTTGTTACATCTGTTTCAAAACAATCAAGCAAATATAGTAAATCATCCATCAAGTGGCTAGAAATATCTCTCCAGCATTACCAGCATCAAATCAAATTTAATTAAGCCTATATAAATAAAATTTTAAAAGGCCAGGAATGAGGCCAAATGTGAAAAGAATGAGTATTTGTATATTTCACTTCCGGCTTTACAAACAGAAACTGAGAAATCAGACTTCCTTATAACTCCTGAAAAGTAGGTACTAAAGCATCTGTCAGGTTATTTGTTTTACAAAGGGAGATGAAACAATGACGAGGATATCCATCACCTGCAGTCAGTACTAGATGTCCTCCTGCCCCTGAAGTATGGAACTCAGTTCCAATGTTATCCTCAGATTTATGCTATTTAAATGTGTTTATCCCCTGCAGCCATTTAAGCCTTTCACTCCATTTCAATTTAGTTGTCATAAATACTCACAATTTCTACACAGAAGATACCAATGTCACTGAGTAAAGACTCTTTTTTATGAAAACTTGCAATAAATTTGGAAAAGGTAGATGTTGACTATTATACAAATTTCACAAAAGAAGACTGAAAGAAAAAAGCCAATTCTGTACGGAACATTTTCTCTTCAGCACTAACATTAACAGTGTAATGTTAAAGGCTTCAGTTTAGTCATCTGTGGAGAAAAAATTTAGCTTTTCTTTTAGGGCCAACATCTTCTCTCAGTATTAATGAAGCCAAATCCAAACATAGGCCTTTTTTTGATCACATGGTAATTCAGATCCTTTTACCGATACATGCAAGATCTATATAGACACGTTACAGCCAATAGTCTTATTTATTGTATTTCTGTACACTTTGAGAGAACGAATAGCTTAACACTTTCTTAGCATAACAAGTATTGACACAAGTAACAGATCCTGTGAGAGCAGATAAATAACCCCAACAAGTTACTTTTCTCTTGTGTGGAATTTATCCTGAAAAATTACTAACCTTGTAGGCAAATATAAACCAGTTTTAAAACTTCCAAATATCTGCACCTGAAACACAAGAAAAGGATACATAAGAAAACATATACGAAGAAATAAGAAAATTTTCAGGCTTCAGAAGACAAAGAAGTCTATTAAGCTGCTTGTAAAGGCTGGCTATTGCTACCCTCCATTGGTAGATTTTGGTATTGCTAACAGGCACTCAACACTTCTGTTAAAACATACACATCTTCAATGTACTACAAACAGCTGATCCTCATTGTTTTTACTCATAAAACATTAATAACTTCGACTTTTCTATTAAAAAAACCGCTTTGCAATGTAAAAATTGTTCCCATGACCAAATTTGTCAAAAACCTGGAACCCAAGACTCTGAAATGCTTAATGAGGACAGAACATTTAAGAAAAACAGTATCAGTTTAATTTGCTTTTTGTTTTCACATCTCAAAGTATACCCCTCAGTATTTAAACATTTTCTAAGCCTAATGTATTTCCACTGCTTTGCATACTTAAAAAAAACCCAATTCTATCATGATCCATTTTTGTTTCTGAATTACAAAGCAAGTAGCCGACTCTGTCTATTTCTGCCTAAACAACAAAGTTTCATACAGCTTCACATCCCACAGAATTACTTTATTATGTTGGATTTTTACTAGTGCTGGAGGTGTAAATCATCAGGTTTCCCCTGTAAGCTGTCCAAAACCACGCTCTCATTACTTAGCCAAGCCTCACAGGGAGGTCAGACTCATGTGCTGAGCCTCAAAGAGGGGTTGGTGAGACTTCAAAGTAAAAATATCTACACATTTGGGCTAATTTTCAACCACTCCTGTGATGTGTTTCCTGGAGCCACCTTATACAGACTTGAGTATTCTGCTTTAATGAGTCTCATACACCAGCTTGATTGCCACCTATTTGTATGTCAAGTGACCCACTTTTTATGTTTTTCCCCTTCGGGATAAGAAAGAGGGGGAAACAGGAAAAGATGATGTTTTGCAAGTGCCTTTATACTTTAGTAGACTAAGAAGCTGTTTAAGTGCTTCTTCTTGATTATTTTTATCACTTCGGTCCTCTTAGCCCCTCACCCCATGCCCAATAAAAAGTACAGACACGATTTAACGCTGAAAGTTCATAGCTTCTCACACTGGCAAAGACTGTGAGAGGTGCCACAGCACAAGCATCAATATTGTACTAAAGCATAAAGGCATCACAAAGCTAAGAATGTACTAATACCACTATTTTTAATCCAGGATAGTAATAAAAGTACCCTCTATGAAGCTGGGTTCAGTCAAACCAGGATTCATTTGGGCACCAAAACCTGCAGAAAAGTGCTTTTGCACAATAAAACAACCACTGATGGGTTAGGAAAAAAACTAAATGTGCTTTCACATTATCAAACAAAAGTGTGTTCAGCTGAACAGCAAAGAGAGCCTTTACTGAATAAACAGCCCTGAAAGTATTCGTAAACTTACTGATACAACATATATGACCTTTACCAAAAGGAATGAGACAACATCTGTTCTTGTACAATAATTTAGAGTATGAGAAACACTGAACTATTATGGAAGAAACCCACACCCACACTTCAACCACTCTCTCACAAAAACTGGAAAGACAGAAGAGGAAGAGTGGGGAAATCAGAACACAAATTTTAAAGGATTTTGATTAATTACCAACTTGGAATTTAAACTGTTGAAGCTCTGTAGCCATGCATGTATTTAAAGCATCCCAAACACCGAACACTATTACGGCTTGAGACATGAGCATTGGTTTTTGTGTTGGTGTGCCAACACTGCCAATCATGTTTTTATTGTTTGTGAACAGAGATCTGCATTTGCACTCATAAGATAACTTCAGTCTTCACAGTAATGACTCCTACTCCTCTATGTTATTGTAACTGTTTATCACACACTTCTGTGAACTTGTTCATATTAAATTCCAAAGTTCCTGAAGGACCTTTAATTACAGTATGGGTCCAAATACATGCTCACTAAGCACACCAGAACCTGGAAACCCACAAAAGCTTGGTAAATTTTTGGTACCAAAATCCCTCTGTCAAAACAAAAAAACCACTATCCACAGCCAATTTAATTTCCCTTTCTTCTACATCTTTCTGTAGAATTTTTTGAAGTTTGTCTAACTAAATAGAGTTCATCTTTCTACTTTCATTCCCAATCACAGTATTTTCATAACTGAAGTGTGTGAAGTATGCAACATTCCCTTTTTTCAGATCTATGAGGTCACATGGATATGAAGCTGAGGACATTATGACAAATGTATCCTAAATTCCACTGTGTAAGTACTTATTTGTTTAATAGCCAAATTTTCATACTGAACTGGTCAAAAATCTTTGTCTTAAAATGTTTTCATTTAAATGTTTTGGGTTGTTTGGTTTCAGCGTAATTAAAGTGTTTCTTATGGTCAGAGCCTTGATGATGCCAAGAACAGTTCTCACTTACTAGGAATGTTTCCTTCTAAGCACATTCCCTTGAGTAAGAGAGCAAATGACACAATTGCTAACGTCTATAAATAAAGTAACAGTTTAGGATACCTAGTTTTACCCCCCCTCCATCTGCTTTTTCAGCCTTTTCCTAAGTGGAACAGGGGAGGGGGAAAAAAAACAAGGACGTGCTCAGGCACATTCCACATGTACATTCTCTGTACATTTAGGTTCATTAAGCCTTATTTTCCTTTTCTTGGTAGCTGATTTTTATATATTTATATATTTTTTATGCCTTACCTATGTGTTTAGTGAGAAACTACAAACTAAATGTGTATGTTTAACTTCCAAGTTTATTTTAGCTGGTTTGGCTGCATCAACTACTCAAAATGAACAGCTTAAACATTAACTCATCACTTTACACTACAGCTAGAGCTGAGGACATTGGTCCAGATAACGCTCCACCTTCTCAGAGCATGTACTCAAAACTTGAATCTTAGAAGTAGCTAAACCAACACAGATTTTCAAAAGGTTAGTGATTAACTCAAAGGACTGAAAAATTACAACAAGAGACTGTCCAAGTTGAACACAGTCGAGTTCAGCAGTTCAGTTCCCAAGCTGATCTGGCAAAGCGAGTTTTAGAAAAATAACATCACAGTAACGCTGTTGTCACCATTCACTTCCTTTTTAGCCTCGAGAAAACGGAAGGACATACAAAAGGAGAATTCTTCCTCTACGTAACAACTGCAGACAAAATGCAGTTGGGCTTTGAAGAACAGTTACTGACTTGAGAAAACGGAACTGGCATGCTCTCGCTCTCCAACATTTTCGAGCACAGTGGAAAAATACAGTCCTGGCAGTTTTAACTGGCACTAATTGAAAAGTGAACTTCAGTTTTTCAACTGCACAGTGTGCTTCCTCTCGGTCACGTTACAGCTAAGCCCCGTGGTCAGCTGTCTCTTGTGGTAGGGCTTGTAATACGCTTCCCCTCCTCAAATACCTTGTGGCTACAAAAAACTTCCAGCAGCTTAAAGAAAGACTATTTTCTCAAGGATGAAAAGGGTCATACATATATACATACACAGAGACACATCTAGATATGTATGTAAAAAGTTATTTTTAATACAAAAGACTTTCACAGATCGAGCCTGTCCTATAGAGCATCTCTGGAAGCAGTATGTTCTTGTGCCCCATTCAAAGTACTAATGGTAACAAAGAGATACCCTAGTAATAAATCCATTCACCCCATTAGACCAGTTAAGTTTGCAGCACACAAACTTGCCTAGGAAATAGCAACATCTCTAGGCTGAAGCAATCAGTGGTTTTGGCGAAATCCTCTCCTCCAAGGCACTGGCAGGGCGTATCACAGCATGTATTGTTTCATACCCACACTGTTCCCTACAACTACTGCCTGTCAGACCACTACTCCTGCTCTTGATTAAGGTCTACCTGACTGTTTCACTGGGTTAGAGGAGAGCTGTACAACACCTGTGACACGTGCTGCTCTCTTACACAGTTCCCATGGAAAGGTTACTGGGTTTGCTCAAAGAGAAAATTGCCAGGTACTGGAGTAATGACTCAACCACCTCCCTCCAGCTGTGCAAAGGCAGCAATCACCGAGTGGAGAGTGCTCCTTCCATACAATTCTCACTGATACACTGTCCGTAACAACAACCGCTTTGAAAATGTGAGTATATTTTACACACAAACCCACACACCACACACACAGAGCTTGTACAGAATTCACATTCTGCCGTATTCTGCCAATTTCTAAAAACACACTCCAAAAAACAGGTTAAGAGGATTTGAAATGAACAATGGATTTAAGTCACTCATGTCAAAACACTATCTTTTGCTGTGGCAGGATCAAAGAGCATTCCTTATACTAGAGATTCTGCTGTCTAAATCTGGTTTGCTATTCTGGCTAACAAGCCCTTATTTTCAGCTACTGTTATCTACGAATAGATGACTACAGCTAGAAATTTACATTTGGGAAATGAACACCATATTAGTAGAAGAAACTAGATTCAATTATGCCAGAAACCCAACTGTGTCCCCACAAAACCATATTGACTTGTAAATGCAACTTCTCTGTCTTCCCTTTAATCTAACCTTTATCAAAAAAACCCTACAGCTCTGCATAGGAGAAACTCTTGTTTTCAATGAGCATGTACTAGCAAAAACCCATCTTCAGTGGAAAGAGGCATTACAGATTTCAAGCTCAGCACACAGACCTACAGATTTGTTTCTTCCCATACAGAAACTCCGGGGTTTTTTTTTAAATTTGCAAAATATATCAATATAGTTTAACTGCCCATTAAAAAAACCATGGTCTATGTAATGTGACACTGCTGGTATACCACCTTAACAGACTTATTCAAGGTTACAGGTCTTCGGACTAAAAGCCCTACTACTAAAGATAGGAGTTTCAGAAGATTTTTTATTAACACAATACATGCATGCATGTCTGATATGTTCCCATTCATCTTATCAAATATTCATGAGACTGAACACTGCCACACCTTATGACTTTTCTTTGACTACAGCAGGACTAACTCATCTTTGGTCCTATGTGTGACTGAAAATGTTAACGTGTATTATTTGAGAAGGAAAGATCACTTCTCCCATTTCAACAGAAGTCTTCTTATGCTTAACATGGAAAAATAAACAGCATTTGCAATATTCAGTATTTCATAAAGTAAATAGGCACAAAACGTTGCTTTTACATATTAACAAATAAAACAGTGTCCTACTCACATCTGCATTAGGCCAGAGCTCTTTGATAACATTTTCTATTCTGGTCACCACTTCCATCCGCATTCTCTCTTCTTCAGGTCTGGGAGACATATACTTATAAAAGTCAATGATTTCTTCATGAAGACTAAGATAGAAAAAAAAAGAACAAAAAGTCAGAAAAAACTACACATGCAAATGAAATAGCAACTATTCTAACCAAAAATGCTTTTTAAGCTCCTAGTTCCCAATTTCATTAAGGGGCAATTTTAGAGCAGCACGCAATTGAAAAAAAAATCCACATTCACAACACTTTGTAACACTTAGTTCCACATTAGCTTCTTATGCCAACAGGTCAATATTGCACTTCTTTTGCTAAAAGCATGGAAGCAAACCTAAATCCAAGTGCCTTCAATTCACATTGAAAGTCATACTCTATTTTAATGCCAGCGTAAGACAGAAATGGTTCAGTCTTCAACTATGAACGCAGCTGTAGCTCTGAGTACACACTTCACAAAAATTTAAACAGGAGGTTTTTAGCCAACACTTCCTAGTCAGCCCCTTGGCACCAGGCAGAGAGTTTCAGGCAGCAGTCTGTATTCAGTACCACGCTTGCAAAAGTTGACAGTAATTGTGCCAGTACTAGAGCTAGAAAAACTGCTTCTTTTACTGCTTACAGAAGTCACATAAACTAAAAATGTACTCTCCCCCCATAACCCCAGAAAATAAGTAGTACACATGCAGCAGCAGTTGCTCAGAAGAATAAGTGACTGACAGACATTTAACCCATATACAATTTACCATATTACATGTGTTTCTCGTTGTCAGTAAGTTATGTTTAGCTTGCCTACGATGAGAGCTGAAATTAAAATGTCTTCATACAGAGCTACAGATTTCTGTGCTTCTGTAGTATCATAAACACATCATCAACTTGACTAATAATGTAATTCCGGCCACAGAGTAAATAAATTAATTTCATTTGTTTCCTGCAATGACCATTATAGTAATAGCTAGTTATCTTTTAAGAACGTATTATTTCTAGTTACCAAGTACAACTGCATCTTTCATTAAAGCTCTGAGGGACCACCAGAAGAGAGCAATTTATTAAGACCAAGCCCTTAACTGAGATGGGGAATCTAATACTTCCCTACTGCACACACACTTAAATAAATCAAGTGTTAATAACTGCAAGCTGTATACAGGTATCAACGAAACTGATTAAAATATCCGACAGTTGTGTTTAACCGAGTCAGAGCAGGGAAAGAACTCAAAGCACCTGTGTTACGTTCTTCCAATACTGCAGCGTTATGAACAACACAAGCTTCTCTCTCTCCACTCCCTCACAAAAGCCTGGCAGCTTGTGGGGGCTTGCCCACCACCATGACTCTATAGAGATAAAGCTAAGAGAAAGACTCCTCTCTTACCTCCTCCTACAGCTGCTTTCTTGCTTTTCTTTGGAAGCGTACATCCTACAGTTAATGTGCACATTCTAAACCACCACTTACACCTCACACCACACTGACAACTCTACCTTCAGCTTCTCAGCCATCTCCTATTCTTCTACTCTTCACTGCTATTCCATGTGTTGGCATTTAAACTTTTTTATAGTTATCTTCCCAGCACAAGTACTGGACTCAAGTGAGAAGTATGTGATAAAGGACAGGTTGAGCACTTCAACAACCAAGTTCACTCTCTGTCCTCACTGCCAGTCACACGTACTGAATTGCTAATTTAGTTTCCACATGCTTGACCATTAATCTAGCTTTCAAAACCAGAAGCAACAAGGAAAAAGGGCAAAACCCCAATGATTAAACTCCTGAAAATAGAAATTATTTTTCAACTGTAATTTGGTGAACCAGCTTACAGGAAGACCTGGGAGTCAGGTCTGTCTTTACGGGGGTACACAGTGAGGAACTGATCAAGAAACCAAACCCCATTTCTGCCTCTGCTCCTCTGGACTGGCTGGAGCAGACTGGTTACATCCACAAGGCACATGATTTGCCTCAGAGCAGTGTTTTCAGCAAGGACTGAATGCCCACATGCACTGTGAGCCACGAGGAGCAACACCATGTTGTCTGAGGGCACTGAATGGCATGAGACAGGCTGGGATGGTACCAAGGGAGTATCCCTGGGGAGAAATTCATGCATGGCACAGCACCAATCCATACTGTCCATCATTAGTGGGCCCAGCTGCTCCCAGGCTTGCGCTTTATGGGATTTAATTGTTGCCCTGTCCCATCAGGGAACTTCGAAAGAACAAGGCAATCAGGAAAGAGGTCCCCAAAGTGCACAGAGAGCCAAGCCATACAGACACTGCAGTTCTCAAGGCACTGCTCTTTATTAACTCCACTGACACTCTTAATCCAGATAATTATATCAATTGGTGCATTCTTCAGAAGCACATAGAATAATGATGTGTTGTCAGAACCAGATGTATTTCTTTTCCTAAACATAAATAACAGATGCCCACATTTCTTTGAACGGGATCCTTCTTATGCTTAGGTAGCCATGAAAAGCTTTGTGGCAAAACAAAAAATTAAGCTACCTGCAAACACACAAATTTACATTACACATGCACAGAATGTTAGTAAACACTGCACATGTAGAAAAAAATTAAATCTGAACTTTTTCAATGATAGAAGAAAGGCTTAAAGACTACTAGAGAGAGTTCTCATCAGCACTCCAGTTGGAAATAGTACAGACATATCTGTGTTTCATCTGCTGCAAGACTGCACGCTGCCAGGACCTCCTGTGCTGCACAGAGCCATGGTGTGCAGAAGGCAGGCAGAAGATTTAGGGACTCAAAACTACACCTGGATCCATATTTCCCTGCCCAGTAACAGGCTGCTGCCAAGAAATAAGAGAATGATTAATTAAAGCCAAGACAAACAGAAGTAGGCACACGTGGATTTCAGAGCAGTACAACATGACTTAGAGGCGTGATTCCAATTAATGTGGAATTAACTCATGATGTATGGAAAATTAAAACTCAAGGTTATTCACTGTCTTAATCAACATCTATTATAGTTACTGTTTTTCAAAACAATTTGTTAGGATTAATGGAGTCTGGTTACAAAAGTCTCTAGTGAAATTTTCTATATTTAGCCAAAATGAAGATCAAAGAGACTGAGATGTTCTTTTTGGCATCATAACAGTATTTTATTATTTAATACCGTTACTTTCATCAGTTATTTCAGATAAAAGTCCTTAAAAGGAGACTTGTTTATAGAAGGAAATTACGCTGTAATAAACCTGATTTCACTATAGAAAGATATTTCATTTGGCTTTATAGTCATACTGAAGCACTCCACAAAAACACACTTAGGATACATGGAGAGAATTCTCTACAATGCGTAAGAGCATTCATTTGTCATTTTTATTACAGTAAACAAGAATAAACAAGATCTTTGTCCTGTACTTTAGGAAATCTTAACACATGGTGAAAGAAAAAATAAAAATATCTCTTACACTTTCTCTAAACAGGTTTTAAAACAAAGCTATAGCTGCACCACACCTGTTTTCAAGTCTGGTAAGCTAACTCCATCAGAATTTCACAGAGAGAAAACAATTCTAGAGAAGCCACTCAATTTAATTTCAGATTCACCTGAGAGGAACAGATATGCATCATTAAAAAAAAAAAACTATGGCTACAAAAGTTGTAATCACAAGAATGATTTTCCATGGTAACATCACTGAATAGCCCCATGAGGAACACAAGACTGTGAGACTCAAGTCTTTTAGATGAAAAGTCACAGCTTTTGTAAGGTGCAAGTACCGTGGAACGCAGTGCATTACATTACTTTCTTAGCTTGATCATACATTACTTTATTTTGTAGCATAACTTGTGGCCTCTGAATGTGCAACTCAGGAATCTCAAGCTCCTTTACATAAGATGTTGTTATTCTGGAGTATAAATCTTGCTACACATCTGGCAATCAATTAAAAAATAATCACATATGAACAAGTGTCATTTCTGCTTGATATGCAGAGCACACAGATAATGTGGCCAAGCACATACACTTGACTGTACACTTCAGCTATCTGACACCTAAACCAGCACAACTCTCTCCTGCTGCAAGTCCAGAACTGGAACCAAGAGTGACGCTGGGAGGCACGTCACACTGTGAAACACAACTGGAGATACTACAACTGGAGATACTACAGGTGTCACTTCCCTGCACTCAGATCTGGATGCAGAATAAATGAGCAGCCCACTGCCCTCACAAATTTTGGCAGCTTGGAGGAAGCCAACCTGACCAAACCACTGTCCAGGGCTACACCAGCAGCTGCCCCGGGTGGGACCATTCCCTTGGCCCCCACTGTCCCGAGCAGCTGAGCAGCAAAGCCCACTCCTACTAAAGCAGAGCCTGGTCCTGCTAAAGCAGAGCAGCCAGCAAGGTCAAAATCATTCAGACCTGTTTTGCTTTACCACAGGATAGCAGGTAATTGTTGCTTTGTGTGTCAACACGCTGTATTACAATAACCAGAATAATCGCTTTTAATTGAAAAAATTCCTGCCTTTGTCATTCTGGAATTGTGATAAACTTCCACTCTCCTCTGGCTCTTCTTTATTCTTCATTTCACAGGAGAATCTATGCAGGCATGCATGTTCTAATTTCTCTCATCAGGGTGTTACCCATGGCTTCTGCTCCAACTGTTCAAAATTCTGCTCATCCATCCCAAAGAGCTTCTCTGCCTTGGGCATATATATTCCTTTGCACACAAAAGGCTATTTGGAAAAGACTATTTGTCACTGAAGATAATTTAAAACAGTGGCTATCAGCTATACTCAAAAAAAATCATCTAGTGCTCATGCACGACACTTTGGTTTTGGCAGGATTTTCTGAAGGAAGTTCTGCTTGCAGAATGATGAAAATCTAAATTATTTAGGAACTCTGTGGATGGTGGGCTGAAGCAAGTAATGAACATACAGGTGACTTTCATCTTCCCAAACTCTACGCTTTAAACTTTAAGAGTTTAAGGGACATTTGCAACATAGCCCTGCAGCACTACACAAGCCCTTTGTACCTGAGTTTTCTTTGGATAAATAATTCCTAAAGGACAATGTTTAGTTGCCCCTACCATCTGAAGTCTCCTCTGGACTGAAAAAAAAAAAATAATCAAAGGAAACAAGGAGAAATACTGTTGAATGTCAGGATTATACTTATCTTTAAGAGAAGAATGTGAAGGAGA
This sequence comes from Oreocharis arfaki, assembly GCA_013398015.1. Taxonomy (NCBI): domain Eukaryota; kingdom Metazoa; phylum Chordata; class Aves; order Passeriformes; family Paramythiidae; genus Oreocharis; species Oreocharis arfaki. The sequence continues at coordinate 337,628 of VZRR01001048.1, forward strand.
AACCTGAGGTATTTTAGCCACTGAAAGCATCAATACTTAAGAATCCAAACTGCATCCATCCCTTCACTCTCAAAAAGAAAGCTAGCACTGCACAGGAGAGAGAATAACTTCAGTTCGAACCCCTACCATTCACGACCTACTCGGTTTTGAAAGAGTTTTGAACAACAGCTGTACTAAGGTAAAGGAAGGACACAAAGAGCTCAATCCTCACTCTCCCCCTCATAACTGCATTGGGGAATACAACACCTTCCTAAATTAACCTTCAATTTTAACATTGATCTTCCACAAGCTTAATAAAATAATTTCTAGATTACTATTACCATCTCCAAGTGTTGAATAATAAAGTAGGAACAACAGCAGACACTATAAAGATCACAAATTATTTTCCTACCTACAAACTCAAGAAAAACCAAACATTAGAGTCCTGAAGGGAACGGTAAATACGAAGCATCTGCTGAGGTCCTTTCCCTACCACCTGGGCCTCCATAGCAGACAAATCCTTTTAATATTTGCTGGCTTAAGCTACTGAAAAAAAACACTTAACTGCATTTGCAGGTGATTTAATAGGCACTTAAATTTCATGGTGACTGACACATCAGTCCTCATAAGAGAAAAAAAATTATGCATAATAAGGGAAACAATTTTCAAAAGCCTCAGAGACTTTGACCATCAATTTTTATATCCTTAGTTACTGAACCATATCAGTATATTACAGGTCACATAGTAACCATATTTTAGAGACACATATGCCCTATGGGAGCTTTAAAATCAAACATCCCAAAACATGTCTATAATAGCAACCTGACAAAAGCAGGAAAGCTCAAGGAGCCGGGTTTCTGATATCACACATTTTTTCTCCAGCTCACCCATTTGAATTACAGCTTCACAGACCATCATTTCACAGCTTACCTAAAAACAGACATGCAGAAAAAAAAAGGTATTCCACTGCCATATGATTGCTAAACATCACTAAAAATCAGGACATCCACTGTATAAACACTTTCATAAGGTGCAAATAGAGAATTTCCCTTTGCAGACAGCTAGGCAAATAAGATCTGTATCTGTCCCCGCCCATTATAGACCAGGTGTTTGTTACCACTGCCTGGCTTCCCAGAGGCAGGGTCTGTTATAACAGGATTACACAAACCACCCTAATCCATCCAGAGCAAAGTTAGCCAAGCTAAATCCCACCACCTTTATCAGTTCAGGTAAAGCAGCCACTCCTCAGAGCTGTGGGGAGCCCAAGGAGGAGCCCTCACCCTGAGCTGGCAAGAGCCAAAAAGATGCAAGCAGAACTCCTTCAATGGGCACAGCTACACCCAGAAAACCACCTCTGGCAACCACCTCTAGGCAGCTTTCAGAGTTTACCCAAGAACAGCTTGACCTTTCTAACTAATATTTGTTGTCTGCTGAGTAATTCACAGAATTGCCTTTTAGGATGAAGGGAGATCAAAATTTCCCCAAATATGTAAATGATTTAGGAACCCTGACCTTGTTTTCAGGACTAATGTCTTTTGGGATTAATCTGATCATGCTGATACTGAGCTTGAAAACATGGAGATAGTTTGTTCACTTCCACCAATTAGGGTGGACTGATTATGCATATTTCTTCAAAAGCTGTGGAGAAAAAAAAAAAAAAGCCACTAAATTTACACTACAAGACCTACACTTTCTATCCTGCGCAAGTATTTAAAAGCCTGTTTCTTCCTCCCAATCAACACCCACTGCCCCTAAATCCCTCAAATTAATGTACTTTTTTTCACTTATGTTCTGTATTTTACATTACCTTATGGGTTTAACTGCATCATAAAAGGCACTAAAATAGCACTGCTTTATGGAAACAGCATACTGTAGTAGAGACATTAAAACACTGGACAAAGAAGAAATGTGGAGAATTCTTTTTAACTGTTTAAACTGGTATCTCTATCTTTCCAGGTTTTTATTTATTTTATAGATCCTTTGTTTCAATCAGCATGAATGCTCTCTTCTTTAAACTCATTAGAGCTACTTCTAGATAAAATTCCCAAGCACATTCTTTAGTCAAGAAGTAATGTAACAGACTCTTTTCCTATCAAGGTAAAAGTGAGCACTTTTTGTCTGTTTATAAATTTCATTGTGTGCTTTGCCTTCCTAAAATACACTCAGATGTATTAGAATTTTTCCTACATAAATTTGTTTTTCAAGAGGGAGAAACATCGTACTGAACTTTAGTTATAAATCAGATGCTTCAATTAGTCCTACCAGTAAGTGATTTGAAGTGTAACTCTCCAACTAATCCTTTTAAATCCATACCATACGCATGCTCCGTCTTGCTCTCTATTTTTGCAGCATTTCCAGCAAAAACATCAAATGCCAACTGGAAAGACTGTTTTGAGAAATACCCTTACTTCCCACTGCCTTTTTTTTTTTTAATCACACTGTACATAAAAACAACCTTGCTGAATCACTGCATGTGTGGGAATAACCTTCTATTTCTTCCCTGGAAAGTATCTACATATCATCCCTCCTTCCCATCTCTGTAAGCAAGTGCTGGTAGAGTCTGTTGCTTCTCTTCCCTCAGGTGATGGAAGATGCATTTTGCTAACAGAGGAGTGAAAAAAAGTGAGAGAAACTGCAACTTCAACTGATCTGAAAGAAGTACTAACAAAACAAAAAGATAAAGCAGGAGAAAAAGGCTTTGTGCAGGAAAAACAAGGTAGGGAGAGCAGCAATGGGAAGAAGCTGATTTATTTCATAATGACAAAGAGTTCAACTCTAGTAATATCTAACTATCTTGAAAAACACCAGTAATTCTAGTATCTCCTATAAAAGACAGCTGTAAGGTTTTTCTTTAGCTCACTTGCAAAACAGTATTAGTCTGCTGGAACAGTTGCACATACAGACTAACCATGCAGTTTGCAACCTCGTCATTTAAAATACAGATATATACATTTAAGAAGCCTTAAAGTGCAACTATTAGCATGCTCTTTGTATATTCTGTAATTACAACTTCAGGCAAATTTCCAAACAATTAAAACCACAGAGAAGTTGAAGGTATCTTCTTTCTACAGCGGAATTAGTAATTCCTCAGCCTGCCGATTCCCTTTGCTTAAAAAAGCACTCAAAAAGACCAAACAGCAGTTTATAACTTTGCTTTAAAACAACAGTTTAACAAGTAAAATAACTATCAGTATCAACAGTAGTTCAATTAATATTAGCTCAACTTTCCCAGTAAAACAGCAACATTCGGGTTTGTATTAGAGCTGTAACAAAATCTACAGCTACTAAATTACTGTAACACATGAATAGCTTTGACCCCCTCCGAACCAGGACAACATATAGGAGCAGAGAGTTTTAAAACAAATAAAGGTCTACTGCACCAGTTCTGCAAATCACACCAGTGGTGTTACTATTAAACCAAACCAGAAGGAAATAGCAGGTCAGGTAATCTGCCTTCCTGTCTCCATAAAGCCAGGCAGCACAGATCTTTATACAGCTCTAGTATATTGCTCCCATTTTGTTAGTGTAGTAAATATTATCACATAAACAAACAATCTGTGACCTTCTGATATCTGGCAACACATGCTATCTGCACAGAGGCAAGACTAACACACTCCCAGCAGACTGATGAGCACTTCTGGTGGATAACGGGCTTGGGAAAAAAAATCTCCTCCTGGAAACTCTGATGGGAGCAAAAATCCTGCAGCACAGACCTTTGCCACCACATGCAGAGCAGCAGGTCGCTCAACATGAAGCCTGGCAAGCCTTGCACAGGGTTTTCTCATACAGAACAGAGTGGAGAAAACTACTTCCACACACACAGCAGGTTCTGCCTGGCAAATATTCTTGTTTATGACTTGATAAATTATTGGACTTGAGAGATTAGTTAAATGAAAGAACGGAGAGCAATGTAATTATTAACTCCTGTCTCCTTCCATCAGAGTCGATTTACACTTTCAAATGTCGACTCCAAACAAGCCCACACCAGTCCCTACGAAAGAAGGGACACTAGCCCGATGCCAGGCTTTCACTGTTCACCTCAAAGCCAAGACAAAAGGCTGTTTGAGGTCCGTGCTCCCACCAGCAGCCAGTGCTGCTGCCACACTTGGCCCCACAGATCAGTTACGCGTCCCGAGCGCACTGTGCTCACTCCAGAAACTCTCTGCACATCCATCTGTGCAGCAAACCTGCTTTGTAACTGCTCAGTAGGCAGGAGAACCAAGAACAGAATAAAACTCTAAACATCTCTCCTTCAGGAACACAGGATCAAACTGAAAATAATTTAATAAAGAAATATTAAGTCAAATAACTAGTCACAGTTTCAGTTTCTTAATAACTTTTCAGCTCCAGAATAAGAACATTTTCAAATTAAATGTGAAGTGCCAGTATGCCATCTGGAAAGTCAGTGCAGATTCCCAAGGCTTTCCAGCATCTTCTCATATTCACAGTCTTTTGGGCGGTGGGGTTTTTTTGAGGTTTTTTTTTGTTTGTATTTTTTTTTAGAGGAGGGACTTTTGCACAGCATCTTGGAGCATTCAAGGAATACAAAACTGAGCCCCAAGTTACTTTGCTATATTTCCTATATCAGAAGTATTCTAAACTTCTTACAAAAATATTTGAAGTTAGCAATTACAGTTAAAACCACAAGGTTGAGTTTGTATCTTAAATTTCTATTCCCTGAGCAAAATGAAGAGTGACCCCACATTACCTGTTTTGAAACAAGTTTATCACCCATTTATTGCTTGTTAGTGCACTTTGGTGATACTCTGCTACAATACTAACACAAGTTTAGATGCACTGCTGTCATACCCAGCCAAAATCAAAATCACAGTTGTAGTTCTCTCTCTCACTTTCAAATGCTTAAAAGCAACTGCAGTGGATGCACTTTGAAGGAGGAGGAACAATCACACATACTATAGTAAAGGTACAAGCAACATTTCAGGTAACTTTTTACTTTGATGAATTGTTATCTTTATAGTAGGGGTGTGCACAATGAACTATGTTCAGATTAAACAACGCAGTATTAATTTTGGGACTCATGATGTAGTATTATGCTCCCTTAAAGGTATATATTATAAACTATTTGTTCATATTCTGATTTGTTCTCTTGAGCTCAGATATTCTTACTTGCAAGGCAGGATGCACAGGTACTAGAAACACCACGGGCTGGGAGCAGTAGCACTGCAAAGTTTTTTGAGTCAACAGCCTCCTTTTGCTCTGCTTATCGTCCCAGAGTAGAAAGCTACAAACAATAACAATCAAAAAAGGACACTGCCTAAGCAGATCACAGAAAAATGCTTCCTGTGATCATCTCTATCAGCCCAGTGATAGAGATGCACACTTAGCAACTTCCTAGTCAGGAACTGCAAAAAATGCTTCTTCCTCCAATATAGGTGACAGATCTCATCCTTCCAAGTATCTGGAGAAGTTGGTCTCCAACTAACTCTGTGGATCACATCTTGGGGTTTATCTTCTTTATTTCCCCTGAAGTGTCAGCTAGTACATCTGTCAGAAAACTACCAATATAAAAATGAGAAGAAAATACTAGAAAATACCGGACTGAAATACTTCCCATGAGTCCCAAATGTTGAAAGACCAATCTATACTGAAAGATGACTTAGGAAAGATTTCACACAGCTACTTCAGTTGCTGGGTTTTGCTTGGACATAAAGACAGAAGAATCAGCACATGATGGAAAAAGTGGGACTTTTAATGGTCTGACAAAGACCTAGTATCACAAAGGTGACTACTGGAACCCACTCCAGGATGGGGCATCCCCGGCATGGCACACCTCCTCACACCATCCACATGTGCACTAACACATCTGAGCACAGTCTTCCAACAGAAGTAGCAAATGAAGAGTGAGACGCAGTGCACAGCTCTCAGAAACACCCTCAAGATTCATCCAACTCACTTGCTGGAACCAGTCTCTAAAAATAATTTGAAGATTACGTAAAAGTGTCTTGTGTACCCAAAAAATGAGTAGAAGATGCAAGCAGCGACCAGTAGTAAGAGAGGTGTAAGAGGGTCACTGTGAGCTCCACAAACTGCAGAATCAATAGCAACTGAAAAAGCACGTTTCAGCATGCCTGAAGCAGGTTTGTTTCAGAGGAGCAAAGGCTGAAGTGAACTATTCCAGCATACAATGTTCAGTGACTTACTGCCTACAGGCAAATACCACATTGCACAAAAAACAAGGGAGGAAGTTTGTTATTCTCTTCTTTACTCCTAGGTACTTCTATGCCAGGAGCTGACACTTACTTACTGCCATGGAAACTTTATCTTTTACCAACTGTAAGTGCCCTGTCACATTTGTCCAGGTTGTAACAACAGCAGCTTCAAAAGATCACCAGTTAGTTCAAATTTAGATTGAAGAACAATGCAAACAATATAATTACAAGAGAGCAAAAGAAGCAGGACTGTAGTGTCCTTTCTGCCTCATCTCAAAAACTATGCCATAAGAAGCAATCTAATAGCTTGATGGGGCAAACTTCTCTTCCACCTGATGTTGGAAGCAGAGGTACATGTAAAGAAGCTGCTTACCTCAACAACAAACTAGTTCTTCAAGGCAAAAATCAACACGAAAATTTTCTCATGTGAGTACCTGCCAAGTATGACTACTACAGTAGTCATTCTCCATGGATGAATGAGCGTAAGATACTGGGTCCGAAGCACAACCAGAAGGCTGAGTATATAGATCCTCAAACATATGAGCGGAATCACCCAACTGAAGAGTGTGACAGAACAAAGCAAAAATTAAATAAAATTAACCTTAGGACCTAATTTCTTCAGCCTGACCCAATACTGTGACATAAAACTGTGATCTGCAATCATGGCCATTATTTAGATCAAGACAGTTCCTTCACCACACTATGTTTAACTCAATACTTTAACTGGCAGCTGTGGAAAGCTTGCCAACCAGGAGTGCCTCTGAATACATAAGAGATAAAGCCAGATGCAAGGCACAAGTCCTTCACACCACTTTCAGAAACTATATGCATACTTTAGATTAAAGCCAAAATCTTACTGAGGGATAAGGGGGAGGAATGCAAATGTATATAAAGGAGTATACTTTTTATAACAACCCTATTGGAATGAAGCAAACCAAAAAGCTTTCAAAACCAGAACAAAAAACACTTACTTTTTGTAGCGCACAGAAAAATATCAGCTGTTCCTGAAGTAACATAGGAAGTGAACACCTCTAAAATTAACAGAGTGAGAATTAAGAAAGCTTAAGAAAGTAAGTTATCACACTTCCTCAGTCTGGCTTAAACACAGCATCAAGAGGCCAGGCAGGGTCAACAAGCTTTGATTAAGGACTCCCTGTCTTTAGACTGTACACACTGACACATAACAGTGAGATCAACACCTTAGTCATCACTCAAACTACAGCACAATATTCCTGCATGCTGTATTTCAGAGGGCATTGAAAGAAGGGCTTATCTACACCCGGTATTTGTGACAGGTTAATGCAAGTTCTTTCAGGTGTTACTGCATCCATAAACAAAGTAATTGTAAGAAAGCATGTGATACTTTCAGTGAGTGTACCTAAATGTAACTGAAAGTAAATCTACACTGAGTGAAGGTGATGAGCCAATGTAGCTACTCATCTATACACCTCTCACTTATCAGAGAATACTACCCTCATTTCCCTGATTCGGAAGTTTCTAGAGGACTTCAATGTTTGAATTCATCCCTTGCTATATTCTATTACTTGAACAATCACAATACTATTTCCTTCACACTGTCTTAACATCTTGAATATCATGTTGGCTACTCCTCCCATAAGAGATCACACCAACAACACAGAAGAGCAGAGGTGTACAAACACTGACTTTTATCCTACACGTCTGCTACCATTGTTTTCCAGCAAAAATCCTAAAAAATGCAATGCAAAAAGAAATTGCACAATGTACGCAATATAGTATGCAGATATAGAATTCCACACCATAAAGCCTTCTCAAGCAATTGTAGCAAGATTGTGCCTCTTTCCCTGATCATCACTTTTGAATAATTCAGATGTAGATCTCATACCACGGAGAATGTTAAAAGACCATCAGAGAGGTTGATCTGGAATGAGAACTGCCAAATAATCTCAATTGTCACCATGGGAGGAAAAAAATTAACAGATGTTGCATCCCAGCATAAGACAATCCCAGCCTCAGGCAGGCAGCCAGACCACCCTCACACTGAGCTGCTGTGCTAGAGCTGCCCTCCCACCCATGATCCACCCAGACAGCTTGGCAGCCCCAAGGGACACAATCAGTGTGGCTCAGTCTCACAGAGATTTTGCGACACAGCTTTAAGGGTCAGGAAGACAACCAGCAGGGACAGGCAGTTTCAGGAGACCTGTACTGAATGCAGCAATACTGATATGTTGATTGCAGACTATGATACAACACACCAGTATCACCAATACAAAGTTACTGGAACGATTTATACCAGCTCTACTGATCTGTAGGAGAGAGTTTTGTACAAACATAAGAACAAGAGTTCTGCTCCCTTGATTCATGTCTGTCTCTTGTTTTGATATCCTACATTCGTAGTATTGCCGGAAAAAATTCCTGCTGTGTTATCTATTGCCGAAAGTTACAAAATGATTAAAGTTCAAATTGCTCCTGCTATAGCTATTTGTAGCCTAGGCAAAACATCTGAACCCCATACCAAGTTCACCAGTTTTCCTCTCTTTTTCTTGCTTATAGAAATATTTCCTTTAACCCCCATTTCTAGGCAAAGGCACAGAAAGTAATACTCAAATACTCATGACATCTTGAGCACTCTTTGGCAGTTCATCCAAAAAGATAATTCAAAAAGACAAACACTCATAAGTGAAGAATTCCCAGAATGTTCAAATAATAAGTTAGCACTCCAACTGCCTACTAATAACAGAAATAGCATTTATTTGCTTATAATATGTATTATGCAATATTTTCGCTGGTTGTGTTGCTCTGCCTCTACCAGCACACCTCCCTCCCTCAACACAACACCTAAGCTGGCTCTAGGCCGCATTCTGCTCCTGCTGCCAGTTCCAACACTCAGCAAGGAGAGCATACGAACCACTGTTTTACATCACACACAACATAAACAAAAAGCTTTGAAGCAACAGTCATCTCTGAAATTTTGGCATACGCATGATTTTGGGAGCATGTACACCATACTGAAGATGTGTTCAGAACCCCCACATGATGAGTTCGATAAAAAAGAAATATTAAATATTTCTATTACTGCCTATTTTATCATTTTAATAGTAAAGCTATGCACACAACTTCTGAAAACCACACTTAAAAGTTTCCAACGTGAATTCCCAAAGTGAAAAACAGACTTTACATTCTATTTTTAAATAAATTACTAGAAACGGCCCGGGAACAAAGTATAACATGGAGATGGCAGAAAAAAAATGGAAGGTAAGAAAAAAGCAATAATGTGTTCCATGATACAGGTCTCCATCTATCTGTGTCTCCTAGGACTGACAGTATGATCCCATGTTTCCTAAAACTGACTTTATGCTAACAGTTTGACAACTAAAAAACAAGAGCTACAACCCCAACATGGTTTAATATAATACTAATAAAGATTCAGGGTGAAGAGATCCTCTTTCTTCAATGCACACTGCTACGTAAAACACACAGCGGCTCTTGGGAATCAGCAAGCACACAAGAGGGAATGACACACTCTTCCTATTACTTAATATAGACATCTCCATCTACCAAAAAAAGTCTGCCAAACTTCTGTTCCTTATATAGCCACTCCAAGGTAAATAGGTATCCAAGTCCCAAACAGAACATATGAATTGGAGAAAACAGAACAGTTCACAAGAATACATCCACATGCTGTTTCCTTGCTCCTGTAGAGATCAGCAGCCTCTGAAGTCTTCCTTAAACTGTTTAAACAAAACATGCCAAAATGTTGGCCCTATTCCAAAACCCTGCAACCTCAAGTAATACTGTTACATAATATTCACCATATATTTCTTAAAGGTTTTATCAAACTGCCTTTAGTCCAGCATCTTCATCCCTAGTAAACCTGTTTCTCTCTACCAGCCCTTCCAAAAGAAGTAATTTCTTACCACAGGAGGCTATAGGGAAATATCCGGTTTCACTTCCATAAAACCCAGCTGACTGCCTTCAAGAGCTGCCCAAGCTGTCACAAGGGTACTGCCAGGACAGTGCTGTGGCATGACTCAGGATGAGACAGAGAGTGACACTGGATCTCATCAGAGGGGTACAAGAAAAGGGTCTGCACTCCAGTCACATCCCTGCACTTCTACCTCACAGACAGCATAGGCAGCTACAGCGTGAGGACAGAGTACTGCTCCAGGAGGCTTTTTCAGAAATCAAGCAGATTTGTGTCGATGGGTTTTTCCAAATAACTCCTTTTTACATGTGAAGTGCAGAGTGAATTCATCTGCAGCCTACGTTTTAATGTACGTGAGTTCACCAAATCCAAAACACATGCAACTACACTCTAACAGAGGATGCATGAAGCAGTTGTGCACACACCTCCTTCACCAGAAATCAAAAGTCTGTGCACAAAGGTGTTTGTTTCACCCACATTAAGCATTTGCATCAAGTAATATAACAGTAAATCAAGCACCAACCCTGCATTTTATTTAAGCACTTAAAGAGTATATGATGAGAATCAACACAACTGATTAGGATTTTATCAATTTCCCTAAATCAGGTATTCAGTCTGGTTTGACGTTTTGCTGGAGGTTCACAGACTTGCTCTGCTCATACTACACTCGGCTCTTTCTGTCTGTGCTCCAGCCCACACGAAAACCATGCTCCCATGGCTGATACCATGCAAGGCCCTGAGCAAACACAGCTAAGGACACGCAGGGTAAGTTACCATAGGCAGACGGCTGCCTTAACGTGGCTCCATGTCCTCTGCTCAGCTCCCACCTGGGCAGCGGGTTTGTGTCTGCCTTAACGTGCTTTGCTTCTTTCAAAAATGAGACTAAAAGACCTGAGAAGCTGACAAACTTCACATGAAAAACTCATAATGGAATTTCTGCAGCAAAGACTTATGGCTTTAAGCTATTTTCTTCCCTAAAGTAGTTACGGTTTTATTTCATGGTACCCTCTGTAATCCTGGGCAACATGCTGGGAACCCTTACATTAAATAAGCAGAAGTCTGCTCAAGTCTGCTCCAACCAGCTCAGCAGCATGGGAGTGTATGCATGTCTGTGTGCAACCCCCTCCCGTGGGGGTCACAGGATGCTCTCCCTTTCATGGCAAAGTTTCCATCAGTACTTCAAAACATGTGCATCCAATATTTCAAAATGCAGTTTTCTATCTAATCCACGTTTCTCCTCAGCAGTACACACCACAAATTCACCTCCTTGAACTCACACATTAACTGGGTTCTTGCTTTCAGTTGCAGATAACTGTGGGAACAGCTCCCTACAGAGCCCCCAAAGCCACGTCTCCTTCCTGGGAACTGTGTAGCACCGGGCTCTTTCCTCTGGCACGACAGTCACAGAAACCTACAATAAATAGGCCAAACTTAAATGCAAGTCTTTATTTTTGGGTTTTGTTGCACTTAAGGCTTCTCGTTTCAGCAGTTCTTTTTCACCTTTTAGCCAGGCTCAACCTGAACGTGGTGAAAGCTGTAAAATAGCCATTTCAGTACCCCAAACACTTTTTCTTCCTTTCTAATTGTGACACTACTAATTATTTACTGCTGCCCTTGGGACACACACACACACAGAGAATCCATCCAAAACCCCCAACCCACACATCCTCCTACATCCTTGAGTTTTGCTACTAACTTCCCTGCCAAGGCAAACCAAATTTAACTCTTTAAAGGTATGTATTAAGTCAACAGAACCATCATGCTGTGAAACTTTTCATTTGTTTTCTGCATTATCTGCTCTTTTCAGAACTACTGTCTGATGACAGTCCCCAGAGGACGGAAGACATGGAAGCCGACTCTGACTAGTGCAAGGCAACTTGCAGGCAGCACTACACAATTGATTTACAGTGATATTTCACAAGCCACCAAGTTAAGAGCGCCACAACAAAGCAGAGTACCTGTCATGCAAACACCTGCATTATTAATAGAACTGCAAGTCTGAGAACTGAGACTAAGGAAAAATATTAAAGATAGGCCAGAATACAATGTACACAACAGCACCATGAAGGGAGCAAAAACCCCCTTGTGTTGAATGTCTGTATCTCAGCCCAGGTAAATGTCAGGAAATACTGTGCATACTTTGTAAAAAATCTGTCTTGAAACCAAACCCAATACTGTTGTGGGTTATTATTCAACTATTTGATTATTTCTTTATATGTGTACATAGCATTAACCAAGAGGGTATATTTCTCAATAATAATTAAAAAAAAAACTTAGAAGAAAAAAAATCAAAATTTGACTGAACAGCTACTTAGCTTTTAACCAAAATCTATTTCAACATTTATCTTACCTAACTCTTTAGACAGCTAGTTACACACTGTAATGTGTTTACATAATCTGTCCAACTAGCGAAGAATTACTGGATTGGTTTCCCAGACAGCTGATCAATAGAATTGCATATTCAGAGCTGGTTTTGCACAGCCATCCACACAACTGACATCCTTGCACAGGAAATATGAATGCCACACGTCAGCTTTCAGCTGCGTTTGCCAGCAAATCCGGTCTCATCTTTCTGAAAGTGGGACTGTTCCACAACTCTCTTGTATTCCAAAGAGTCAAAGTTTAAAGTGATTAACTTAACAAAATGACAGGATGGTATTTAGGAAAAAGCACTGAGAGCCATTACTACTTTTTCACAATTTGCATAGTAACAATCAGGGAAGAAAAAGATACCTTTTAACACACAAGTAATGATACAACATCAACGCCTGTATCTTTTTTTTTCCCCAGTAACTGCTAGAACTACTCAACACTATTTCAGAAATTTACATCAGAAATAACGAATTTAAAACATTTACTTTAGCAACAACCTCCTTTCCTAGGTTACAAACCTCTCTATCCATCCTTACTGCCCAGTGTCTCCAGAGGCAGACAGATGCCTTAGAACAGACAGCTGCTCCAGAGAAGCTTGCAGTCGGGAGCGAAGGCAGCACCTCGGGTCACACCACAGGCACAGGAGGCTTCACCTGGCCTTGCCAGCAGCCAGTCGGTCACACTGCAACCTTCACAGGACCTAGGCACTGTCTAGGCTTCCCTAGGAAGCTTCAGTTCCTTTTAGAAATTGTTTCCACAATTTTCCATTCAGATTGTTAGCCAACAACCTCTAAAACTTTTTACAGCTTTTTAAAAGCAAACTTCCACAATTTAGGAAAAGCAATGTAGGGGTGTAGTTTAGAGACACTCTACCTTATTCCGCTTTGAATAAAGGAAATAGCTAAAACAGAAGTTCAGCATCATGTAAATATATGCCACAAACTACGGTCAATACACATGCAGACTAAGATATCTGAGTATGACTTGATACAGTTTAAAAAAAAGTCCACAAGGGGCTACCACTTGGAGTTTGAAACAGATGCCACCAAAATTCAACTCTAGCAACACTCTGAATACTTTGGCACAGTTGTTATTATTGCTATTAATCTCTCGCTGAAGCTCACTCTTTTTTCACCATATTATTACTATTACTCTCGTTGAAACTTACCCTTTTTCACTCTGTATCTTCAATACAGAAAAAAATTTACGTATTTACAAGACACAGAGAGAGCAAAGCACTTCTAAAAATGTTCCTTAGCCTTCAAGTAAATAAGTTACAAGGCAGAATATAACCAGAGTCCAAAAACTAACTTACAAAAATTCAGTACTTGGTATGTTCTACACACAGTACTTTCAAGTTGTGTGAAGAAAGTTGCAGAAAGTTCCAAGGTACAGTGACTAGAACACTTAAAATAGTGTACTTCTGCGGTGTCACTTTATGAATTATTATAACCCCAGCAGTAAAGGTAACATAGGAGCTGGCAAGAAAACAGGGAGCCAGAGGTGGTTAGAACTTGCCTTCCAAAACGACCAGCAAATGTGAATAGTCATTTCGACAAATCTTCCAGAATAGCAATTTCAGAAGGCAAAGAGGTTGATGCTTTCTTGTGTGAGGGGGCTGAAGCACCCTTAGGTACAAGCTGAGCACACAAAAACTCATGCAACTACCGATTTCTACTACTGATTTCTAAAACTACTGATTTCTAAAACGAGCTCTGCTAGGCTTTCAACTTTTAACGTACACCTTCGTCATCTAGACCCTGGAGGGTTCAAGGCAAAGGTTATGTTTTGAAAAGCGTGAACTTTACGAAAAAAAAAAAAATCCACAGAAGTTACCAAATGGTCTTTATCCAGGGCATCACCCATATCAAATGCCATCACTGTGTTTAAAAAAAGGGGAAGGCTCAAACCAATTTTCAGGAAAACAGAAGACAGGTGATTGCTTGCCCTCTGTCTCCATGGGGTCGTGCAATGCCAACTGATGAGACCTAAGCTAACACAAAAACACTAAGGACAAAGTATTCAGATCAGCACATGCATTCCATAGTCAGAGATCCATGACAACCATTAATAACCCCACACTAAAACCCACTGACACTATACATACAAGCAAGTTTATTTCTGAGAGCAGGTGCCTGCCTGCACGCATACCTTCTCTGTCAGGTCTCAGAAAACACACTCCCCGGGAAATTACCTAGTCTGTGCGCTTTCTTTTAACACCAACAGATGATTATTGTTTTTTTAAGTTCTAGTCCCTACCACGCATTTGTTCCGCAGGCAGCACAAAGCGTTAGAGGCGAGCTTGACAGCGCTGCGGAGGGCAGGCGCCCTGTGCCTGCCCCGGCCCCGCGCCTGCCCCGGCCCGGCCGCACGTGCGGGAGCAGCGAGGGCAGCACCCGGCGCTACAGCAGCGAGAACCCGCGCACAGCGCGAAGCGGCGCTGACAGCGGAACGCCGTGTCCGAAAAGCCCGGCGGCACCGGCCGGCAGCGTGTAACACGTGCAGGGGCTGTGACAGCGGAGGACCGGCGGAGCTCCCGTCCCTGCGGATAGGCGTGCCCGCTCCATCAGCATGCACACGGGCACCGCCGCCGCACGCGTGTGGCCCCGGCCCCGCGGAGCCACCGCCCCGGCGGGCGAGACGCTCGGTGCAGGGGCTGCCCCGCACAGGCCGCTCGAGCACCGGCGAGGCGTAGCTGTCACCACGGCCAGGCAGAGAGAGCCCGGCACCCACCGCCCGCCGCCCCTGCCCAACCCCGCGGACCCGGCCCGGCTCTCTGCGCCACCCGTCGGTCCCGCGCCGCGCCCCAGGTGCCGCGGCCCAGCGGCCCCTCGGCGGCCACTGCCCGGCCCC
>VZRR01001048.1:353923-376520 GCA_013398015.1 Oreocharis arfaki
CCCCCCTCCAAGAACTCTTGTGAGGACGAGTCTGGCTAGGTCAGGGTCCTCCTGTCTTTCATTCCGCACCAAAAGAGAGGCAAAGGCAGCCTAGGTGCAGCCTTTTCTACAGATGGAAAAATACATCACATACACATACCCCAAACAGCAACACTGAGTAGTACCAGTTCTTGTCAGACTCGGTTTTATTTTTAGTGTTTTCATACTACAGCCTTAAAACATCTTTAATATCAGCAACAAAGTTTCCAGCATTCTGCATGAAGGGCCTGCTGCTTCCCCCACTTTCAGAATTGCATGGGAGATGATTTCTCTTTAGGGAGACGATTTCTCTTTAGGAAGCTGGAGGTGGAGGGTTTAGAACTAAAAAGCCGCATTCCAATTTCAAGCATTCCATGAAGCAAACAGTTTGCGAAGAAGACTTAGCACCATTTCCTGGCGACAACCAAAGACTGAAGTTCTGGCTTCTCCCCACCATCCCAGAGCAGAACATACTGTCCTCAGCACTCCTCTGTTGTGTCACAGTGTGTCTGATCTGCATTGCCCAAGAGAAAATGAACCACAGCAAGAGGGTGAAATCTAGGGGTTGACAAACTTAATTGCTTTGAAAATTAGGACCTATACCTAAAACTACTAGCAAAAGCCAAGTAGAAACTGGTGGGACTTGAAGACGTCTTGGAATTGGGGAAACCCTATTTTCCAAACCCCACATTCTTTAGTTATTCTGAGAACTATAAGCATAGCAGGAAAAAGTAACAAGAAGTGTCTAAATGATATTCCCTGCACATCGCAAATTCAAATAAAAATGTTTCAATTAATGAACTTCTTTTTTAAACTGCAACAAAGAAAAGTCTAAGTCAAATAAAAGATTTTGCATTACCCTTAAGGAGGTAAAAGTAACATGAAAACAACTGATTTGTTTCCTTTTTGAATAAAGCTAATTCTGAAAAAAACCCATTATTTAGTGTATACTCATAGCACACAAATCCAAACAAGTTTTCTATAGGACTAAGGTTTATTAATTTACAGGATTCCTCAATAACAACTGTAGTCCCAAGCAAATATAGCCAGGACACAACAGAGGTGGTGTAGTAACACAAATGCTTTAGATTAGCAAGTATCCCTGGGGGGGGCATAAAAAACAAACAAATCCCACACTTTAATATGGTCGAATTGGTTTTTTTAATCACCACTTCAAATTTTAACTCTATTATTTACTAAAAAGAGAATTTCCCAGAAAAGGTTATTTGGAAACATCATGCATTTACTAGCTGCATCAGCCATTCTTCCACTAAGTTCTGGAAGTGCTTTTCACTCTCCAGTTGAAGGGGCAGAGAGAAGGAAAGAGGTCAATGCAATATTCCTTGAAAGTTAAAAAAAATTTCACATGTCAGAGGAGAAAGAAAACAATTCTCAATGGGATTTTCATCATAGCAGGAATACAAAACCAGGAGAAGGTTTACTGTAAGCCCAACACACCTTTCAGCGTGGTGCAGGGATTTATGTGAGCACCTTGCAATGCCAGGGCTGCACCAGGACCCTCATCGTGCTGAGAACAAGCAGCAGCCACAATCATTCCAACAGCATACAGATTACAGGGATCTTCATTCAGGTCCCAAGCAGTTTGATTTAAACCCATCATGTAACAGTAGTGCAAGGAGTTCCTGACACCCAGATTCAAAAGAAAAAGGCATATTCCTATATCCTCAGGTGTACAAGCCTCAAACTACACTTTATGTGGTCACTGAATTATGTCTGTACATTTGACAAAAATGCCTCTGTAAGAGACAAGAAACTTACAAAAATTATCCAGAAACAAAATGAAATTGAAGTGAATTGACTTAAATGCCTTCAATTTTTCCCAGAAGGTACAAAAATTAACATCTTTAAATCATCTGAAAATCAGACCAAAAAAACCTCCACTGCTCAAGTAAAAGCTTCTTCGAACAGAAATGCTCACCCTGCGTCAGCCATGGTGGAAAAACTTTAAGTTCCTTTATCTACTGTGTCTGTCAGAGACTCAGATTTTGCCAATTATCTTAAAGTTATATATCTTAACAGCTTGTCCCGCACAAACTATATATAGATTGTTTGCTCAAGTTACCTGTGCCAGAAAGGAACAACTACATTATTTTCCACTACCATTGCCTGAATTGGAATTTGCAACAGTAAATGTAAGGCTAGACATTTCTATCCAATCCTCAAGCATGTTTTTATTGAAAATTACTTACTTAGGAAACAGACCTGGAGTTTATGGGCATTTTTGGTTGATTGTTTTATGTTAACATTCCACAAGATATGAATTTCATTTATAATACCTAAACTACAAACAAATTTAATATTTATTTGTTCTCCAATGCAGTTCTCATTTTGTAATTTTTACTGTGCTCTCACTTTTTTTCATATTTGTCTCTCAAAATACAAACATCAAACAAAGCCAAGAAGTACTGGCTGAAGTTATTCTTGTTCCCCTAAGATGACAATCTTCAAAAAAAAAAAAAAAGCCCATACTGTGGAAAAAAAATACCTTCAACACATACCATAAACCCCAAAGAGTTCAATTACTGACTCAACTGTGGTATACAGCTGTCTTCTGCTTCTGAATGTCAAGGCACGATGTATAAAAAGTACATCACAACAAACGCACATTTAGATCTTTCCACTTCTTTCTTTTCATAGAGAACAAGAATAAAACCACACAAATAATTCCTTATTTCCACAGCTGGGAATTCAACATTTTGCAGGCTGCAGAAACCAAAGCAGCAGAAAATGCCAGTGGTCCTGAGCAGGGCAGGGGGGGACCCACAGCCCCCTTCACACTCTTTACTTGACACCATAGACCAACGTAAATTCAGCACCTATTTTGGTATTACAGCTCAACTCAGAGCCAGTCAGTTGTGCTCAGCATCAGACAGGGACACAAGTAAAGCAGCAATCCATACTTTCCAAGGACTGTAGTTTTTGACTGAAGCAGACAGATGATGCCTTAGGGAACAGAATAAGCAACCAAATTCAGATACTTGTTTTGATACCAGTCTTATCTGTGTGATTAGATTAACTGATGAAGATCACTTACATCTATTTAGTATCTATTTACTTATGCTACACACCATCTACATCAGTCCAATTTCTGCCACCCTCAAAGTATCAAGATCCATCTTCCCATTTGTAGGCTGTAAAGGATCTTGTCTTTGTCTGAAGCGTAGCCCAGACCTATTAAATAAACCAGTGTTCAAAGAGCCCCCAAAACATTTAATTTGCACATTATCATCACCTCTGCTGCTGCCTTAATTTTCCTTAGTTGTATCAGAACAACTTCTGTAGCCCCAATCTTGTCGCTTACCTCTTTTGTACCTGTGCATCTCATCTGGTTTTAGTGCCTGATCGGACACGTCTTTAAATCACTCACAACTTGCCTTGTCTTCCATAGATGCATTCATGTTGTTTTTTAAGTGATATGGTCTGTACTATGCACCAATCTCATTATGAAAATATTTTTTCAAGACATTCAGCTCATCAGTGCATAGCAAAAAAATAATCTGTGCATTCCTATTGCCAGAATAGTTTAAGATCTAAATGTCAGTCTGTTTTTTAACTTGAAGGAAAAAAACCAGGGTCTAGTTGATTATATTAAGAAAAACTATGTTTTCTAGAGGATGCCCTTTCTTCTGTATATTTATCTGCAACTTTCAGATTTGTATTTGTAGATGAAATGTTTCTTTCATTATCAACCTAAAAGAAAAACACGAAAAAAAATAACATACTTCGGTTTTCTAGAAGTCCCCAGGAAACAGATTCTGGGTGTTACACTTGGAAAACGCCAAGTCCTACACTTGGAACAGTGCTCTTGACTGAATGACTGAAGAGCAGCTTTGGAGAGAAGCACCAAAGGGTCCTGGCGGACAGTTGAAGACAGCAATGCACCCTTGCAGTGACAACAGCTAACAAACAACAGGCTGCACCGGCAGGAGCATGGCCAGCAGGACAAGAAAACCAATTACTTCCCTCTATTCAGCACCTGGGAGATCACATCTGGAGCAGTGTGTCCCATTCTGGGCCCTCTGTACAAGATACAGTAGAGCAGGTCAAGCAGAAGGCCACTAAGATGGTTGGAGGGTGAGAGGGCATACAAGGAACGCCTGAGGGAGGGGGCTTTATTTGGCCTGGAGCAGAGGGAATACAACTGCTGTTTTCAGCTACCAAGTGGGGGTTATGAGATGGAGCCAGACTGTTCTTCGTGGTGTGCAGTCAAAGAGGACAAGAGGCACATTTTGCAGCAGGGAAGTCCTACAAGGCACAAGGAGAAAAGGGAAAAAAATGTGTTTCCAGCGAGGGCAGTCAAGCCCTGGAAAAGGCTGTGTTGAGTTGCTGAATTTCCATTCTGGGAGATGTTCAAGGCCTAGCACAAGCTGCCTCCCAAGTTAGCCCTGCTTTGATCAGGGGACTAGACTAAGAGACCTCCAGGGATCCTTTCCAATACAGAATCCTGCAATTCCATGTAGTACCCAGAAAATGAGAGCAGAACTTTCCACATGGAAGTCCTTTAAGTGCTCCAAACAAATACTAATACCTTTTATCAGGCTAATAGTATACTATCCTCAGTGTACAGCAAGGATAGTTAACACCAGGACTAAAATCCACACACTGTAGGGCATTATGCCATAATCCACCTTTCCTCAGCTGTTACACTCCAGGCCTCTTCACTGCCTGCCCTGCCAAATCCCTGGATAACCCTGCTCCATGCTCATGACTTCTCCTGGTTTTCTCCAGGCCAGCCTCAATAGCCCTTGAGCCCTCCCAACCCCACCCTCTCACTCATTTGATCAGCAGGCATCACATCACGCATTTCATCTGACTCCTGTAAAGTAACAGCAATAACAGCACTTCCAGGCAGTACAGCTGCTTGAACTCATCTCTCACTTTCTCTTGCATTTGACAAAATACCATGTCAGGATTTCAGAAAGTCAGTCATTTGCAAGTTACCAGTCAGTTCTCAAGTCTGCTTTCCAATCTTAGAGACTGAAATCTAACAAACCAAGCAAATTTGGTCTTTTTAAGTTCCATGCTTTTGCCATAGGAAACACTTTGCCAAAAACTGGATGCCTGAGCTAAGGCAGCACATCGAGAGAGAGGAGAAAAAACCTCCCATTTCGAAAACCAGCAAAACAAAATGCTTTTGTGTTTGGTTGTGGGTTTTTTTCTTGAAAAATGTGTTTGAGAGGATCTCATTCACAGAAACAAGACCAAAGCTTTTGATATATGGAAGTTCACACACAATTTGCATGAATATATGATATTTTTAGAAAATAATTTCTGTATTTTACAGCTTAAAAATCTCCATCACAAATATTTGCAAAAGGTATTTCAAGCACATAAAAATTTACCTCAGGTAATACCTCAGTATAAAAAAATACTTTCTGTTAGGTTTACTACTTCCCTGAATTCAAACTTGTCCTGATGTAGAATTACAAGGAAGACTAAAATAGGAGACTAATTTTCAGAAATACCAATCAAAATAAAGACAGGGAGCTGCGTCTAGATGTAGGATCTGCTTACACTGATTTTCACAGCAAAAAGCTATCATACTGAATTTATGATAAATGAATCTGAAAATTTTCTCCTCATGAGCCTCATGAAATAACAGATCCAAGTGCTGACAGGAATCTGTACATTTGTCACACACTTCTTTTGGGAAGTCTGCCATAAGTGCCTGTGCAATTCTAGGAACAGGTAAGAGCAAATAGCAAATATGAACATTCTCCCACTGCTCAAGTCCCTGAAATATATCTTGAGCTTTTACTTTCTTTTTTTCCTTCAATCTGTCACATGACCAAGAATATTTTCTACATTATTTTTTCAGGCAAGTGTAGTTTTCTGCCAGGGTACGTGACAATATCTAGACAATGACAGTGGTGTTATGTACAGACCTCAGGACCTAAAATACACCTTCTTATCACTCCAACAATCTCAGGGTATGCTACGGGGTTTTTTATGCTGATATGTCTTTCATATTGCATCAACCCGAAAGTATAAAAATACTGAATGTTATAAAATGTAGCATTAACATCAAAGCAAAATTGCTCTGCTCAGTAAAGTTTGGAAGTTCAAAACAGTTATATTTTTTGAAAACATTACTCAATAAGGAAAACCTTAAAAGTTCCTCGATGTTTCAAGTTGGGGTTTTCCCTAGTGTCTCCTGATATGCAATGAATCTTCTCAAATTCATCTTCACATTGTCAAGAACACACAGTTGATCTGTGCTATATTGTTCTTTGCCTTCTTTTCGCATCTGTGAAACCAAAAAAACACGTGGTCTGTTAATGGAGAAGTTTCTGCTATTTAATCACCTCAAGTTTATTGTAATTCTGCAGATAGGTCTTCTATCAAGATATGCTACCCATGGCTTGTGAGAACTCCAAGGTGTTCCTGTGTGCATATGTGGAGCTTAGCAATTATTTCTGCAAGTCAATTTACTATACTACATTGCTGCCTCAAACCAGACTAATGGCACATTAATTCATTCAAAAAACTGTGACATACACTTCTTTTCTGTGGCTTTTTATATGGAAAACCTCGCACATTTAACCAAACTACTGAAGCACCATCAGGTGAGTACTTTGTGTGTACAGTGCTTAGCTTTTAGCCTACGAAAGTCACTCCCCAGGCTGCATCTGACCAAATAAACAACATGTGGAAGGTCATTCTCTATTTAAGACAAGGATGTACCTAAAATTACAGTTTAGAATACCAGCCTTGTTATTCTTAAAAATACAGGATACATGAACTGTTTTAATTAACCAAGAATGGAACAAAAACACCTAACTGCAACTACAAGTTAAAAACCAAAGATGCCAATGTAACTTCGGAAAGGACTTCTCTCCCACCTCCAGAGATATCTGCAGGATTTTTTTACAACTGTTTCAGAACAATACAGTGATCTGGACATCAGTAAAACTGATGGTGTAATGCAGATGTTGCAATGCAGGTGCTGCACTGTTACCTTGACACTTCCATGAACTTTAAGGTAAGCGTATTTGCTTTCCTTTAAAGTGGAATTATCAGGAAATCAAACACCTTTTTTTCTGTCACCTTATAAATTAATTATCTCTTCTAGGAGCCCAACACTCAAAGCTTTAACCCTCATTGTGTGCTGAGACCCTGAGCTGGTTGCCCTTGATGCCTACCCTCATTCTGAACACTGGCTGAAATTCCTTCAGCGCTGGAAGCAACTTGATCTGTAAAGCCGCCTTTTCTGCTTCTTTACCATCTGCAAATACATCAAAAAGTGCATCCAAGGCTTCCCCTGCTACCACAAGAGAAGATTCCTTCATAGCAACCTCAAGAAGAAATTTTCCAATCATCTGAAATAAGAAAGAAGAATTGGTTTTTCCAGCAATTTTAAAGAAAATTGGAAGAAATATCATAATTCTTTTAAGCTTGCAATGCAAAGTTTGCTTTTTCACCTTCAGTGTTTCAGCTGTATCTTGTCCTTTTGCCAGGACACTGCCAGAAATTCCAAGGATGCTCACCACATTCACTCTAACACTGGCATTGCTGCTCTGAATACCAGCCTCACACAAAGCCAATAGCTGCTCCGGAGTCATACACTGGTCAGCAAGGGGAAACGAGGGAAAGAAGAAAGACACCATTACATTTTCATGGAAATTTTGAAATATGACATTTAGACACTGTGCTTTAACAGAACATAGGCAAATTCTTAACAGAGAAACAGAGTTCTAGATTATGAAAACTGTATGAATTCCAAAAATGCAATTACCAACAAAGCAGGCAAACTCTCCCTTTCAACCTGAAGTGTTTCTTCCAGAACATAACCAAAGCTGACATGAAGCTGAAGGAAAAGTTCTGAGATTTTCACAAATTTAACTAGTTCAATAGTTGCTTTCAGTTCTCTACAGCTTACAGCATAGAAGCTCAGCTTTCCATTTAAGACCAGAAAGGACTAGCAGACTATGTAGTTTTGTGTCTTGTATAACAAACTGTTATGCTTCACTCCTGTATTCAGCTCACTAATTCATGTCCAACCAAGATCCAAGAAGGGCCACCAGCTTCAACTAGATGACACCAGGAAATAAAGAATCCACACTCCTAGGTGCTAATTTTCTAAATACTTGTCATCATAACTATCTCCTAAAGGTACCTGTGGCTTATTGCTATTATGGTTTTGAAATACCTTTCATCTATTTACATGTTGAAGAGGAGAGACATAAAAATATATTCCTGTAAGGTCCATGAAAAACACAGTTAATGCTATTAAATCTGTTCTTCCAGAGTTCACAACTCCTGAAATTTTGAAATAAATTAATCTTGTTTTGTTTCAAAAACTTTCCAGCCCAATCTCACAGGAACTTGAACCTACCCAGAGCATTTGAGTTTGAAAGCTTTTACCTGGGAGATGTTCTTTGATGCCATTGTTTGTAGCAGAGCCCTCAAAGCACTGGTTACAGCTTCCAGGAATTCTGTGTCTGTAGGGAGTTCTGTTAAAGAATAGAACCCAGAGCCAGAAGTTAAAACGGTAAGACGAGGGACACAGGAAGCGAAGAAATACAAATTCCTTAATCCCTTAATTGTTCCTCCAGGTACTACCACAACAGGAAAAGCTGGATTCTCAGAGACTGGTCTCTGTAGGTTGTAACCATAGTGATTTGTTTGAATTCAGCATTAACTGCATCTGGAGGTCAGAACACAGCTGGGCCTCATTTTCAGGCACATCCCTGGTTGAGACACTTGTGTGAGCTAAGGGACAGTACCAGCCACTGTCACCAGAACAGCAGCTGAACACTGGTATCACATGGAGGCCATCATACAGGAACTGAGAAAACTACAGAAGCCGACTGCATACTTTACCTCCTTTCTTCTGCCTTCTTAAGCAAGCTTTTCAGACGCCCGGAACACTCTTGGACTTTTTCCAATTCATATAAAGAGCATGTTTTCCGGTGGTTTAATAACATTTCAGGAATGTATGACTCAAACACTGCATTATTCTGTTTAACTACAAACTCATCGGTAGCAGCCATCACCTTCAATCTGTGTTCTGCATTTCTTGAGGCTTTTTATTTTCCTCTAATATGTTTATTTTCTGGACCACTCCAGATGCAGAACTTCTTGATTTATGAGCATCTCCTCCTTTCTCATGTAAACAATCAGATCTTTATGCCTCTTTTTTACCCTGTAAACCACAGAATTCCTTCCAACCACATGTTAGCGTGTTATCAGCTCTATCTGGCAGTTTTCATTACACAGCATTTAAACATTAAAAAATGGGCCCGTGCCATAAAACTAATTTTAGCTGTCTTCATTAGCTGTCTTCAGATAGCAGCTGCTCCAGCTTCATCTGAGAACTTTCTAATTATTACAAAACATAACATGCAGACCCAAAATCTTGGAATTCCTCTCTTCAAGCACGAGACATATTTTATGTGAACTTCCTTGCATATGTTTTCATAGGTATTTTCATTTCTGCATTTTAGTTTTCCATGCTCTGCACTCTCAATAACAATGTTGCCATAGACTGATCACATGTCTTTAAAGACATTGAGAAAAAAGTGTGTTTTGCAGGCAGATGCATTTTCAAGCACTAATGCAGTGTCATTTTATACACCACAGCAGAGAACTACATAAGCTGCATCTGTGGCTACAAATGGAGACACTTGAAGGAAGGGAAGGAAACTGAGCTTCTTGAGCTTCTGAGAGACAAGAAATGACAAAGCCACACATATGCCAGACTTCAACAGAACTGTCTTAGGGAGAATGTTTTCTGACAGTTTTGAGAGCTGGCAGCTCTTCCAGGCTCTAAGAATATCTCTTATTCTTTGTAAACCCATCACCACTGACCTTAAAACAAAGATTATTAGAACAGTCTGAATGAAACAGCCTGTCAGGGACCCACATCCTCAGTTTGGAACCAGGTGGGGTTTTCTCACCTTCCCCCCCACCCCCCCCCAAATCTCGGTTCACCTTCTCTCATGTCAGTAACAGAGAGATCACAGCATAAATGATCCAACAGGGTATGGAAATGATGCTGCTCTCATGTATAGGATCACTGAAAGTAGCTGGAAGTGCTAACTGCTGTACAGATGACCCAATAACACTGCACCAGCAGATGTATGGGGAAACCTTCAGAGCATCTCTATGAAGTAATGCACCTTGGATGAACTACAGTGGCTACATTCCAGTGTTTACCAGGATGTATCACAGAATCTGTGAGGCTGGGAAAGACCTCTCAGATCAAGTCCAACCTGTGACCGACCACCACTGTGCCAACCAGACCCTGGCACTCAGTGCCACATCCAGTCTTTCCTTAGACACCCCCAGGGACAGTGACTCCAGAGCCTCCCTGGGCAGCCCATTCCAATGTCTAAATACAGATCCAATATATATCTTATACATATATATATATGATATATTCTAAAATAGTATTTTCAGAAAAAATTAAATTTACTACCTTCTCTGTTGAAATTGAACCACAGCCAGAACAGGAAGCAGAGCAGCTTTAATATTCAGTCATAAAAACTTTGCACGCTTTCTTACTACAAATGTATTTCCAGTAAAACTAAGCCATCATAAGCACAAAGCACGTCCTGGAGACAAGGTGGCTGCTCTCTTTCCTACTGTAATAAGCATGGACATTCTTGAGATTTTTGCAACAACCACGTTTGCCATAATTTGGTAAATTACTAGAAAAAAATGATGTGAAAGACTGTGCTAGACATCTTTCATTTTCACATCTCCTTAGGCTAGTTAGGACATCTAAAAAGAAAATGTCCCATCCTCTTCACGGCTTGTCTGATTGATGAAAACCTGCTATTACCACAAACACAGTTCTGGTCTCCCAACAAGACAGTTTTTATCCTCTAAGTGACTTCCTGCATAGACCCAAACGTGAAGCAGATTCTTGCATTACAGGCAGACTTGCTCAAGGTGCAGTTTGGATAAACACATCTTAACAGGATACACTGTTACATCAGTACATTGCCAACATTCAGTATCCTTATTTTGAAGGACCAGAGGGATAAAATTAGTAATAAACAGCATTAGAATGCAACAACATACATGGCTACCTTATAACTCGATGATCAGCAAAGGGGGTCAGCAAGTCCCCTTTACTAAACATCTTACCTGTTTTAGAAAAGATCAGCTGTGAGAGATGCTGTGCAAGGGACTGAAGTGCTGAAGCTCCCCCAAGACAATCCACATCTGACACCAACAAAATGCTCTGAAGACATGTTAAAGCTCTACACTGCACTGCATTCAGTCTGAAACAAACAAACAAAAAGCACACTGAGCAGGTATTTTTGAAAACACCCGCTGAAATATAAAGAAGAATCCTGAATTTAGTAAGGCTGTGATCCAGTGTGCAATTCACAAAAACATTTGTATCTCTTTATTCAAAATCATGTATCAGATCTGCCAGTTTCCAGATCTTAAGAGTTGCCCGAAGATGGACAATCCTTCTACGAGTTCTAAAACAACTGAATATATATGAAAAATAGTAAGAGAGACAATGAAATGCCTACTTTTTAATTAATGGTTTCCAAGACGGATTGTGCATACAGATGTCTAGAGCAACACTGTTCGGAAAAGCAGTTTTTTCAAGAATCTGAGGAGGGGAAAAAGAAAGGTTTAGCAATAAAGCCTTTTTTTTTTTTTTTTAATAATGTGTTCAGAGAGAAGACTGAAATTTTAGCTTAATGTCAAACAGATACTTCAAACTACATATTTCAAAGCTTTCCAGAGAGCAAACATCTTGTCTGCTAAAAATGCCAGAATTTTCCTCAATCACTTAAATGGTGCAATTATCTACTGGGTTCAGCACAGCATATTTTAAGTGTTCAACTGCACTAACAACAGGGGATTTTCTAGGTCTCTGCTATTCTTTCTTACTTAGCTCTTTCTTCTTATAGATTCTGCTACAGGATTTGCAGACAGCTGCAAGTCTGGAAGGCCTTGCCATGAAACTCTGGCTATTAAGTACAAAAAGCCTTCAAAGTTTTCACCCTGCACCTTGATGTTTTAGGTCAGAATTCTACAATGCTGCTGAACTAGCACAGTAACTGATTCAAATAACAAACTTCACCTTTACAATCCCAAATAAAAATGAGCAAAACAACTCTGAAACAAAAACATCTAATTTCCTGTCAGTGCCAAATACTGTATTTCAGACACTTTGTATAAAACAGAGGGAGAGGAACTTGCACTTTTTCAGTGCTGTTGCCATTCATAAATGTTACTTCCACCTCATTTAGCTAATACAGAAATCTGGCTGTCATGCTTCAGCCAAGTTTCCTTTCTTTCTGTGGGTAATCTTTTTCATGTCCAAATCAAGGAATAACAACCTTTGTATTTTGGGGGAAAAAAAAAAATAAAAACCCCCTACCAGATTTCTGACACGTGTCCCTTCTGCTACCACTTACACGACGAAACTATTTAGGTCATGCTATGATGCACCAACTCTAGGCTAAAAAAGTGAGGCCAAACTCATTTAAAAAAAAACCTCCCTTCCTCAAGGTGGACTGGGATAATTTGTTTGCCTAACCTGGGATACAAAGCAGGAACAAGGGCAAGACTGTACCACGTGTTGGAAATAAAACAGAAGACAATACCTTCTTTGGAATGAGGTTGTTCAGAAATGCTGAGTTAACCTCATCAGAGAGGCACAGGGGTGACAGCAGCAGCCCACTCCCCTCGTTGTATGAGTTTTCCATGAACAAGTCACTCTCATCACTGCTGGAGAGTTCTTCCCACTCATCATCAGAGGGATCTGAGAACACAAGACAGACTTGTAAATGTAAAAGCCCTCATGCAACAGGTATCCTACTTCCCAAATGAACTTGGCTCCTCCACTTCTCGGTTTAGGAATCTTTAAGCTCTTGGGCTCTAACAAACTTCTCACAAACCAAGTGCCATTAAGCCACAGTTCTAAATTCTTTATTAAAAAATATTTTATACTCACTGAGGCACAAATATTCTTCATATGTGGGCATGTTAATCTCTGATATTAATAACATGTTGTTTAAAAATATCAAAAAAAGTATAGAAGAAACATTTAATAGAGATTTACTAAGATTTTAACTTGGATTGTACTATTTCACTTTCTGAAGTTGATTCAAGCATGCAAATACACCAGTTTAACTCATCTACTAATTGCAGTCAGTTTAAGGCAATTGTTTCCTCTGGTAATACTGAAGCCACAGACAGATGTCCCCTGCCTGGGCAGTAACTGGGCTGGATGAAGATGTTACTGTCTCCACAGCAAGGCCAGTTGAAAAGAAATGATGACAGCAAAGAAAGTCAAGTAAACTCTGATAGTCATTTCAGGCAACATATTTCACATAAATTAAACTAAGTTTATAATCTTAAACCTGAACCAGGCTATACTTACATGTCTTATTTTACTAGCAGATACGGTGAGGGCAATTCACTGTAAAGTGAATAATCTGTCCACAGCTAAAGGGGGACTTGGGCTGACAAGCACAAACTAAAATAATCATCATTTATATTTAAACCCATCTATCTACACCCACAGAGTTCGCACTCATTTATCTGAAGTTTCTTTAAATCTGGTTACATTTTAACTAGTGTTTACCCAAGTCCTAAGTCTACAGGTTGGACTGATCCTCCTTTCTAACACATGAAATGTGTACATAGGTCAGGATATTTAACTATTGTGACAAAAAAAAGAATCA
This sequence comes from Oreocharis arfaki, assembly GCA_013398015.1. Classification (NCBI taxonomy): domain Eukaryota; kingdom Metazoa; phylum Chordata; class Aves; order Passeriformes; family Paramythiidae; genus Oreocharis; species Oreocharis arfaki. The sequence continues at coordinate 367,624 of VZRR01001048.1, forward strand.
TAGTCACCCCCAAGTAATTTTGTCTGACAACACAGATCCTCATGACATGTAGGTTCTGTAGCAACTACAGAAACAGCCATGCACTTCTGTGGCAAAAGGCAAATTCACTAAAAATACAGCAAGAAAGATCCAAGTGAATGCATTTCACTTGCACTGTGCAAGTTTAAGAATTTATTTGAAGGTGATGGCTATGGTTTATCTGATGCAAAGTAGCTCATCAAGGTGTGGCAACTTGACCACACAGGCATCTTCCACTACTTATGGTAATATCCAATGAATTCTACAGCCATAATGTGCTGGTGTTTACAGCCTTTGCATGAGAAAATGGTTGTCTTCTATGCTTTACCAAACCACGGCAGCAAGAAACATGAAAACAAAACAAACATTCCCCTTTAAGTCTCTTGCCTCTTCTAAAAAAATTCCTTCTGCATCTTTAGAAAACAAAGAAAGGAAAAAAAAATCCCTTGAAAAGTAACTCATAACAATGTGAGCTGACAATGCAATTCAGCAATAATAAAGACAGTAGTTGTCATATGTTGACAGCAAGTGCCAAGGCAGAGCAGAAACTGGGATCTAGAAAACTGGCCCACAAGTATGATCAGGTTCCTTGTAATATTCTGGGAAACACAGAGGCATCTCCAGCAGCAATCCCATCTTTCCTAGCACTCTAAACCCAAGAACTACAGACTGGACAGCAGGGGTGGAGTCTCTTGGCTTCTTGCCCAAGTGCCCATCAAAGGAGAGCACTCTGCTTCTTCCCAAACACTGGCCAGTGTTCAGTAAAACACATCTCTCGCCAGCCTGGTTATTTCTCTCAGTTCTGTTCCAAGCTGAGTATTTTTATGAACTCAGCATAATGGCTAAAGCTATTTTAGTCATCAAATAATTTGAAAATTAAATGAACAGCTGCCTCTGGATTCCTCTTAATTTCTAGAGACTGTTTCTGTCTGCCCATGAATGGGTAAAGTACTGTAGTGAAATACAACACAATCAATCTTACATTACACTGAGTGAATGGCAGAATATGCAGCTTATCCACAAGAGATTTTCCAATTAAAGGGGAAAGCTTATGAATTACAGCTCATTAGATGAGAAATTCAGTTATGAAAGGAGCTTCATACACTAGGTGCAGAATTTCCTTGTGCTGTAAGAGGAAAAAAAAAGTCACCGTTGGGAATAACTGGGTATTACTGTGGATTTTATCAGAACCTGAAAGTTTCACTCAGTTACTTTCTACACAATTACTCCTGCATAAAGCTGAAACTATAATAGCAATCAAAATTTTAAGGTTTTGGAAGGTTTAGGGGATTTGTGTTGCTCGTTTGCTGTCTTTTTAAAATAGAATTTGATAATCTCTCAGAAGATCAGAAGAAAAGCAATCACAACTGAGTTTCAGAGTTCATAAAAGAGACAGAATATCTATTTCCTACTCCCCTCCAAATAACAGCCTCTCTTTCTCCTCTTCCTCCTAAAAAGCTCATAAAGGCAGAACTCTGGAAGCCTAGATCTACATTGTTGCCAGAGTTGCATGCAAAAGCCGTCCCTACTCCTAATTTTGCAACACTTGTAGTATCAAAACTAAATCAAAGCTACAAGATTTATCTGCTTTAAAAAAAATTATGCTCCCACCCTGAAATCAGATTGACACACATCCTGCATCAAGAGAACAGTCAGGCCACACTCTAACTGAACAAAGATTTTGCCATAACACTTTAGGAAATATCTCTTTGGTGTGAGTGCTTTTCTGTTTGTTCTTAAATGTTGGCAAATGCAGCATCATGCAAAAAAAAAAAAATGCAACATAAGTCACTTAAATGAAGAAAAAACACTTAAATTAGTAATAGAAATGACAACCTACTCTGCCCCCCGATGAGGATATCAGGGACAATATGCCCATGGGCATTTGCCCTTAAAAAAACAGACAACCAAACAGCAAAGTAAATGTGACCTATCCAGAAACAAAACACACCACAACACTTGCAATGAACAAGACTCCTACAAACCTTCACTGCAGCACATATTAACAATGATTTCCAGAGCAGTCTGCTGAGCCGTCAGTAAAGCTGTCACTTCTTTCAGTTCCCACTTATCAGACTAAAAAATTAAAAACATGAACCAAATTTGATTTTGGAAAACAACATTTAAGTGCCATTTAAAGTATCCAAGCTGTCAGTTAAAAACACAGTCCAGCCATTTCCTCTTCTCAGTCTAGACCCAAACTGGAAAAAAAACAAACCCAAAACACAAACCCAAGCAGTGTTATCTACCATCTTTTTGTTGGATGTTCCAGAGGAAATTTTATTCTCAATGAATGCCACTTGCACTAAAGCTGTCCAAAAGCCAGTCAGCCACACTTACTGGAAGTAAATCTGAAACATCATTTTCTCTTCTGAGTTTTCCTTTTGGTATTTCTTCCATGTTATCATCTTCACTCAAAACACAGTTTTCTGTAATATCACTCATGTTTTCCTCAGTTTCTGCTTCCACAGCAAGTTTTAACCTGTTTTTTTCAGCTTCATTCATACGAATAATTGTTTCACCAGCGTCTATTGCCAATGATTCTGAAAATATCTTCAGGATTGCATTAACTGTGCTTCCCAGGCTGCCTGGTGGAATGGTATCCTTTATATTCCAGATAGTGCCTAAATACGAGGTAACCAAATTATATAAATCATTAAAGTGCTCAATTCCCAGCTCTGTAATAGCCATTTCGTGAGGACACAGCCTCCACTACTTAAAATACTCAGTGCTTATACTCACTACAAATGTTCAAGTCTTTTCTTGACAGATTCGTACATTTTTTTATAACATTTCATTTACTCATCTGTAGTAATTGTTATGCCCACATCTTAAGCTCAAGATCAAGTAAATTTCACCATGTAAATATTTACAGAATATTTATGTGGAGCAACCTTGGTGTCACTCTGTATCTGAGGTAACAAATCCACACACAAGAATCATTTTCTAAGGATTCTCAGAATTAATTTATTATACTCCAGTATCAAACATCATCATGGTTAAGCATCTGAGGTAACAAAAATTCAAGGTAGAGAATCTGAGGTAAAAAAATCTACACCTATTAAGATCAAAACAACTCCTGTACCACTTCTTGACTCATTTCATTGTTGAAAACCAAATGAGCAGTTAAGTGGGCTATCACACTGAGCAGGGGCTGAATTCAGAATCAAGCATTCAAGACAGTTTTAAAACTAGTTGCAAATACCTACTCGAAGTTCCAAAAGGCAGATATAACCTCACAAACCATCTGAACAGGCCTTGACAACCAGATGTCCAGATCACAGCAGAGAAGACTAAGCCTTCTGTCTTTCCCAGCCTCCTTTACCTGCCATGCTCCCCATCCCAAGGCAATGAACCCCCTCGAGCACCACACCTGCTATCAGTGTTCTCAGAAGGATGTGCTTCATGGTGCTCTCTGGACACAGCATCACTGTTTCCAGTATTTGTTGTGCAGAAGCATTAAACGAAGAAAGAAGATCAGGATTATCTTCTGTCACTGCCTGCAAGCAGTTTGCTGCAGCAAACAACAAAAGCAAACATAATTAACAAACCCAGTAGCAGCTTTTGCTCTGCTAATGAGAAAGCATTATCTTCCTGAAAGCTGGAGTCATGAAATGCTGACACAGGAAAAAAAAAATCATGCAGCATCCTGTTGTAATGGTCTGACACTGTCCTTCACAAGCCATGTTTCAGACATGTTTAAAAGACATTCTGTGGCTTTTCTGTACATAAACAGGTGAGGACAATACCACATCAGCCATGGAATTGGTTGTATTAATTTCAGCTACTCAAAATTAAATTTCTCCATTGTATACTGACAATGGACAACATAAAAAAATGTTGGGAGCACACACACCCGTACCACCATTACAAACCTGTAATAACAATAATACTGATAAAACCACATTGAAAGTGATTGGAATTGTTCGAGGGTTTTTTAAAAGGACTATCTCCTCTGCTCAACAAATTAAACCCTTTATTACCAATACATGACAACAAAATGAAAAACACAGCCTCCCTCTAAAGCCCTCTATCCACAAAATTTTTCTTCCCATGAAACCACCAATAAGCTATTCTCCTTTGGATTGAAAACAACCACAACAGATGTTGTGTGCTGCTCAAAAATGAATTTGAAGTCTTATACTCCACGCAAGGTTAAGCAATGCTAAAGCACGTCTATTATGCACTGAATGTAGTATCAGTGTTACATTCATAATAGTAAAAAATTTTAAAAAGTATCTTTAAACCCTTATCTTTTCTTTTTTACCACTTACCTACTGAAATAGCCAGGTCCACATTTGTGGCAAATTTCTTCATGCAATGTAACACAGCCTCCAGACAGCCTTCTTTATTGAATATGTATAGGGCAGTATTGTTGCATTCACTAAAGTGTGGAAAAGATCAGTCAAACACTTTACCAGGAAAAAAAAAAATACCATGGCAACATTTTAAGCACCCCATACTTGTTATTACTCACATTTAAAAAAAATACCTAAGAATTACACACTGGTCAAAGAGCTATCCTTCATTATTGAGGTTATGACCAACTCTATACAAGATGCTGAAAGACAAGCTGCAAAATCCTGGACACTTCTGAGGAAAGCTGGCTTGTGCCAGCTGCTTCCTCACATGGTGTTCGGAGTTTACTTGGGAGCCTAACTACAGTCTCCTGCTGGAGTGTGAAAGGCAGCTCAGAGCTGTGGGCTGCAAACCAGCCCAGGGCTTCCTGCAACCACAGGAGACTTCACCCACAAACCCACTGCCAGCAGAGCAGGCTGCTGCCTCTCACATCAGTATTCACGCACTCCACAAAATGAGTGCTCCTACTATTCAGAAATGCATTTACTTTCAGTATCTAACAGTGGGATTTGTGTTTCTTCAAGTTCTCACACCTATTCTCCCTTTCAAACTGATATATTGATACAAGACACATGAAATCAGCAGTTCACGTTCATTGCTGCAAAGTTCAAAATACAGAAGTGATTTACATCACACTTAATGACCATACTTCCTGTTCTCAAGCACTGACTGAAAAGCCAAAAAAATGAACGCACAACATTGTTGAGTCAGAGTTACAAAGGCTCATGCATTCTGTGCAAGATGCTGAACAAGCACTTTATCTACTGCTCTAGATTCCAATCCCTAAAAAATAAATGTCCCAGTTTAGAAATAAGGCCTGAAGCCAGCAGCCATATCACACAGGCATAGAGGCAGTTCCACTGAGGCACTGTACTGATTTTGCACTAAACAAAATCCTGCATCCAAAGTGTACAATGGGAAAAAATGAAGAGAAACAACACAAAGTTCAAGGAGAACTTTTGGAACAGATTTGTATCACTTCAATGTTTACAGTCCTTTCTGTATTAACAGAATTGCCACTTCTCTTCCTTCACCTGACGTTTCCAATGTAAACTACTAAGAGAACAATTCACATTATTTTCTCACACAATAAGTAGATTTTTATCAGTGCCTCAGCAACTAAGGGATAGTTGCCCCTAACAGTTAATTTTTGGGATGACCTGCAGAGGGAGGAAGTATAAAAACTCCTCATATTCCTAGAGCACTGTAGTCCACTGATCAGAATTTAATTTTCTCAGTTTCTTGTATCATTATATGATATCTACAGTATCTACTGAAAATACAAACAAGAAGCCACAACCCAAACTGTTCAACAGACTACAACAGAAAATGCTCAGAAAATAGGATCAGAACTCAGGATGAAGAACCAGTAGAAAAAAAATTGTTACTCTTCTAAAACTAATAACCAACTTTGTGCAGTTTTAGAATCCTTCATTTAAAAAAAGTCATCTACATTACAAGATAAACTTTTACTTCAGATGAGAGGAGGGCTCACCATTATTAAAGTAAGGTACACTTAGGAGCAACACAATCAGAATCAGCAAATTCATCTTCCTATGCCAGGATAGTAACTTCTTTTCTGCCTCCATTAGCTCACTCCTTTTCAGGAACAATTTAATTTAGCTAAAATACCAGCATTTACCCAGCACTTACCATATATTCCACAGCAAATTAATAGCCTCGTTGGCTATGTCTTCAACGTAATTTTTGTTCATCCCTCTGCATTTCTTTGGAGAGAGCTGGTTAGCATCTAGTCCAGTGCTGCACTACAACCAAACAAAAGAACCAGGGTTGGGAAACAAGCCACAAAGAGAAGCAAAACTCTAAAATATTAGCAGCACTCAGTGGAGAGATCGTCTCATGATGTGGTCATTATCAGAAAAGGAGTTCACTTTCTCTATGAAAACTTTCTAGCTAAAAAAAAAAAAAACCTGGGAATTTTAGAACTTGAAGTTCTGTTTCTTGCTAATAGTCTGTATGCAACTGTCAACAGTTCTTTCTAACCACAAAGATTAACTCAGCTAATACCTTAGTGTGCTTTATAGTAATGCTATCAATCATATTTTAAAATGGGGAAAAAACATACAGAAAATGATGGTATTGCTCAAGGTTGCTCATACAAAGACAGCAGGTAAAAGAACTCAATGCAATTTCCAAACTGCAAAGCAACACCTGGACCAATCAAAGAATACCAATTCATTACAGGTTATGCTACAGTAACTACTCAGCTGTAAACCCCAACATCCATTTAGACAAAACTGCTTACCAAAAAAACCTCACTAGAATAATGTTGCAACATAAATGAAGGACCTGGATTCCCACTGACAGAATAAACTTGTCTTGACTGACATTACAGGCCCAAAACTTCCAGACCTTTCACTCAAAACTCATCCTAGGCAGCAAATCTCACGATGGACACAAGTTAGATGGCCAGGAGGCAGAAAGTATTGGTTAGAAATCTCTGGAATAACTTTCGTATCATTAAACCTATTGAAACATTATTTTAAAAGATCTTTCAAGTATCTTATTTTAATCATAACTATGAAAATAGAACTGGTTTTGTATATGGGACAATTCAATGCCTAGATCAAGCTAAAAATCGAAATAAAAATAAACACACCTCTTTCAAAAGTGCAACCAGGGGTGTCATGATGTCATTTGTCACCATGTCATCACAGACATCAAATCCTCCACAAGCACTCAGATTTCTGGGGAAACAAAAGAAAATTAATGCTTTGGATGAGATACAATATTTTCCAAGAATGTTAAAAAAAAATCATGCATATGATATTCTTCTCTAAAGGTTATGGTACTTTTAGTTTTAAAATCAATTTGCTTAATCAGTAGCTGTAGTCTTCTACCTCCCTAACACAAGAGAATAACTTAGGTTAGAAAAAAAATATGATTTTCATTTACTCATCAAGCGTAAACAGAAAGCTTATCTGTACTAAGACATCACAACACAAATTGCCATACAAACTGCACTCAAGTTCTCTCTATTTCCTCATAAAGCCATTTATTTCTAGCACAAAGCCTGCTCCTGACATTAAAGTGTCACAGAGCAAGAAACGCTCCTCTCCCATGGACTTCAGCTGACGTGGGCATAGTTACTCAGACCAGAATTAAAGCAAGAGAGGCTGGCACTCAGGTTCACAGCTGTCACCAGCAGAACCCCACCGTTTCCCACCCACCGCGCTAGGATTCCCTCATTCTACCTGTGCAGCAGCAAGTGCTTACCGGAGAGCTCCTGCAGCTGTCTCCCGAACAGCTAAGCTGTGATCCATCAGCAACGGCCCCAAGCAGCGCACCACATCCCTCTGCACAAAGGCTGGGATGACGTGCTTCTGCTGCAACAGCTTGGAAATACTGGCACAGGCATACTCCCTCACTTCAGCACTCGGATGCTGCAGCTGCAGAGACACAGGGCACATCTCAGTGAGGGAAAAGGGAGCTGGAAGGTTTCACTGAGTGAAAAGATGGATCAGGGCCAGCACTGTCGCTCCCATTTTACTGCTCCTAAATGGAAGCAGGAACTTTTAACTTCCACGAAAGTTTATAAATCTTTGCCTGGGTTATGTGTGTTAACTATATGACTAGATAAACGCTATTCTAGATATTTCACAAGGCAGTCATAGTCCAGACACAGATTTGACACTAGCTGGCACTGGTGAGACCTCGATTACCACGTATTAAAAAAAGGACAAAAGTGGTATGGGGGGGAAATACCATCAATGTATAACAGACATAACACATGCCACAGCAAAGAAAAGCTGAAGAATCAAAAGATAACAAAAAAAATTATAGCCTTTAGATTAAAAGCATCTGCTTAACAGCAAGAATCATGTGTTTTCTATGTCCCCAAGATAATGCTGACTTGTGCTGTAACAGAGTTTTAGGTGAGTTATAAGAATTACAAATTGCAAAAATAATAACACAGTAGAAGCGCATATCCCGGAAGGTCAGAGAGTTCAATGAAAACCTAAGAGATAACCATCTGCTGAAGAGCAGGACAGAAGAGTGGTAACATCAGATCCTGCCTCTACTGAAAAAGGAGTCTCAGCTCATCCTCACCTGTGCCTTTATTTACTCTCTTCCCCTCTCGCTCCTAAACAGGTTACTCCCAAAGAATAACCAAGCAGTGATTTGTTCAATGAATTCGGTCAGGCACAGTGAACAAAGGGGATTTAATTACTTAATGGAAAACGGATTTTTGCTTCTGATTCTCAAGTCACACCTGCAGAAGGAGGTTTACACCAGTTTTCATCTACAATATTTAAGCCAGGACTACGGCCTACAAGTGGCCAAGCCCAGTCTTTTTCAACATTTTCTACTCGTTATTCCTTAGCTGTGGCTCTTGGACTCATCGCTCTGGCCACCTGTAGAAGCCTCCGGCCGGGGAGACCGACCCTAAGCCCTGCGAGGAGTCCTCGGCAGCCCCCGCAGGTACGAGAGGTACGGAGCTCCGCAGCCCTGCCGCGGAGGCAGGCGCGCAGGGGAGCGCGGGCGGAGCCGGTGCCGCC